>JAODUD010000002.1:8038314-8048528 GCA_026784285.1 Stomatorhinus walkeri | reverse complement strand
CAGGTGAAAAATTTCATATACATAAGACAAACTTTTCTTTGCTACGTTTCTATATCTTTTGGTATCATCAACAGAGAAGCTCACTGTATATTGCAACTCTTGGTTTTGTGCTAAGCAAGGGTGTTGATTTGGGTTTGCATGGTAGGGAGTAAACCCTTCCCAATATTGTGGGAGTACCGTGTGTTTGGGGGAGGGGCTAATTTGATCCCTACCAATGCTGGAACCAATCAGAGGCCCTCGGACCTAAACTTCTTTTAAAAAGCCCCAATTGCAGGGGCAGTATAACCTGAAATAATTTTTTAAATGATATAATTTGATAGAAATTATAAACATGTTTAGTGCAAGGCTAACATGTTGTCCTACAAAAGGGAATATATTGACTACTATTTGGAAAATGTATAGCAATGGCACATACAACTTTTGCCTATTGGAAGTCTGCATTTTTTGCAACTCTGGGATTGAAAGGACTCTTTTCTGAAGTTCCTATGCTTATCGCACTTTAGGTAAAATTGCATTGGAAAACAGCCAGATGACAAAGCAAGCGAAATGTTCCCTTTGTGCAGATTTTATTACCCTTTTTGTTGTTTTCCCATGGACAAATGACACATTTTGTTTCACTGTTCTGTATATATAATTATTTCTATACAAAGTTGGGAACCAAAGTTTTATTAGATGGCATTCAGTGTCAGTGTCAGATAACTACCCACAAGCTGGTCAATTAGTATTTTTCTTTATTCATTTATAAATAGATCTAAGAAATTGGAAATCTACCTATATAATGCTCTGGCCAGATTTTATTTGCATACCAGTGCATCGGCAGAGTTCACACACATCAATGGTTTTCAGTTTATTCATGGAATTTTAAAGTCAAATGTCATGTCAGCACTTTCATATCAGTCTTTATACCAGTAATGTACCGTAATAAAGTTCTTTGTAAAAGACATGTAAATGCTATTTTATTATAGAAAGTTATAACCAAAAGGAAAAAAAGAAACTGGTACAGTGTTTGTCAAAGCATAACCTGTGAAGTATTTGCATACTTTTCATTGGAGATATACTGCTTTATCAATGATTTCTGCCATGTTAAGGGTTTACACTGTCCTAAAAAAATCTTGTGTATGTATTTTTGTTTGGTACTTTGTTGAATTGCATATCTGTTAGCGTGACACAGGATTTTGACAATTATACTAACAGAAATAGGACAGTAGACCAGAATACTGCTTCTACCTGGGGAATTGCTTAAGCCATAAAGGGAACATTTTTTTGTATTCTATACATCTAGTAATACATGCAAATATACACAGAGTAATAACAGCCTAAAAAAACCTGCTGTCATACTGGCTTTCCAGTAAAAACACAAAAAAGGTTTCCAGATATGTACACTACCCATACCGTAGAATATCATTAAACACACAGCAAATCTGGCTAAGCATTAGAACACTGCTACCTGCTGGTAGCATTCTTGACATTCAATATAGCTAAACACCCTAAATAAGAGAAACTTTCAAGAAATTAGGAATCATACATTTTATCCAGTTAAACTAAAAGCTGACTGACTATACATTTCACAACTGCATTCAAAGTTATGTAAAGAACGTGTAACTCCCCCAATCAATTTTTATTTCAAACTGAAAATAACTGTATTAGTGAATGTTTCTTAAATCAAAAAATTTCCTTGCCTTTCTGTAAGTCAAAAATGCTGTACTTATCACATGCCACAGCTTATGCAATTGTACTATTTTTTTCTACGTTTACTTTCCTTCTTCAGACAATGTAAATTACATGTCGTAAAAAAGTTTTGTGGAAGTGGAAAATCTGTCGAAGGAGATTTTCTGTACTTTTCGGACAATATTATGGATTTGTGGGTAGAATTTTGAAAATTCGTTTCTAAGTGCATTCAAGATTTTACTTGGCCTTATGTATATATATATATATATATATGAAATTTCAAAAAGGTATGTATAGTAATTCAACCTGAAATGGATGTAAATAAATTATATATTGTTAAAAATATGGACTACATTTTTGGTCTTAAAAGCAGATCTATGACTTTAAAAAGGCCACACGGAAATGCAATTTGTAAGACAAATTCCCAAATGCCAAACACATTCACTGTACAAGTCACTTCCTCTTATACCTTGGTACATACCAACCAACAATTAAGCTAAACTGTGCTAAATGTACCCATATTTCTGTTACAATCAGGATGTCAGATGACAAAATTAACTGCAAAATTATTTAAATAAAATAATTTGAAAATGACATAACACTACCCATCTTACAGTACAGCAAAATATTATTGGGATGAAGAGTTTGGTGGAAATCGTTGATTCAAAAATGCTGCTTACTAAATTAGTCTCAGTAACCAATTTAATCCGGCATTATTAAGCAGCTTCTAGCAATAATACCGGACATCTACCATAGAAAGTTTACTGAGACGCTATCTTAGTGTTTGTATGCAAGATCATCTTTATGTCGATATAATCTACATTTTATAGCTAAAAATATGGGGGGCAGCTTGTACAAAATCTCATTTGGAAACAAGGATGCTAATATGAAGTTCGCCCTTTGCTGATATAATTGGCTCCACTCTTTTGGGACAGTTTGCCATTAACTTTGGAACATTACTGGTGGGAACAAGACTGCCCTGCTGGTTTGGTATTCACGTTACAGGATCAGATGCCTTTCTGTCAGTTTGTTCTATCTACCGCTTGGCTAATGAACTGGTTTCCACCTCACAATCCCTTATCGGAGCAAACATACTGGAAACATGAAATCTGACGATGGTGCAAAGTTGGAAAAGGCTTTTTTCTTACCATAACAATCTTGTTTACCCAAATCGTATATGGTCTATATATGACACTTAAAAGAAATATGCAATGCATATTAACTTAATGTGTCAGACATGTATGTCCTTTATTCACGTAAAATACACATTGTACTGTGCAGATTATTGTGCCAAACAGTATAACCTAACGAACCAGGGGACAATTATAATTTTAACCACCAGGTGGCTTGATTGTACCCATACCATGCATAGCCCATGCATACGCACTGCCCGCCGCGCAAGTCGCAGCGGCTACTGCTAACACAGACACACCACTATTTACAAGTAGTAACATTAAACAATATAATGCACACAGTAACGGCACATTCCTTTTCCAGAGTGCAACAAAACAAAAGGATCATAAACTGAGTTAACTATTGACAGTATGTCATGGCATGGTGCTACATGGTCCTACAGTGAGGACCGGAAACTATCGCTTTCTGTGTTCCAATGGATTTCCTGGTTCCTTTTCAGTGGTACAGCATTAAAGGTAAGGCTCTCTCTTTGCTGTCTGTTGCATGCTCTGAGGGTATATCCTGTAGAACAGCACTGATGTTTGATAGAAACCTGGGAAGAAGGTGACCACCTTCCACACTTGGTTCAAGTTTCTCTTGTTCCACATGAATAACCCTTTCTGCTCGCTATGCTTGTGACTTCAATTCAAATTTACATAGAAACCTCTTGCAGAGTATTAATAAACGTGTGACTGTTCTCTATGACTAGATATTTTGGTTCATCATTTGTATACTGGGGAAGAAACAGAGAGAATGGCCTCCTCTCGTTTGTACATTTCAATGTTGTTCATGTATGTTACAAAGTCTTCCTTGTATTTCAAATGACTAGAGAAATTTTATTTTAGGTAACTGAGCTTAGCTGTACAAGCCGGCTGTTAGTAGGTAAATATGGTTGTTACTTAAAACAACTCATTCCATAATGTCTCCTGCCGTTTTATCTATGAAAATGAGATCCTCCCCAGAAATGATCTTGTCCCCTCTCCTCATGCCTTTCATATCCACAAATCCGGAAAAGGGATCGGTTTGTAAAAACACATGACACAAAGGAAGCTACACTACTCCTAGCTCTATAATCTGCAGTAGTACATCACTCCCATAGTGTGAGTCACAGAAGAATGGAACACCTACAGGAGCCGCATCCTCCCCAGGCAATACTCTGTCCACAATAAGTTTAGCATGCAGCTCAACTATGAGAAACTGAAATGTCAAAAAAGTTAGTAATTTCAAGGTGTTTGTCTCTGTGGCAGCTATTGACCTGCTGGAGTTGTAGGATATAAAGTAAGAAACTGAAAAGAGAATTGAGTCATCCCTTACACTGCAATAAAAAGAAATCAAGTGTATATAAACAACTGTGACCCACGTCTCTCAGATTTCCACAGATTGATTGTCCTCAGAACTACTGGAGAGCGACACGGCCAGAGAGATGACCAGGAAACACAAAAGGAATGGAAGTGGGTGGATTAGCAGGAGCACCAGCAACATCACTTAGTGGAAGGACAATGATCTGCACGTCCTTCACCAAAGCTTCGTGGGTGTTCTTACACTGACACCTAGGACTAATGAGAAACAGACGAGTTCCCTCATGACAACAGAAGCACTTGTTTTAGGCAAAACTGTCATCCGTTCGGGGACATTTTCAATTTACCGAGGACCACCCGTATGACTTCATACACCTCAAGGTGGTGCAGGGGAGGGAAGGTCTACTTTCTGGGACAAAACAGTCGTGTCTGCACAGCTGCTAGCATCTTGAAAAGTAACTACTTCTATTTACTTACATAAATACACCACAATACAATTTTAAATGTGTCCAGTAGCATTTATATTAACTGTTCAAATTCGGAACCACCCTGATTTTCCTAATTTTCCCGCTTTTTTTGTTTCCAGTTAGAGCTCATTTAATTTCATTTGCAGTCTAGGATCTGATGGGGTAGAAAAATCCTCCTGGGATTCAGGCCCAACCAGGAACCTCCCCCGATGCCGGTCTTCACCACATCAGGACACACCAGGCCACACAACACTCACAGGAGCCGTACTCTCCACAGTTGATATTTTGTCTGTAACAAGTTCAACATATAACAACAGCAAGTCACTCACCTGTCGCCTGTACTAATAAGCGGGATTACTGGCTTATCGGGGTAACTAATCAGATTTATTTGTCGACTCGTTTAGGGCAGAAAGCCATAACAATGATGAAGGTGAACAGTAAGATAAGGACTAAATAGAAGGGACAGGAAACAGAAATTGGAATCAAATCAGAAAACTCAAAGAAACTACACAATGATCATTTCAATGTTAAGCTTTAGGCAAATATACAACATTGTGCAAGAAGACGCTTTAAAATCTTCAGTTAAGTTTTTGAAAGGCACATATCACATCTGAAATATCTCCCTTACAATAATGTGAGTCACCACTGATAAGAACACATGGAAGGTGTGTGACACCACCAAGATGTTGACACTAAAATGAGTGAGAGAAGTTGGGGGAGACACTGACCAGGGAATATAATTAAGGCAGTAATTAATGCAAAATGTGTTCCTACCAACTATCAACTACTATTTCTTTATGAGGTTTGATAATCGATTGCTTAAATCAGACACACTTGACAGAAGAGGTGACGCAGAAAAACAGCTTCACCTTCTTAAATGAAGAAATGTATGAATGACCTATTTAATCAAAATTATAATCAGAATTAGAATTTAGTCTTGAATCATCCCTTTAAAATACCCATGTCAAAAAGGTTTGTTGGTTGTTTTTCAAACTCCGCTACAATGGTGTCAATTCTTGTATAAAAACACAAAGGTGACAATTTCCCACAGTAGAGAATATCAAAGGAAACATTCTACTAGCATATTTGTCAGGATAGATGCACTTTTTTAAAGGTTGCAGTCACATAAAAATATTTTGCAGTGAAAAAAATAGGGCTGTCAATGTCAACTATATATACAGATTGATTTTACGATTGATCAAGTAATCATTTAATATAATATAATATATGATATGATGTAATATAATTTTAGCGAGGTAGGAACCCATCAGCCACTGCAGGGTGCACACTTAGTCATACTTACCGCTAGTTTAGTTTACCACTACAGTTCACTTAAGTTGCATGTTTTTGGACAGTGGAACGGAACTTGAGAATCCGTGGAAATGCAACTGCGAACGCCAACAGTGACACCCACCATGTCAGATTTGCACGATGTATGACGTTGATATTGACATGGCATTTCATGCCCATGCAACTGTCAGATCACAAGGACCACGATAAGTTCAAACCAATAATATGCGCCAAAACATTTTTTTTTGTAAAACACTTGCATCTGAATTGTGCCAAATAAACACAGTCGTCTTGCTTTGCCTAAACGTGACAGCTCTAGAAAATAAAAAACAAACATTTTTCAGAACTGCAAATTAGTTTATTTCCCAAATGATATGACAAATGATCTCCTCTATAACAGACGATTCCAATATTCCTTAGCTAAAATATTTTAAACCACTAACACATGAATACAGTAGTTCCGTATCTAGCTATATAATAGTAAAGCATACAAAAGGCACTTATTACTGGACAGATACATACAAAGTAAACAAGACAAAGAATTTACGACATTATACGAGAAGAGTGTGTGAGAGAAGGGACACGAAGGAGCTTAAAGGCTATGAGAGACGATGTATGTGCATTTCAGCTAGAAACAAAAAGCTCGGAGTGACATGAACCAAAGCACACAGCTACATGAATTACATCTCAGCAAATATGTACTGCCCATAGATCCTGATTCTTATTAACTTATTTTTAAATATTCTAGCTTTATGACATCAAAACAAAATCGTCCATCAAATTCTCTGAGCAAGACAATTGCCATTATTTTTTGGAAAAAAAAAGAGACACTGGAATTTGTCAAGTTACATTTCATAAAGCATTTATGGGGAAAATAAATCCATCAGCAAAATGACTGTTAGGTTTCCGCTCATTTGTATTTTTTAGTCACTTAAAAGTACATTTAAAAATAATCCCAGATTAATTTGGCTACAGCAGACCTTTGCTCGAAACACAGTAGACCTTTTGCATTTGTACATCAGTTTCTCAAGACCGTCAGAACATCAGCAGCGTGACGCTTATATCACCGAGGAGACATGCTGAACATTCAGAGTTATCTCCCCATTTTACGGTACAATATGAAATCGCTCCCCTGCGTATAATGGTAGACTAGCACCCCGGGTAAAGATGGCAGACGGCCGGCACAAGGAACAGATAGAGAGGCGGCAGGTTCATAAGCAGAGCTGCATTTTTGAATCATGGGTGAGGAGCAACCACTGTACAGCAGCTTCATCAAATTTAAGCCAAAATGTTTAATTTGTTAAGCAAAAACAAATGTATTTAGCAGTGGCTATTACAAAATACATCTAAACGTTAAAACGGAATCTGGGTGAGTTACAGATAACCGATCGTGAACATTATAAATAGAATGGTAGTGCTTTCTAGCAAATCTAATATGACGCTAAAACGCAGCCACCATCTCAAGATATCAAGCTCTTCATTAACTTAAGGAATTAAGGAACCCTTGAAATCCATTTCACATACGCCAGTGCTACCTTACCCAATTTTCACTTGTCCCCCTGGTTAGCATGATACTTGTTAAATATTCTGCATCTAGGATGAGTTCACATCTGTGCATTGGTTCAATGTAAAATACAATGCTGATGCACTTGGTTCCCTAGAATCTTTGGATGATCTTTGGAATTACCAAAAGTACATTGGTAAAGGTGTTTGGCACACAAAAATAGTGTTAGGAATGCATAAAAACATGTGATAATGATATTAATACACTTTCAGCGTCCAAAATGAGATTCTATAAACAGTGCAATGGTATTCCTGGAAAAGTGCAGAAAGTCTATTTTAGCTACACTAGAAAGCTCAAGAGAGAATAGGTGACAGCCGTCATGCAAACATCCCTAAATGAAAACGCCACAACAAACCACTTTTGAAAACACACTTTGCAAGCACAGGTGTCACACAGCAAAATAAAAACAATAAGTATCAGTTTGAATTAGAATGAATGCTTTTGGTCATTGCAGGAAATCATAGTGAGAATTTGGCTACATGCTTAACAACCAATGACAAGCACTGTGATTGCTTGTGAAGCCTGTGTTGCCAAGTGGATGGAGTTTCCATGCCAACAATTACTGCTGCACTCCTGATTGTCAAAGACTTAAGTTAAAAAGTGTAAGTGATTACAACAATAACATTGGTCAGTAAAGGAAAACAGGCAGAAAGTGGTATAGTTCCCGTCTTTGCTCCACAAATACTGGCGGCATGTGTGGGGAAAAAAGGTGGGGGTGAGGTGCTTAGAAGCAAGAATATACTGGGTGGGTGAACAGGACGGCAAAAGATTCTGGCCAACCTGTTAATTCCTATTGTTCCCCATGACTACTAAGGATGCACAGTCTCACACGGGAGAGAATGCATGACCTTTGCATAGGGGCTTGTCTTTCTTGGAGTAAAACGTCTTTCCTTCCAAGTTCATCTGGCAAATCTGCAAAAAAAAAGTAAATAGATGGGAGGATGAGTTAGAAAAGTGAACAACTGCACAATAAATGACAAAAGGCAAAGCTGCAGAAAATGCTACTATTGCGGTCAGCTTGGGTCATTCAATTTCATTTCGTTTTCAGACATGCTTCTCAGAGCAGAGTATGTCCAAGGGCAAAAGTCAGTGGTAATATTTTTGACCGTTTGTATTGGCCAGGCAGCTCCAGACAGGGGTGACAGAGCTTCTATGAATCAAAATGACTTACAGCGCAGACAAAGCAAGTGTCATGCCAGCTGTAGCCGAGTGCTTCCAGGAACCGGTCACCAGTATCAATCTTGAAGTCACAGCCGTGGCACTTAGTACCAAACATCTTCTCGTAGTCTGCAGAGAGAAGAGCACACCCTCATTAAAATGGAAAGGGATGTCGAATGCGGGATCGGTCCTGAAAAGGACATAATGATTAATAGTGAAAAAACAAAAATAAAAAATGGAGGAACACCGTGGGCCAGACGGATGCGGTATGGACCGCAGTAACAGAAATCACGCTTAATACAAACAGCAAAGATTAAATGGGTTGCACGGGCTTTCAGTATTGGAGCTTAGAAGTGACAGGTCTTTGCTGGTGCACTTAAGGCAAGTGATTTAGGGCACAATCCTGAATAAAATGCCTTTTAACGGTGCTGACGCTGCGGTATTTTCATCAAAATGGAATCATTACTTATAATAAAAATCTGTCACAGACTCTGTGTGCTCTTGCTAAAAGACCAATACATCCTGGAGAGAAGAAAAAATGTTAAACCCACTGAAACACAAAAATGTGGCACCCTGTTTATCTGGAGCAACTGAAAAAACATAAATCAAAGAAAAACCTACAATGACATTATGAATGATTTTGTTTTTGGGGAGAAAAATTTGGACGTGCATGATTTTTTATGGATCTTTCACCTCTTTCACAGTAAGGTTCTCCCTCCTCCATGTAAAAGGCCTGGTTCCTAATGGGAGTCTTGCACGCTGCACACATAAAACACTGAACATGGTAGGTCATCTTCAGGGCGTGCATGATCTCCTGCGGAGAACAGGAACAATCAACTCAGCCGACTTTCAGGATATCGAACTGCTGGGTAAGATGGACGTATGAGAAGCATGTGCAGGTGGTGATACAAGCGTTAACTTCTTAAGCGACACTGCTGGACAGTCAAAGGGCAACTCATCTGGAGCTGGAAGACCGAGAAAAGCTTCCCACTGTTGAAAAACCGAAGACTTTTAGATAGAGATTTGTTGTCCAACAACACAGGGAAAGTGCCTGAGGAGTAACACTGCCCTGTGTATCACCAACCTGCTAGTGGGTCATTCATGACTAGTTTGGGTTACAAAACTGAGCCTTTATTTGGCCAATGTATCATTCCCCAAGTTTAACAAGTATCATGCTAACCAGGGGGACAAGCAAGTTCCTTGCCAAAACACTCAAAATGGCAGGTAGGCATTTCTGTTAAAACCATTTTCCAAGATTTCAGTTACCATCTTGGAGTACGTTTCTCAAATGCATAGGTGCCACCTGAAGGGTTCAGACTACATAAGCTGCCAATTGGAGCCTTTGAGAAACATACCCCTGTATGTGATTTTGAAACCCAGAGCAATGGAAATGAGTGATTAGAGAGCTTCTCACCCCAGTGATGATCTTCTTGCACTTGGCACAGTTAGGTGCATAACGGTTGTCATAGCACTTGGTACAGAAGATGGAGCCCCTCTCCTCAAAGAAGCCGCCCTCCTCCAGAATCACCTTACACTGGGAGCAGGTGAACTCCTCTGGGTGCCAGGAGCGACCCAGGGCGACGAGATAGCGTCCCC
>JAODUD010000002.1:8024061-8035406 GCA_026784285.1 Stomatorhinus walkeri | reverse complement strand
GGCAGCAAAGAGGTCAGAGTGCGGACAGCCGTGGGAAAGAGGGTGAAGGAGATTAAGGCGATGGTGATATAGAGAGTTGTAAGTGAGACATTACTTTACACCTGCTAATAATTTAAACTGCATTATTTAATGCGGTTTTAGATGACACTGGTAAATGGAACTAAACTAGCAATGAATACCAGTATCCATCACACAAACTATGAACCCAGGATGCTTATACAAAGACGCAACAAAGACTAAACTGGAAGAACAGCGAATGCATAAATCCAGATACTTCCACTATCAATACTTACAAACAAAACCTGAGAATGTCACTTCAGAAATAGTAATTATGTAAGGTGTATGCCCCAATACCAAAGAATCTTGGCACTAAAATTACAGTTCTGTCTCTTACATCCCTTTATATCCAGTTAATCTATTGAGAAACATGTGATATTTCCCGTTACCCTTGACAGAACGTCGAACTGCAGAAGGAAAGGGGAGAAGCCCCTGACCACGGTCTGACATGACTCAGTGGTGCTGACAGAGGAAAAGCTGAACTGACAAGCTGCAGGATAAAGGCTATTTAATTCTCAGCAACATCAAGCACCATCACCAGATATTCACCATTAATGCCTTGATGTGCATGTAGGCCACACTGAAAGAGCACTTAACATGCGGCACTACAAGACGACCAGTGCCCACAAGCAGCTCATGCACTGGTAGGGCGATGAAAAGCATTATTTGTCCCCTGTAAGTCACCCCTAACCCATGACTGACATGTAAAGCTGGAGCAGGTGCTGCAAATAATGAGTAATATGTGAAGGAAGAGTTCTACCTGTAAGAGGCTGTTCATTTGATCATTAGAAAGCATGCTGTGTGCATGGTCACCCTCAGGAAGGGCAGGTGAGGGATAGAGGTCAGAACTCCGTTCATGCATAAAAAAACTCTATTGTCTGGGCAGATATATGGTGTAATGAGGAAACTCCAGGACGATGCTAGTTCATCACCACTTTGATTCCATTGCCAACACAATGTTTAGGAGTGTTTTTGAGTCTGGATTTTTGTAGAGTGTTGAAATCTTAAGCAGACAAAAAGCATACACTTGCTAAGTATGGTAAGTCCATAAGTTTGCGGGTGGAACGCAGCCAGCACGGGTCAATTCACAGCAAACGAAAAGCACAACATCTCATTAATGGAAATCACACAGCAATTAAGCCATTCTCTAGACTATTTTTTGTTTAACTCAGGGGTACAATTTTGAGTAGAGTAATACTTTTCTGACAGATTCCTGGCAAAATACTGATAAAACCAAAAAACATAGCAAATATTAAAGGACCCACTTTCCCCAGATTAACAAAATCACTAGAGTTCTAGTTCAAATATTCAGCATCACCAGTTTGAATAATTCCCTAAACATAATGCTTCAACCATTCATTCAATTAGAGGTACTGTGGTATCGAGACCGATTGCATACCATTATTAAATTCAAGTTTATTAAACGGAATCTAAAAATGGAGTGAATTAGAAGAGAAGTGCAACCAAAACTTTCAAAGCAGCCGTGAGGCAGCATAATGTGTGGTGTAACCTGTCAGGTTGTGGGTGTCGTTGCCGGAGGGATGAACAACACAATGTCAAATTGCATTAAAACAGAAGGCACTTCTGGGAATTGAACCGCATTAAAATGACACCCGTTGAGAAACTGGCACAGCAGGATCAGTGCACTAACTGCTCATTAATATTGACAATTTGTTACCAGTGTTTGTGGTCACAAAGAAAGCATTAGTGGAAACTTGTGTTGGTAGATTATGCACGAGCCCTCAAACTTCAACAAAACATTTATTCATTTTGTTTTTAGTTAACAAATGAGACAGAACACAAAAAACAGTCTTGTTAAAATCTGATGACCACTTTAGACGCTTTTATGCTTCTATTCATACCAGTTCCAAGGACTTCCAAATTCTGTTCTCAGATGGTGTTGAAAGAGCAAAAAACAAACCACCAAGAGACCAATTATGACCCATATTTCAGAGGTTAAAAATACTTCAGTACCTTTGAGATAAGTCCTTGTCTTGTGTGAAATATGACAGTGTACATACAGAGAGAGGAGGAAACGAAACAGAAGGAGAAGCACAATCTTTTTCAAATGTTTTATGTATTGATGAAAGCAAAAAAACAACCAATTTCTGCCCATTTTAACTCCAGTTTTTTCCCCCAAAGGGAGAATCCAAAAGAAGATCCAAGGGATTACCAATACGATACATAGTTTCAGAAGACAAGGCAAAAAGGGGGGAGTGACCAATGTGTCAGCAGAATAAAATCACAACAGGAAACCAGCAAAGGGGGTGGGCGAATTATTCCTATCGCTGAACACAATGTTGTTGCAATAAGGAAAAAAGATCTATTACACAAGGTCACCAGCACTTTTAACACTCATGCATTCCTGTGTAGAGGGATATCTGTTGGTAGGCTCAGTATGCAAGTTTTGTGTTCTACGCTTCCTGCAATTTTTCTATTTTTACTTATTTTTTTGTTTTCATATTCCTCATACTCCCTCCCGAAGTCACTGGAGTCAGTTGGATTGACGCGCTCAGAGCTTCTCGTCGTATGGGTGGACAGACGGGTCCCGTCACTGACCCATCCCGCGGTGCCCCAGAGGGCACTCAGTTCTTGACATTGAGGGAACGGGCAGACCTGTTGTGGTGCCAGTCCCGAAGCCTAGCGTAGCGGGGGCTCTGAATTTCTGTGAGGAACTTTTCCCTAACCGAGGGAAAAAAAAACGAGAGAGAACACAGCAGACAAGAAAAAGGGGGGAGGGACAAGAAGAGAGGGGGAGTGTAATGAGAGAAAGAAAAGAGATGCAAAGTGACAGTCCTGCAGTAGGATGACAAAGTATGCAAGAGACAAAGAAAGCCTTGGTTTAACATTTTTGGCAAGTCATGTCTGAAGAGCTCACACAATGGTGATCTGTATGAAAACAGCAAGATCTGCAGGGGTTTCCCATAGAAGTAACTAAGCTTTTGACGCCTTCCAGACCCAAGCTCAGCTTATACTCATGGATCACAGCCTACGCCAGAACACAATCATGCTTTACCTGGACTTCTTCAGGTTCTCATCATCTGGGTCCTGCACTGATGAGTCAGAATAAACAAACATCAGATCATTTCATGGGTGTCTGCAACTCTACTAACTAAAAAATACTAAAATACTGAAGTCCACATTTGCGTGACACTTGTGGAACACGCGTTATCTTTGCTTATAGGATACAGCAGTGCCTTCAACGGACTTGGACTTGCCACTCTGTTCACAAATCTAGTTAGCCCGTATAGCAGAACCCCATGCCAATTAACACTTAATCTAACCCTTCGGAGCTAACTCTCACAATGCTAACGGCTAATTCTTGCCGCTGTGCCCTGGCCACCAGACACCCAACAGCAACATGGGGGGGGTCTGTGAGAGGCAGAAGGCCCCATCTCCCTGACTTACTGAAGTCAGTGCCTGTGAGCTGGGCCAAGATGCGAAAGGATCGAGACTGGGTGGTGCCCGTGCGAGGCTGCCAGTCCTGCGTGTCTTCAATCAGACGTTTCTTGCCACGGTCATTGGGGATGAAGCAGGGCGCGCCCTCTGCCCGGAGACCGTGCCTGGAACTAGGTGCCAGTGAGGGCACGGCAGGGAGGGGGGGGTTAGGGGGCTAGTGTTTCAGGCCTACAGATATTCTTCACGGAAACTGAAGTCACAGACATGAACAATTTTGGACGTGCCGACGTAAATCACAGCATTCCATGCATTAATGGATGGCATCGCAACACCTTTATATAGTTATGTTAACCAAGTACTAAGTGTTCTCCCTTAATTACTCCAAAATGCCCGATTTAAAAAAAAAAAAAGTACATTTATT
This sequence comes from Stomatorhinus walkeri, assembly GCA_026784285.1. Taxonomy (NCBI): domain Eukaryota; kingdom Metazoa; phylum Chordata; class Actinopteri; order Osteoglossiformes; family Mormyridae; genus Stomatorhinus; species Stomatorhinus walkeri. Next base: position 8,031,529 of record JAODUD010000002.1, on the reverse strand, counting down.
GATTTAGTGTGCAGCAAGCACTGGATAATTTCTGGTATCCTTCAACTTCCTATCAAATAACGTCCAACCGCATTTATGTCTGAGGTCCATAATACACAAACACTGATCCTGAAAGCAGATACAGTAGGGCATTAACGGACACGTCGCTCGACGTTAGACATGCAGGAGAATGGATAGCTCTGCCAGCCATGTGACAAGATACTGTACATATCTAACCTGCAGTACAGTAAGCACACAGCGACAAGCTACTATTATTATATAGTGTTGTGGTTATATATGTACATTATTTGCTCTAGAGTACTGTGTGTATATTACAGCACTGTACTTAATGTTATTATAAAGTTAAAGGTGCAATAAATTTTCCCTTATAAATGACAGTTGTGTTTCTTATACCCCATCATAAGAGGTTTAGGCAAAATATTTTGTCATTCATGTATGTGGCTAATGCCCATACCATTCTGTAGGCAGAATGACAAGGCAACAAACAGGCTGCCAAAACGCTGAGGTGATAAACAGTAAATATTTTATGAAACTGATTTTCTGTAAAATGTTTTCATGTAAATTACTTCTAAAGAGTGAATACTGGAGAGCATCTTATTTAATTTCCTCTCTTGGTGTGCAACAGAAACCCGCACTTAATCTGTAATATACGAGGGCACTAAATGATAGGCTACACTAAATTTTACGCGTTTGTCTAGCAGAATGAGTAATCTATGTAACTTTCTGATTCACAGTCAGATCAAGGTCTTATAACCATATAAAAGCAACACTGTGATTTTGCACCAGTCTGGAAACATGGCAGTCAAGGAAAGAAGAGGGTATTTTTTTTCTTATGTTGAAAGAATGTTGATATGCTTTTTAAAAATAAAGTGATTATGTAACCATATATATACACACACATACACACACACACATGCATATATACATACATACACACAAACACATACACACACACACAAACACACACACACCTATACACACACACATATACAAGTAACTGAGGGAGACAATGTGAAACACAACAATGACCAACATTATGCTACATGCAGGGATCAAAGTCACATGCTGTGAGGCAAACCAACCCCTGACAACATGGGAAATCTCAGTGCCAAACACTCATGCTGATTAGGGGCTTGTGATGCCAGAGAACTGAAGCGAAGCATGTAGCCAAAAACGTGGGTAAAACCAAAGAAAAGTTCAACAAAATATATGAGCCAGGGCAGAGGATAATAGGAATGATTCAATTCTCAAGATCTAACGTGATGAAACATTTTTAACCTGTCATGGTGTACAAGGAAAAGCTGGAAGGCGCTGACATATTTCACAACACCCAAAATTTGCCAACCTGTCACCGCCAATTCAGAATTTTAAGTCAGAACAGAACAGTCTTACTAAGTGCGGTTCTGGAGTTTGATTGTGAGGCTGCGGAATCTGCAGCATACCAAGTTCATGTCCCTGGTTTATACAACAGACGGCGACCCAAATGAGGCCGACACAAAATGAAACAATGTTAGCATGGCTGTCCAGCAAGAGCAAAGACGCGAACAGAGCCGAGCCGAGTGCAGCGTGCCCCTACTTGGTCTCTGGGAGTGCATCAATGTAAGCGTCCCCTCTGAGGAACAGAAACATCACTAAATAAAGACTCAGGACGACACAGCACAAGTAAAAACACAAGATTCCTGGGTGGATAACTGAGAATAATACGCATAATTATCTGATTAGATATTTCTCAAGAACCAGTGGCAAGGAATATCATATCGCAATATCTGTGGAGTCTTTGCAGAATAATGTGAATAATGATCCTTTCTAGAAAGCAAACTTTAAAGAACAGCAGGTTTTGGGCAAAAAAAAAAAAAAACCAGAAGATCTAATGCATTAATCTGATCACTTTAACTTGTTTCAAGCAGCAGCAACACTGCTCAACCAAATTTAGATGGAGATAACAGCTCATTAAAGATTTAGCAAATTTATTAAAGAAAAGGTCACTGACTTGTCAAGGACATCCAGCTGCAGTATATAGGGAGAGAGAGAGAGACAGAGTGAGAGAGAGAGAGTGAGAGGGAGAGTGAGGGGGGAAAGGATGAAAAGATCAGTCTGGAGAAATAATACATATAAATCCAAAGAGTATATAAGGCAGGAATCAAATACAATGGGATGCAGAAAAAAGGCAGATTAGGAGGAGCACGTCTTGACAAAGGTGACAGGCTCCCCCACGTCATTCTCAATCACAAGCTACTCCACTCCACTGATTTAGAGTTTGCACGACCCAGTCCACAAAACTGCCGTCGTTATAGAAAATCTAGTTAAACTGGGTTTATTTCTGCCTCTTCTTTTTAAACAAATGCCTGGCCTGTTTTCTGCACAATACTTCAACCTGCATGCATTTCACATCAAAAGCAATATCATCTTAGTTTCCCCACACAAAGCTGATCCATGATATTTTCAGAGTTCTACAGGCACGAGATGAGAACAGCGCATGCTGGCCAAGTCCACGATGAAAAGCAGCACTGACACTGCAAGGCAGAGCACTGACCTTCTGGCTACCTGCAGCTTCTGAAGACATTCTTTCCTGATTTTTTCCCTCCTCCTGTTTTTGTTTGTTTGATTTGTTTTAATGTCCAAAAATATCCTTATGGTTCCCTAATCTGGTACTTATCAATAGAGCAAATCTGGGTTCTCCTCGTCTCTCCTTAAATAAGAACAGAGCTCTTCTGTCATTAAAGTTAAATTTAAAATGTTTAAATGCCGTCCAAAAAAAAAAAAAAAAAAACACTTCTAAACTACTAAAGTACAAAAACAAAAACGTACGATAACTGTTATGAAACAAACAGGTAGTTGGATTAAAATCTGGGCTAATACCCTGGGCTGTACAAACAGATTTAGCTACATACGAGATGCACTCTCCAAGTAAGGCTGTTACGTGATCAAGCGCTCCTCCAGTAAAAGCACATTCAGGGCTCAGCACATTTTCGGGGCGGGGAGCACAGTGCACTAAAAACAGAAATGAGAAAACTCTGCCAAACGCCAAGCCCACTTAACCCTTTCCTGCACATACGCCTGACCAGAAGCACAGGCCTCGGTTACCATTCTCCCGTTCAGCTCCCAGTTCATTCACTTCACGACAGAAACAAGATAACACGTGTTATACGAATGTTTCCAGCCCTGCATGAGAATAATAATAAAGGGAAAAATATAAGAGAGGGGAAAAAAGAAACAAAGATGTTCACAGTTCGTACAAAGTTCTTAAGACGGTGCGCGAAGGATAACTGGTCAGACCTTAGGTCATCAAATGTGAGCGCATGTCGCACTGCTGATGCTAAGTACAAGTCCACTAACTCTACAGCAACAGCGTGAAGAGAGAAAACCACACAATTTAAAAACATTCAGAATTAATAGGCATTAAACAGTTCAAAAACACCACAGCTATGATCATTTGTTCTGCATGGCACCCAGACTCTGCTGAAAATTGGGCTTGTGGTGGCCTTTTAGTGGTCCGAAAGATTTGCCGACATCATGAAATTTTACTACCTCCAGGTGGAACACTTTTCTCCTTCATTTTCACATATGCAATGGAACCAGCACATAGTCACACCTGCACACCTGCAAGCGTCCCCTGGTTTCAGCGAAGCTGGAGTTACCTACCCGTTATGCGGCTGAAGCACACTGACCAAGGCCTTGGAGCCCAGATCAAACTTTGGAGCGCAAGCAATGGGTTTGACCAGCGCTTGTGTGCTGGTGCCGCGGCCCCCAACACCAAATGGCTGAGCCATCTTGTTTAGGGCTGCGCTGGGTGCAAAGGAGTACTTTGGCTGATTGGAGGTGGAAGGAGGTGCGGCCTGAGTAAGGGAGAGGGGTAACAAGAGGCACACGAGCAACACCATGCGGTTAGACGTGGCACACAGACAACCAATACAGGGCAGGCCAGCAAGAACATTTCAGTCACTTTATTCCTTTAACAAAGGTGAAGATGACATGTTGTGGGGTTCTGTTCTTAAAAAAAAAAAAATCAATGAAAAAATCAACTGCAAGGTCTGGTAAAGTAAGAAACCTAAATCCTAAAACGTCTCGTGTGATTAAATTTGATGATTTTTCCTCACTTGTCATCTTTCAAATTTGTTCACACTAAGGACACACAAAGGGTGCTCGCTGGACGCCTGCCTGCCAGATGTTCAGGTTGGGGAGCTTGCTCCACTAAACATCTGGTCTGGTTAAGGAGACCTGTGGCTGCCTGGGTATTCAAAACCTAACTGAGGAAATGGGGACTAAATTTGTCTTCCAAAAATAATTTTTAATAGTGTTTGGAAAGAAGACCAATGTCGGAAGCTGGTGATTACGTCTTGAATGCTCCAGGTAGCTCCATGTCATGAATTAAAATGTCCTTCCATCATTTGTATTTCTGGCACTTCTCTTAAGTTCTTGCAGCAGACAAGATGCACATTTCTCAGGCATAATTTTTTCCCTCGATTTCCAAATTATTTGTGCACAAAACCACAGTCTTGATAATGTTAGACCATGTAGCTCTCCAGATCTATTTTGTCAGGTACCAACTGGCCGTAATCAATGGGAACAGTCGGCTCGCAATAATGGATGAGTGCCCAATCAAGTTCAATGGATTCTGAGAAATACGCAAAAGATTCCATTCAAAATATTCCATTGCAGCCGTTTGCAGAAGCATCCATTCCACAAACAATACAGAAAAAGGTGAATAATGCTTTGACAAAGTGATATGCGAGATGGATTTTTACATTCACACAAAAATGGTTACATCATCTTCCTCATTTCATGGAAATAGTAACAAAAAATACTATATTATGAGTAGGTTTTCAGAGTATTGAATATTCGGAATATTTAGTTGTGGTTAAGGATGCCTTATTACTCAACTGAAAGACGTCTGACAAATAAAATGTGCTTTTTATTATTCAAAATTTCTAAAATTATATAAAGATCTGGAACTAATGTGAAGATATTTGCATTCAGTCGATGTGTGAAGAAGCCATGCGTCTTAGCATGTAGGTTCTCTGCTGCTTACTCTGTGAAAGCATTAATCGACCTTCCTCTTCACGAGGTAAGATTTAGTTCGCAGTCTTACCTTCTGTTCCGTTCCTGAAGCGAAAGCTCTGCAAGAGAAAGTTGGGATTGAAATGAGAGGATGATCATTCTCCCTCCCTTAACATTAGCTTAACATTTCAGTCATAAGGATGGCGTACCACATTGTGAAAGGAATACGAGAAAATTCAGTTCTGACTGTACTTTTTATATGTCACATTTTCCTATCAGTACAACACAAGAGAAAAATGTTTCTCTATAATAGACATTTAACTAGGAAGATATATCAGGTACAATCTTTCATTTGGGAAAAAAGGCAGTAGGTTTTAAGGACCAAATAAATAATCTGAAGAAAACAGACCCATTGTGGTGGATACTGTCATTAAAGTAAGGAACACATGGGGAGAATAGGAAGGATTCAATGGCTGGGTAACTTTACATGATATTCTAGCCTTGTGTTATATATAGCAGCTCCCACTGCCGTTGCATAAACAGCAGCATTTTGAAAGGCGACACCAGGCCAGTGAAGGTGTTCGTGGTCATTTTGCAAATTGCAGTTCAGGTGATTGAGTCATTTAAACCACTACTGCCAGTCCTTCAAGCCAGCGCTCAAAATGAGAATGGGCTCCAGTTTTCTGCCTCTGAATTATCCTGACAGATCTTTTTTAAAAAAAAAACCCTCTTGCATGCACCAGTTCGCTCATGCACGGAGACAGGTGATTCCAGAGAGAATTAATATATGGGACGTGTGACATTAACTCATCTGAATCCAGTTAGAGGCAGAGAGTGATGGAACTGCCATAAAGGGAAATTCAGACAAAATGAGTTGAGGAAGAACAGGAGCAGAATCACTACAGATATCTGACAGGATTAAAACAGCAGCCCCTGAGTGCACAATATCCAGAATCTCCAATCACAAAAACAGCACTTTTTGACAATTTAAAAGCAAGGTGCAGGTGTTTGAGAGTCACATGCATGCTTTCTGCTCCTTATTGGACTATCAGTAAGATACGTATTTATTCTTTAAACAAACAAATGGGCAAGGAAGTTTTTGAGATGCACACTTCGGAGTAATGCGCTCTCAACTGTAGGTGATCTGACTGTTGTACAAAACCCACAGCTTCGTGTGCCAGAGAAGGAGCCGGTATGCTGAGCTCATACAACAGCCACTGACACACAGTACACTGATACTAATAAGTATGAAGTGACCGCCAGGATGTTATGGACTGCAAGCTCCACCGGCACCAAAATTTTAAACGCTAGAACAAGAACCACAGTTCACTTATTTACCCTAACAGATACATTAGTCCAGGACATAGTCATGGTATATCATTTAGAAATGAAGTCAGCCAGCTCAGACTGATATATGCTGAAAATAACATACAAGCCTAAAAAAAAACACAGTTCTATATTCTTGTGGGGGGACGGAGCCACGTCTGTATTCCTAAGGCCCTTAAAATTACTATTTAAAGCAAAGACATCTGCTTATCTCAGTTGTTTCCAAAAATGTTCTAAGCACCAAACAATATCCTTGCATCACACACAACCCCCCTTACATCACAGCGTAGGAATGTTGTTAATGGCAGCAGTGTGCATACCCACTGCTCAAATGCAGTGTCAGCCTTCTGAGATCTGTTGACCAATAAACTGTTAAAATTGGTGCCTTTAAGACATGGTACTGTGGGTTTTCTCCCCATTGCCCCCACCTGAAAATTAGCATCCTGTTTTCTGTACCTCATGCTATGCGGATGCATCGACAGCAGGTTTAACACCTCGGTGCTGTTTGTTTTGTGCATCAGCAGAAGAAAATAAAATTCAAATTCAGATAACGTCACCGTCACAAGGATGCATCTTGGTTCCTCTTCAAACACTAATCCTATTTTATAGCCGACCTCTTTGTTGTGTGCCACAGATCGTGTTGCCTGTCTGGAGAAGAGACAGACCTGGATGATCAAGTGCGACATCATAGGTTTGTGGTGACAGTCGGCATGCTGTAAACAGGATGCTGAACATGGCTTATTTTTCCTTGTCACAAGCTGTACGCGTCAGCCTTATCTCCCGTATCCCAGCAGAAAGCGAGATCTTCATGCATGCCGCACATGACGCAGGAGAAGGCCCAGCTCGATAAAGGAGAGAAGGGAAGAGGCATATCTGTTTCCTGGGGGCTCTGGCTTGCTCAAACTGCTGAGGTTAGTAAGCACAAGAAAACCCTGCGATATGTCCTGGCCCTCACACTGATTCAGGTTAGAATATAAAAGTGCTGCTTTAAGAAGACATTGTGAGCGCTGGAATAACCTGAGGAAAAGTATGAAGAATCCTGTTATAGTTAGTAGAAGACCTGGGATATACTCTGTGTTTATGGTTAGTGTTACACATGCTGCCTTTAAGTAGCTGATGTTCCCATAAAGACCCCCCCCCCATC
>JAODUD010000002.1:8008278-8021502 GCA_026784285.1 Stomatorhinus walkeri | reverse complement strand
AATCGATGAGCAGTGGCTCTGCTTTGCTTCTCTGTAGATGGAAACAACAAAATTAAATAACATGCTCTGAATCTTCACCCCATGAAAACTAAATAACAGGGGAGAGGATACAACTGACACCGCAGTCACTCTTGGAGCAGTATAATCACAGGGCCTTGGTTAATCAGAGCATATTTACTGCATGAGTAAACAGACATCCGGTAACTGACCATATAAGATTATTCCTCCCTAAAAGGTAGAGTACAGTGTGCTGCTCACTTCCAGTCCTACTAAGGGCCTCTAAGTGAGGAAACAGCTGTACACAATCCTGACGACCAGCTGCACACTGCGGGCTCTTAGGGGCCTTCCAGGCGTTAGAAAAAAATTACAAATATGTTATTTGGGACTGGTGTCCTGTGTTTTTAGGGTTAACGAGGTACTATAAAGTCGAAAAGTGAAAAGATTTGTTGATTTATGCAAACAAGTGATTATTAAATAGCCCGTGTAAAATTACCTTTGAATTAGTAATATAATTAATTCATATTTTAAGCTTCTCTACGTTGGTAGTTTAAAGTCGCATGACTGATGCTGTCACTGCTTACATTTCTCGATTTCACTCAACAGATCAAAGATTTATGAAGTGCTGTTCATGCATCTTCGCAATGACTGCTACAGCTGTCCCTATCGTGTGGCTTGTACTCATATTATTAGCTATGGTGAGCTAGCACCATACCCTTTAAACAATGCCACCTATGCCAATTACAATGCACTGAAAGCTATGGAGCGCTGAGCTGTTAAGCAGCATAATGTCTACATAAACGGTGTGCACTGCTGCAGAGAGGCAGGCAGTCCACTGCTGAAATATTTCTAATGCAATGTTCAATCAGCACCACAAACAGCAATACTGTTAAAAACAATCATTCATATTCAATATTACTGTGGACACTGAAATATCTCTATTTTTATGAACAATGAAATATCTCCAAGGCCTAGCAGTAAGGGTAAGAGTGATGTCGACAGGGCGGCTTATTTTATCATCATAGTTCCACACACTCATCCCTCCACTAATTCTCTATAATGCTGACCAGATTGTATGGTGCTACAATGCATTTAGCTATAAACGCAAAACACACAGTTCTTCATCCGTACAGGACAGAGCATGGAATCCACATGTGAAAATACTGCATAACGAGGGAGATATTGTCCGAGTTTTGAATTTCAAAAGATATCCATTTAGTATCTCAGTTATGTTCCAGTTACTCTACTGGCAATTGCTCAATGGGTAGTCGCAAAATTATGGTTTTTTTTCCCTTTTTTTCTTTCTTTCTTTATCCTTTCACATAGTGCAAGGACAGGAGGAGGGTAGCAGGCTTAGAATCTGCCTAAAGCACAGCTGAAAACACAGGAGCCTAGAAACAAGCAGGCCATCCTCTAGGAGACATGACTAGGCTGAGGTAGTTCACGTACAAAGGAACAAGCAACAGATAAGTGAGAATCACAAAGAATCTCTTGATCATTCTGAATATCGTGCTTTCAGAGGAGGGCTGCTCAAAATATTCAAAACAGTAACAATGTCTAATAGTGACAAGATAATCAAAGATTTTGATAAGTTATTTTCTCTTTCAAATCCAGATCAAGATCTCGTTTCTACCAACCAGTTGAGCATAAAGTCACAGTCAGAGTCGCCGCCTGGTTGGCAGAAACTAAATCTTGGTCTGCATTTGTAGTTTCTGGACATGAAATGCCCAACACCGGTAATTTTACAAGTTTAACATTATAAATTACTTCAGAATGCGAACCAACAAGTTGTTTTCTCACACGCGCTTACACATAATAGACCGTAATTGCTCTGCACAGAGAAACAGAAAAATATGTAGCACATGCATCAGAGTGACCGCTTGTCATTTACCACAGAGTGACCGCTTGTCATTTACCACTGAGTGTACTCAGGGTACAGTTGCAGAGGAGCCACAACTAATCGCTTGCTATTGCTAATCACTAGAAGTTTCTTGAACAATGAATGTTAGAGACCAGAGGTTGGTACTATGAAGCGGGGTTACTGGCTTATCAGGGTAACTTGTCGGATTTAAGGCACCACGGTTTAAATGGACTTCATATTCATTCACTTACACTTTGCCCAGACTACCTTAAATCCGAGAAGTTACCCCGATAAGCCAGTAACCCCACTTTGTAGTACAGGCCACTGGTGTCTTGGAAAATGTCAGTCTGACTGAAGAGTTCAATATGCTAGTTATTATTCATTTCCTTCTTGAAATAAATTTGTACTAAATTTACATGGGTATAATAAGACAAGAACAGTGGCATCGTTTATCAAAGACTCCCCAGAATGAAGACAAAATGGGCTGGTCTTGGGCTTAAAACTCTCGGGCTGAAAATGAGTCCCATTCTGTCTGCTCACCACTGATTTTCACAAGAGAAAACGTAGGTGCGATACGGCACAAGGCGTCTCACCTGCTGAGAGACAGCGTAAGGGCATCCGTCGCTGCTCTGATCTTGTTCTGTGCCTCCACATGAGTCATCTCCTCAGCCCTGGCGTCCCCGATAGACACCACGTAGTCCCCAACTCCCACACCCGCCTGGACTGCCTTCCCCCCCGGGGTGAGCTGTGGGTGAGATAAGAAAGGCAGTCGGCCTTTCCGTTACCCATATAAACTGGACCATCGCTATTCCCATTTCAACTTTAACACCAGAATAACAGATTCCAATAGCAAAAGCCTGGATTTTATAATAGCACTTAACATTCACCACATCAATTTCAATACTGACCTATTCATCATCTGAACATCAAAATCATGTTACATTATTTATTACATGTCAAGTTTAAATTTAAAAGTATTCCTCCGAATATTACTGAAATTAGTTTTGCCTTCTTAGCCTCACTAAGTCACCATGCTGTCGGTGGTATAACAGACATATTGGACCTGGTCTTATCTTTGATTTATCCCACATGAAGACAGACCCAAGCATGCATTCTTTTGTGCTGAAGTCATCTTCTGCCATGGAAATTCTAGGTAACACCTTTACACATCAAATCAATTCCAGGAGACCAAGTCCTAACTAATTTCCAGTCCTCATCTTTAAATCCAGCTGCCTCTATAGATTGCATAGCAATGTGAAATGACGATTACTCATGTTTACAGGAGTTACACATCACCTGGGATTTACTCTATATCTTATTCAGGGAAAATCCACTTACTTCAGGTTTATCTACTGTAGTTACTAGACTTCAGACCTATTACTGTTTAGCATCTTATCAGCTGATAAGTGTTCTATAGTCTCAGTGTGGCTTAACTGTGACAAATGGGGTCAGTGAATGGGTTACAGTGTGACTCAAATCTATCCAGTTCCATGCAGCCCAACTGGATAATATTCTGTGGCAAAAATGAAACGGTCATAAGCTCCTCAAACTTCAGGAAGCCGCAGAGGACTCAGACCACACCAACAAGCATCAGCTGTGTTCTCCTCAATCCGCTGCTTCACTTTATTCATTCTCTTTGAATACAAACTCTGTCCACTTGCCTGATAATGATTTTACAGATGGAAGAGATTATAGTTTGTAGACCCTGGAGTTTTGTAGGCTTCATACATTTATATTACAAAAATCAGATGCCAGAATTTAGAATTCAGATAAAAACGCCAAGGCATACTGGTTCTGGCTTGGAATAAATAATTAAAAAGCTTCCAATATACTTTATAGACTTTAAGCAGCAGATTATTAATAACAGCAACACATATCATCACTTCACTTCAAAATGTTCCATTTTCTTACTTGATTTATTTGATGACACAGATGGTGAATTATCACCATTTTCCCCAGTAAGACCAAGAGAAATCGACCATCATTTTAAAGCGTCTCACAGAACAAGGCCACTTGTACCTGTCGGGCTATGTACATGTACTGAAGTTGGAAGCAAAGAATTAATGCACATTCATTAAAACGGAGATAAGAACATGAACATATCAGGAAGATTAACACACATTTCATTCCCAGATTAGAATCCTACACCTCACGGGGTTTTACAAAAGTTAAATTAACCTTTATTCTGCCTTCACACACTTTAAATTAAATCCATTTAAAGCTGCATTGCAATTACAGCAGCGTCATGACTCTCTTCCAGTATCCTGAGCAAAAATGTCCAACCTTGTCAGAAGTTGTCACCTTCTAACAGTTTTGGTTAGACATCATTTAATAAAGTGCTGCAGCATAAACAAAGAGACACACAGGGTGGTAAATCCCAGGGTACTACCACTGCAGGTTAGCAGTAAGAGACACTGAGTGAACAGTATAGCATTTTGGCATTGTGGCTAGTAGGGCAAAAGCCTTTGAGAATCTGTGGGGTCTTGGGGGGGGGGGGGGGGGCTTGGGTACTGGAGGTATAGCATGGCAGGAAAGGTGACAGGCTGATGAGGGACAGGAGCATCTGCGACCCTGGCTTGAGTTTTTAGCGCACAGCTGCTCCTCCGTTTTGGTCGGTAGCACCAAAGTGCTGAGGTTAGGCCTTCTAAAGGGATAGAAATATCCTCCTGCGGGCAGTTTGACAATAAATAAGTTATGGCGGAAAACATCTTGGATTAGAGAGAATACCAAGGGAAGGGGTCACCAGCAGCAATGAGCATTCGGATCCAAATCTAAACCTTTTTAAATAAATTACCTGCAGTACAGGCAGTTCAACTTGCGGAAAACTATCTTAAGTGAAAACAGATTAAAAAAATATCGAATCTACGAGATATCCAAGTTACGGAACGATAATGCAAAAAAGGCGACATATGCCTGTAAGTAAATTTACCCTTCATCTTTTCATTTATTGCATTTGTATACTAGTATATTTGTGGCTTGTGCATTTTATTTAAGGTAGGGTTCCTCAAATCCAGTCGTGGAGGGCCAGAATCCAACCCAGTTTGCAGATTTCCCTGTTCAAACGCAGCTGTTAAACCTGGTAATTAGCTAATGTAAGATGCATGTAAGCAGGGTGATCTGCAGTCTGTGGCGGACTCTGGCCCTCTAAGACAGCGTGTGGAGAACCCTGCTATTGGCCTTGAAAGGTATGGGAATGTAAATCTGATGATGTATATATTTTGACTTATGAAAGGGTTTGTGGAACTGATTTTTATGTCAGTCGTGAACTGTGTGTACTTATGAAATTATACAAGAAGAAAGCCACATCATGGGTTTAATGCTCAAATATACCAAATACATATGCATTTTGAGGATGAGCATTATGAAAATATCGGTAATAAACAATAGACAATTTAAGTGACAATTATCGCTTTGTCAGGGAAGTAGGCTTTGAATACACGCAACACAAGACAACAGAAAGATTTATGATTTGGCTTCCAGTTACATCTGTGCAGTTTAAAAACACTTTCAAATTCCAACTCCCATTAAAATGAATAAGAAATATGTCTTGAATCTCACTAGCTAAAGTAGAATTTCTGATATCACTGATTTCATGGTATCAGGAATTTGCACTCCAACTACTTAGAGCTGAATTTATTACATCCCGTGAAATGGATTTAAGTTAAAATGACTTTCCATACATCGCCAACTTTTACCTTGCAGTCAGCAGCCATAATGCCAGCCAATCAAAGGCAACGTCCCAGATGAAATTCTGAGCTTCCCAACTTATATGGATGGTCAAACAATACGAGCACTGGACAGTTAATTCCCTTTCAAGATAAGAAAAATGCAGACAACCTTGCTAGTCTAGCCATGAATTCCCTCTCTTTGAAAAGATCTGCATATATGGGAGGGAATGATCTTCACAATATATGGCTAAAACTTGATTAGAAAGAAAAAAATGAATTCCTTTTTAGAAGTTTATCTGTGTGTGCAGACAGTAGCATACTGACAATTAAAATGCTGTGTCCTGTACAGACCTGCAAAAAAACACAATGTCCCCAATTTTTCATATCCCACTCCATCCTACCACCAAGATCGACAAATTTTATCTTGGGGGAAAATCCAAACTCTGCTGGCCAGATTTCATCATTGGGGCACTGATATTACAACCAATCACCAGGGTTATATTCATAGCCAGTCAATGGACAGTTAAACAGACTGAGCAAACAAGAAGTTTAAACATCACAAATGATTAGAGATAAATACAAAGCAGGAAAAATAATACCTTACGTTTAGTTTTGATTTAATAAAAAAAAATCTGATTTGACTTTTCTAAAAAAGTCTAAAAAAGGAAAATGATAAATGTGCAAAAGGAGGTTAAAAGGAGGATAAAACGACAAAACATGCTTAACATTCAAAGGAGCAACATGCAGGACATGTAGGTGGATCTTCACCTGTAAGTAAGAAGATTGGGTCGGCCCGTATGCCGCTACGGCTGACTGTACGTGCTTCAATAACATTGTTTCTCTCATTGTTTTAAATAAAAACACTGCATATTTTACATATTGTCCAGCCCTATTGCCCATGCAAATTTACATTGTCCGTTAAGCTAATAATCTAATGGACACAGCTAAACCACACAATATTAGCCCACATAGATTGCATAACGCCAAACATGATGCACTATTCAATTTTATATTCAATATTATTTTTTGTTTTGCGAAAAGAACATTAATTAAGTTACTAAGGTAGAGGGGCAAAAGGTTTGCGTTTCCATTCCCTCACCCAGCAGATGATTCCCATGTGCTTAGAGTCCCTTTAACCCTTCTCCCAAAGACCTGCTAAAGTTGACCATGTGCTTAGAGTCCCTTTAACCCTTCTCCAAAAGACCTGCTAAAGTTGGCCATGTGCATAGAGTCCCTTTAACCCTTCTCCCAAATGACCTGCTTCCTGGGGAATGTACATGAGTAATGTTATTTCAGGTGCTTGCAAATCCCATCTTGGAACAAGAAAACTTACCTGCTGCTCTGCAATGAAGTACTAGTACCCAATAGCTGACATGCTACAGAAGAAATGTGCAGAGTGCATGGTGAGATGATAGATCAGCGTGACAAGTACAGACAAGCCCGCGGGTGAGCACCCCAACACCAGTTATGAGAGAATTCCTTTGCACTGATTATATGGTTAGATTTGTTAATCAACACACACACACACACACACAATTTCTGGTCCACCCTAAGAAAATCGCAAAAGGTACATTTTAAAACAGAATACTGCTAGTGTTTGCCTTTTAAAATGAACAATATTTTATGGATCACCAACAGCATATATGCGCCCAAATATCTTCTGTCAACTTTTAAAAACAATGCTAGGTATCTTGGTGGATTAGAAGATTGGTTTCTTTTTTACACATTACCCAAACTCTATCTGCAGAAGTCAGACAACCACACAACAGTCTGCAAGAAGGGGTCTTTAATCGAAGGAATGGTCTCCATATGCAGTCATTATTCATGTACAAGTATAAACCAGAGAGTTTTTGAAACCCATAAAGAAATTATGGCAGGTATTACCATCCATCTTTTATCTATAAAAGTCTCAAGTACCGACTCCAGGGTTTCTATATTGGCAGTGTGCCTTTGCTTTTTCATGTTTTTATTGAGTAAAGAATTCCTTACAGGAGCTTGATTCTTTAGCTTAGAAGGTTGTGGTCAGTTCTAGGACAAAAAAACAGGACAGATCCTGGCTCAGAGCAGACGCACGGGGCTTATCTATAACCCATACAGGATGCCACTATCAATAACTCCAGAAATGGAGGAAACATCGTGATATCCACTAACCAAAGAAGTAGGAGTTCCGTATCAGAACTAAACACACATACACAGCTTCTCAGTTTCTACCCAAGGAGTTAAAATTTTTAAACCAGAACAACACTATACCCTATAATGGATAAATAAAACACCTATTGATGGAAATACCCATATTTACTGGTGCCGGCTGTCTCGACAGAGTATATAAAAGTGAGTCTACGCCACTGATTCATGTCCTATTCATTCAGTGCTAACTCACAAGAGAACACAGAGGCTGTAAAAATCAAAGCCACCTACTCAGGCAGTTGTATTACTAAAGCACGATTCAAACAATGATGCAAGATTTAAGCCTGAGGAAGAAAACAACCCATCTTGAATGACTAAGCCAGACGCTCTACACATCTTGCTGTACAGCAGTTTTTGTGTCAAAACAGAGGGGACAATATTGACTCAGATGATGTACAGGTGGCCTGTCTCCACTATGCAAGTCGGCAGTTGCCTCAGGGTCAATGGGAACACTCTGTTTTCAAAGAATTGTGTGGTCTACTGCTCCTGAGGAACAGGCGCTTCAATGCTCATCAAAAATATCTCCTCTGGCTGCCACCACTTTATAGGTAACAGATAGAAGCAGTAGCAAAGGGCCTGATTTTGCCAAAAACAGACATGGGTCTCCTTTGAACTGTTTTGAATTATCACCTGTCCATCCTCCACTATGTGTCTGGTTCTGGGTGGCCTTGAATCATCTGCTTAGCAAAAAGATATTCAGGACATATCCATTGTAAACCTGACTCCGCACATGCAAATGGAATAACGCAGGTTACTTCTCGCAGTATTCTGCGAGAACACATCCTAGGTCTAAACTAGTACTTGTGACAATAAAACATGTTTGTAGTTAAATGTGTAAAGATAAATTAACTGTTATCTTTGGCAGACTCTGGCAGAAATCCAGATGCTAGCAGATGTTTGGAAGACAAACCACCAGCAAAAGGAATAAACGGGCGGTGGCCGCATACAGGTAGACCCTACGCACATTAATAGAGATAAAGGCTGAGAATCACTTTCATGCCGACATTGTTTGTTCATTCTTGAAAGTTCTGAGGCGGGCTAAAGGAGATAAACTGCAAAGTGAGCGCGCAAATTTGTTTATCCAGGCTGCATTTCACATTTTCAGAAGCTTTAAAAAAGCATGTCTCCCATCTGTGTTTTTCCACAGCAGCATACAGTTTTCAATCATCACTTTCAGCTCAGATACATCACCTCTATGTTTTTAACAATGGGGATTGTCCACAGGCTTGTTCAGGACCCGCTAAATCAATAGATTCTAAACAATGATATCAAGACCGTTCATTCCTTTTCTTTTTAAGGACATGTAAAAAAATAGATATCTAGCATCTGTTTGCCATTCCTCTGCCCTTCTGATGTGATGCCAACCACTCAGACTGTTTTGTTTTTTCCCTTTAAGTTCCCAAAGAGAAACAGATTGGCTTGTCGTTCCCTTATAATAAACTCGGGAGGAACCGCATGCTGTCACTTCCCTTGCACAGAAAGACCGGTGAGTCAGACTGATACCTGGAGCATTTTAACAAACACGCACAGACTTGCGAAGCACCTGCTGTTTGTGCCGGCTTTGGCCGGGACCTTCCTAGAGAAGCCCACCGTGTACGTGGGGCAGTTCTAAATTCATGCATATCCAAAGAGAGGGGTGATACCACCCCCTTGAGTTGGACCAGTATCATAGTCAGAGAACACTTATAAGTCCATGCTATAGCCTAAAATTACCCTCCAAAGAAAGCTCAGTCAGTCACACAAGCGGTTATACAGGAATACCATACCAGGCTGGAAAGCTGTATGGTCAATGATATATAGCACACTCTTGTGCGTTTAATATGAGCTATTCAGCTTTTTCCCCTGTATCACATTTAATTACCGCCTGCCTTGTACAGAACCTTTAAATATATACATTTCCTCTAACAGAAGTTAAGGCAGATTAGTACCAACGACCTCAGAGATAATACTTCAAGTGAGATGAACACCGTACCTCCCCTTGACTTAGATGCTGAAAAACGGCCCCTGTGTTGTGCCGCCTTCACCGTGACGCACTGTATTTAAGAGAAGACCAGCTAATGGAAAGCTGGAAGATACTGTGTCCACCTGCCACATTCTGACACAAGGACAGCCTCTGAAAGCAAAGAGCAGTTGAGACGCACATCCCATCCCTCTCCAGTTGTTCTTAAAAAAAACAAATTCTCAAGCTTCAAAGATTTTAGGAAAACACATTCTGGAGGTGACTAAACAACCCTGGCATTAAACTGTGTCATGGAAGAATCCACATACACAGCGATAACTCCCAGCAGCGCAGTTGCAGCTCGTGGGTGACCGCACTGCCACCCGGCTCCCGGGGTGTGGGGACGTCAGATTCCCCCTGGGAGCGTTCGCCTCCTTAAGCCTGGCCCCGCCAACCCATGGACTGCACATCTGTTTCCAATCCTGTACGGCTCCGGCAAACACAGTGTTCAGCAGCAAGGCTCAAAAGGGCTTCCGCGGGACCCCTGACACAAAAGTCTCTGACGCAGCAAGAAAGCCCCACAGCGCGACAGATGTGTTCTGTCGACACCCCTGCATGCGATTACGCTGGGACTAAGAGGCCCAGATGCCTTGTGCATCCAGAAAATAGATTTATTTATGTGTTCAAAAGTCGTCTTTGGAGAGCATACTTTTGTGCGCTGAAACTAGCACACCGTTTTATCATCTCAGTATTAATGACATTTGCATTCCCATAATCCCTTAAGAATTTTTTTTTTAATATTCCCCATTTCAAAACTAAAATGAGGAATGCACAAAATGTCTCAAATTTTAGTTGGGTTCAGCATCTGGTCATTTAAATTGTTAAAAATGAAATTTCATAATTTTATATACATATAATAAAATACACGTACACACACACACACACACAGCTTCCTTTGCAGGGCGTCTGGGCTCAGCCTTGCAGACGGGGTGTGTGAGGAGCTTGGAGATACAGGAGGCGGGGCCCAGTCCAGATAGGAGGCGGACGTCAGATGGACAGAGTCCCGCTCGTTTAGTTGTCCTCGTTCCACTGATACATACTGACCAGCATACATGCGGTGAGAATGTCACAACTTGGCCGAGTTGTGCTCGCATAACCTTTGTATGCTCAGCAAGTCTCAGACGCTGCTAAACAGCACCAAACATTCCAGCATTTGTAATCTTTATTGTACTTGGTTCTCCATTAAAATGAGACTGACCTGGTTTGTTTTTCAGGTTTCTCCTGAAGATTATAGACGCCTAGGCTATTGTTTGTGTAAAAAAAAACAAACAAACACCACATTATCATTTCAAGTAGAGAGACCTGCTAAATCCCCACCCCCCAGATGTGGAGTTTGCATTTACTCCCCGTATTTGCAAGGGTTTCTTCCCACAGCCTGACATTTATGTGAAATGGTGTCTTTAAATGGCCCCGTGTGTGTGTGTGTGTGTGTGTCCTGTAATGGCCTGGGATACCTATCAGCTTGTCTCCTGCCTTGTGTTTTCTGCGTCATTTGGCTCACGAGCTACTGAACATGGATGTCATTTTCATTCATTTGTAAATCATAGCTTTAAAGTGTCTAAAATGAATATTTTGTTTTGATCTACAGGCTGGCATCTTCATTCTTGCATTGGTACCAAGAGCCTCCCTGCTTTCGCTGTCAGTTCTTCAAAGTTCACAACCTCAAATAAAAGCTGAAAAGAAAGGCAAAGTAAAGTTTTCACCTTTTGCAGAATATAGGCGCAGGTGACAGCTGCAGAATTGTGCTGCAAGATATGCTGCATCACCTAGCATTCAGTATGGGGACACTTGTCAGTTTATAAGGGGAAAAAAGTATGTTTGTGCTTTTACGGTCTGAAAAAGCTGGAAAGAAGTTAAACCGACTGGTTGAACTGCAATTCTGTGGTACACAAAATGCAAATGTCTCAAAACAAAACAAAAACACAAAAACGGACGATAAGCAGTGGTGTGAAAGGAATAAAGTATGCAATCGCTTTAAGATTCAAATCTGTGTTTTAAAAGAAAAACCTTTTGACCTCTGGGAAGATCTGGGAAGAATGTAAATATGTTTAACCCATACTGCAAAAACAGGAACCCAACTACTATGAAACAAGTGGCTCATTGAGAACATGATAAAATAATAAATACCAGCACTGGACATCTGGTGGAAGTCAGCAGCAAGCTTGCATAATGAACATATGCAAATGAAAAACAATGCAGTACATATAAGGGCTGGAAATGCTGGGTTCAGCACTCATTCTGTTCCAGTAGTTGCAGTGCATGGAACACTGAGACGACCGTCTCCAGGGTTAGTACAAAGAAAGCAGAGCACTTGGAAACAAACAAAACTACAACATGTCCTTTTGTGGAAGAAGACTGCCTTCGTCTCTGCTTCATAAGCTGGATGAATGATTTGGACTCACTTATTAAGTTTTTGTTTTCTCATGTTCTCTTTAAAGGTGTATTTTCCTGGGTTTTACTTTAAGGCTTTAAAAAATATTAATTAAAATCGCCCCTTCAGCTTAACAGTTAGCAGAATGCCATTGGTAAGCTTTGTTGTCAGATGCCGTGCCGCGCCTCGACATTTCGGAATTCTCTCTAAGGGCATCCTCGTTGGCCAGGTAACGGAACTCTCAGTAATATTCACAACATGGTCATCTGAGCCTGACCTAGTCTAGACTGAGCTCCAGGGCTTATAGATCACAGCCCTGTTTATGAGTCGCAGTCCAACATTTCCAAGTATAAAATTCTGTCTATTCCGTTCAAAACATATGAGGCCCGTGTCCATCGCGGCTCTGAATTTGGTTTTTCATGACAACAAAATCACATTATACATATAACAAACAAAACTCTCATTATAACAAGATTCAGGGCTTTGCTACAAACATTGGGAGTGCGCGCCTCACTAGGCCGACACAGGATTCACCCCTGGATCAAAGCCTAGTAAGATCGAGCAAACCAGCATATTGCTCAACTAGCAACAGTTCACAAGTGAGAAGAGCTTTGGATGGTTATTATCACTGCTATAACAGTGCAATCCAATGACCTTTCGGTTCGGGTTTGCTATTTGACTGCCAAGTAAACATTCAAGATATTTACATATCACAAGGCTTTGAAAGAAGAGCAGATTATGGTTTGTCTGGTCAGCAAGGCTATATTATCTCATACACATTATGCATCCATCCATCTTCAAACAGCTTGTCCTGCTCAGTGTCACGGGGATGCCGGAGCCAAACTCACACAGCATTGGGCACTAGGGCAGGATGCACACTGGATCGGGGCCAATTCATATAACAAGGAAAGTTCATGCACATTGACACACTATGGGCAATTCAGAGACACCGATTTGCCTGAATGCATGCAACTGTCTTTGCTCTGTGTGTACTTTGTGTGTTCTGCCCTCCTCTTGCCTCTTGCTGTGCAGACATGCGGCATTCACTGAATCGCTGTGCATCTACACATACACACTGTATTAGATGTATGTTTATATACTTGATGTGTACGTGAAGATGTGTATTTAATTACAAGCACTA
>JAODUD010000002.1:7963313-7986366 GCA_026784285.1 Stomatorhinus walkeri | reverse complement strand
CAGAGAGACAGTCCCCAAGTGTTCAGCATGTTTCTGAATCCTTGGTTCCAGGGTGCTGGACTGTAGGACTCCTTAAGTAGGAACATTGTCTAATGTACTCTAATGGCCAAAATATTGGAAACACTTCCCATTTTTAGAGATTGCAGAACTTTATTCAACTATTGGTCCAGTTACCTATTTAATCATCCAACATATATTTGTAAGCATTCTTTGATTGTTTAAAAACATTACCTACATTATAAACATTGCTAGGTGTTGCCACAGTTTTGGCCAATAGTGTAAATAGTGACTAGGCACTAACAGTATGGCAATAGTGAAGTGAGGTTCTTCTATTTGGAAACGTTGAAGGCCACAAGAGAAAAGGCTCTGACCCACCCTGGCCAGCATACAGCACTTCACTCATCATGACATGATAAACTAACAATAACTTTTAGGATTTTTTTTTGGCCTCATATGGATAACGTACACCCCCCACCTCTACATTTTTTTAAACCAAATGATTACTTTGGTTAACCATTATAGACTTTTTTGTCTGGGGTTGCCCTTCATGTCAAACCAATATATTTGATCCACATTTAAGGGCATCTATATTCTGAATGGGAAACGTATTTCTAACACCTATTTAAAAAAAAATATCACGGTCATTTTTGGAATTTTAAGTTCAGATTTCAGACTAACGTTTTTTCCAACTCATATGGTTTCGATCATATACTGCAGTGACTTATGTTTAATGTGCTTCCTTTTACACCTAGGGCTTTCAAAAAGCGCTCAGTCATATTCTAATTACATGATGCCAGCAGCAATTTTTAATCATCTGGGAGAAACTGGGTTAAGTGGCAGGTAGGCTATGGCATTCATGCAGCAAGAAAATGCACTGATTTCATTTTGGAAAAAGAAGAATACATTTAATTCACAAATACATTTGAAGGCAATCTAGGAAAGGCAGGTGATTTGTGGGCATACAAGACACACCCTTTGAAAAATTTAAAAAGTCATTTCTGTCTTAGGTCTTGAGCTGGCCAACATGAGATCATAAGCAGCTAGGAATAAACTCGTTCAGTTTGTGAGTTATAAAGCACATATCGTACTGGTACATTAGTCTGAGGGAGAATAAAACGTGAATATTTACAAAAATGGTTGGCACCAGCCAAAGTGGATTAAAAATTCTTACACGACAGTGCCAAGGCTGATTTAAGAGATGTAAAATCACTTTTCAAACATTGTCATAAATCTGAAGGACAGAGAGGGGATTCCCATTCAAAATACATTTTGATAATCACACAACCCCTGATTCAGGTCAAAAAGGAACTTCTGATTTACATTTTTGTAGTGGGACATTTGAAATTGTCAAATTATTTTCAAATGATCCAAAAGAGAACATTGCTGGCACTCACCTTGGCATACTTTTGCTCAAAATACACTACAAGTACAGCCAACAGAAATGTGATAGCAAAATAAAATCTGTTAAGGGAAGAACGGTGTAACCCAAGCTATAATGTGGAAAAAGGGATGTGGATGAATCTCACATCCTTATGTCAATGTAACAAAATTGAAAAGGTGCCAGAAAATAGACTAATTAGCAAAATATTTTACTTTCCTTCATTGTGGAGTAGACAGAGCACTACACAATCTTAAAAGAGCAGGACAGAAAACAAGGCCTAGCGAAGCAGGGGTGTCTGTTTTAAGGATATGAGCACAGAGCGCATACGAGACACGTCTTTGGACTGCTTGTTGGTTTTGGGATTGAAGTCGCAGAGCCGTGCCACTCTTTCCCACTCAGAGCCTGGGGTGTCCTCATCGCTGTCCTTCAGGAAGGCCTCTTCTGAAGCCCTTGAGGAACCAAAAGCAACACTTTAAAAATGCCACTTAAGAGAAACAGTCTTACATTAACTGCTAATTAAAAATCTACCTTGCTTGGTTACAGTGCTGTCAGTATTAATCTCAGTGTTCACAAACCTAGAAGAATGTTCTGTTTTAATTCTAGTGTAAATCAAGATATAGTACTTATGTGGATATTTGAGACTGATATTTGACACCCTTTAACAGTGTGCCTTTGTGTGCCATTCCATCCCTCCAAAATTGCCTAACGGGTTCATGTTCTTAACACGCACGTTAACTACATTTGTCATCCAAAATGGGTGAGTTATTGGCATTGCAGCCACTATTTTGACAGGATTTCCTGTGAAGTAACATTGAAATCGCAGAATAATAGTTATGTTAATACTACAGAACTCTACCAGGGTCAAAGTTAAATAGCAGTGCATAGGGCCAATACAAAACCAGGTATTTGGCAAGGGTACGGTTTGATTCTAGGTTTGATTCTAGATGCTTGATTTTAAAAATGGTTTGATTCTAGATGCTTGATTTTAAAAATGGATAAAGTCAGTGCTATATCACCAACACCAACTAAGTAGTCTAATATACACTGCTGGACAGAAAAACGAGGCAAACAATGTATCGTTTGCTCTATGACTACTTTTCCCATTTAACAAATACAGGTGAAATAAGTAACAATGTTTCACGATATTGCATGCATTCTCTGTAGCCAGTGTATAATCTAGAAAGGGTGACTTCTCCCTTGTTTTCTGTAGAAAATGCAGCCATTTTGGCAAGCGGTCTTGCAGCCTTTCACAGTATGCTGCATCATTGCTGTTCCATTCATGTCTGATTGAAATCTAAGGATATCCAGATTCCATTGCCTACAATTCAGAGAATTGGTCACACAATTCAAGTGACAGGGTCTGTGAAACAGAAGGCAAGTTCTGAATGTCAAGATGACAGAAGGCTGAAAATGACTGATCTGAAAAATCATAAGAAGCCTCATAAAATTAATACAGGAAGTCAGAAATGAACAAAATGAAGCTGTTCCACAAAGAACAATTACAAGACGGCTCAAGGAAACTGATTTTCATCAAAAAGGTGTGTAAGGAAATCACATAGAATGTTCCAGACTCAAATTTTCAGCACTTTATAGTCAAAATGATTCTCAGTGGTGTGTTCTCTGGAGCGACAAGTCATGTTTTGAGCTTTATAGCGATGCTTCCGAACGCCGCCTTCATAGGTCGAGAGAGAAATTCAACCCGGAATTCCCCTCCACCACTGTGAAACATGGTAGAGGTGGGATAATAGTATGGGGGGTATTGGTGCGCTGGTACGATGTGAAAAAAAAAAAATCATTAATGCAAAAGAGTACGAAAAGATATTACAGAAAGGGTTGCTACCAAGCTTGAACAAGTTATGTAGTGGGATTGACGGACAATAGGCCATTTTCCAACAAGATATTGCACCAGCACTAACAGTGAAAACGACAAAGTCATGGTCGAAGCGGAATTTGCTGACAGTGATGATTTGGCCTGGTCCATCACCAGACCAGACCTTAACCCCATAGAGAATATATGGGTGAATATTAAGACCAAACTTTTTGGCTGAAAATTCAGAAGCGATGACCAACTGTGCAGTCAAACATGAATGGAACAGGACTGACGCAGCACAATGCAAAAGGCAGATAGTTTACCCAAAAGGCTGAGTTTTCTTAAGAAAAACAAGGGAAAAGCCATCCCACACTGAAGTGTACCCTATATACACAATATTGAGTTATACTGCTTGCTTCCTGCTTACACTGCTGCACCTGTATTGTTCAAATAAAAAGTATAGAAAGTGTGACAAACTATCAGCAGTGCATCAATGACTGCTGTTTCCAAAGCTAAAGTTAAATATTCACGCTGCATTAAATTTGGGTACAGCGTGACAAAGGTAAATGCCAGAACTGCATATACAGCATGCAATACACTTTTTTTTTCAATAACCAATGTAGATAATCTTCCAATTTTTTAACACTTATCAGGCGTAACAGAGCATCACAGAGCTACCAAATCAAGCACTTTGTTATAGTTATACCTGACTGAATTACAGTAACAGACAATCTGGTGGTCAACTGCTACCCAACCTTCCACATACATGACTGAGCGGTGCAGCATTTTAGGGATGGTAAGTGACCTCACAAAAATAGAATATGACATTCACGTATCGAGAGATCCATAGTGTGCAAGTGATCCATTATATATATATATATATATATATATATACACACACACACACACACACACACACACACACATAATACCAAGGTGATGCAGTGGAGTAGGTGAAAAGTGGAAAGCAGTTGAGAGAGTAAAAGATGCAGCGTAAGCAAACCACCGATGCAAACCAGTCACTGCCAGCAAACCACCGATGCAAACCAGTCACTGCCAGCAAACCACCGATGCAAACCAGTCACTGCCAGCAAACCACCAATGCAAACCAGTCACTGCCAGCAAACCACCAATGCAAACCAGTCATTGCCAGCAAACCACCAATGCAAACCAGTCATTGCCAGCAAACCACCAATGCAAACCAGTCACTGCCATGCACCTAATTTTCTTGCAAGGTGAAATGAGAGGGGAACTGGAGGCACTGTTACACTCACAACTGATCTGAAATGGCTGAAAGCTCACAGACCTCAGGCATACCACAGACATACAAGACATTCTCACCGCACAGAGTGCAGAGGAAACTGCCCTTGGTGCATATGGCACAACAACATTCTTAATGAAAAGCCACGTCACCAAAATGGGGCACAGCACTATTTTTGTAATGCTGTGTTATTTTTCATGAGGTGGCAATACTTGCCAAGGTCATATACTCATTTAAAAAGATTAGTCTTTATACAGGCCATCAGTACAGGACAACGACAAAGGCGTAGAAAAGTAGCAACAGGAAATGACCCTGAACCATACAATGTACACTGACATGAGTCCTTTAATTTATGCCGACATTGAAAAACAACCAGTGGTGTGATGTGTTGCAATGGTGGCAGAGTTTAAGTTACCTACAGTGGTCAATAAGAGAGGACTCAAAGCCACAGGAATCATTTAAAATGTCAATATAAAATTATCAAAGTGTGCTCAGATCAAATAATAATAATACTACCATTAATATAAAACAGCTTCACAAAATAACATTATTATTAACTGAAATTTAACTTGAAGAATATGGAATGCTTTAGTAGTCTAACCAACCAATTTCTAGAATGGGTCCAGCGTACATATTCATGGGGAATTTTTGTTACTGAAGGTGAAGTAGTGTAACAGGTTGAAGAGGAACAGACGTACACAAAGCCTATAGTATCTGCGTTGGGCTGCTCGTAGAAAGCTTTATCCACAATCCTAGTGTGCATGCAAATTAGTCCAGAAAGAAAAAGGGAGAGAGGAAGAAAGGAGGAGAAAACAGAGAAAATGGGTCAGTTTCAAACAAGCAGACAGAACACTTGCAAATTATCAAGACAGAAAACATGGAAAGGATCGTCACGACAAAGGGAGAAAGCAGCAAAGTTTATAGTTACAAGAAGATACCGTGCAAAACTTGGAGAGAGTCTGCTGAAAGATATAAAAGAAGGCTTGTATTAGTACACTTAATCTACACCCCCCCATGTCTTCAAAACTGGGATAGTCAAAACAGGCTGCACAGAAATGTCAATTTTCATAGGTGTTAATGCTCAAAGTGAAAAGAGCACATTTATATAGCTTAGATATCTGCAGTGACGCTTACAAATGCATCACTGTTCTGTAAGGAACAGTCAAAGGTTAGCATAGCGGAAAATGTGTGCAGAATGTATAGAATAGAATGCCTTCCATATAGCAGAGATACACTCAAAACTGACTCCTACTTGATACTCTTGTATAGTAAGGTTTAATAATTATGCACATGTAATTTTTTACCAGTTTATTTCAACCCATGGACAATTTTATACTCGAATTGCTAAATCAACTGAATAAAAATGAGCTTCCTGAACTTCATAAAAAAAAAAAAAAACACTTTTGCGAGATCCCGCAATACTTTCCCATTAATAATTAACTGCACTGTCTTTAAAGTACAAAATATAGAATTAACTAATAAGTATAACCCTAATTAATACAGCCATTTTCAGTAAAGTGTGTTTCCGGCATTGAACTAAGGGGACAATGGACACCAAATAACTTTCATAGTATGTGATTTTATACACATTTAATATTTGCACTGTGCCCATTCACTGACTGTAAGCAAGACAGCTGGGCTGCTGAACGTGACGTGCACTCACAAACGCTGAAACATTCATTCAAGTTTACCTGTACAGAAATCTAGAAAACCAAGAGGAGTTGCTTGCTTTTGTCGAAAGACATCACAGTGGACTGCATATAAAGCTAAGCTTACCATGGTGTTGGAGCTAAGGTTTAAACTCGAACCTGCTTTCTGGAATATTTCAGTACAGATCTGCAAATCCATCACCCAGCTAGACTACCTGGGAAAGTGGGATCCGGGTTTAAACCGTAACTATGACAACAAAAGAAAGCAACACCCCTTGTTTTCCAGATTTCTTTATGTGCTTAATGCTTAAAGCACACTTTATTAGACATGCTTATATCATTTAGTTTTATACTTAGTCAATTCATTCGATCTTTTGTACAGTACAGTTCATAATAGTAACACAACAGCCCGTCTTTTTCCATGTCACTTCCTGGGCTCCATAATTTATATCTGGATCTCACGCGAATTAAAATTGGCATAACAAAGCTACTTCTCTGAAGTAATTACATAGCACTACAGGTAGTCTTAAGAACTATATAATTAACTCAGACAGACATAATAAACCCTCCCTCCCACAAATTACAAACTAAACAGGTGTGTCCTATTTTATTGAAGACAATGTACAGCAACATAAATGGATATATTTCCTCATACTTAAATACAACACTGACTTTCTGTGAATATTTTCTGTATTTCCCCACTGCATGGAACATTCTTCACACAGACATCAAAAGGTACATACTACATGTGTTACAGGCTGAATGTATAACATATTTAAGCAGTTGCCATTTCTTTGGGATAGAAATACTGGAATGTGTTTTTCCCTAAGAAGGTAGAACAGCACAATAAGCAGTAACAGCTTCCTGAAATCATTTCGTATCCATATCTGGAGACGAGACCATTAAAACGGCCCTGGGATCACAGCGTACCTGTTGTTCACTTTGTTCTTCTCCATCTGCTCAGACTGATGCACATGCCAATCTTCCAACTCCTTCTTGGCCTTTTCCTTCCACTCAGCCTCTGCAGTCTTGGAGGCGGAATCTGTGTCACCCCATGGAACACAGACAGAAGGTCACCCGCTGCCATTGCTTAAATCAAAACTTATTGCTAACCTGTATGATAACCCTGGTTTGAAGATGCACCTGGATTAAAATATAACTAATCAAAACAAAAAAAAAGGAAAGCGTGTTCTCTCAAGTACAAAGAAAATATTAATATCATAAAACTGAAAAAAGTCCTTTGGTTATGTTGCACATTCACTGCCAGCTAAGAAAGCGTCTTATTTTGAATTCACAAATGGTATGCACCTAATTCCTAATAAAAAAAATCATCTTCCAGCATTTTCTGTTATATGCAGCAATGGCTGTTACCGCTTTTTTTTTTTAAAACATAACTTGAGTTAAATTTCATCAAAAAAATCCTACCATGCGTTAGTTTGTGGGGGAAAAACGAGCCAAAGATATTTGAACGATTACATGACTGGATAGTATATTATGATTGTGGGCTTCAGTTTCACCAATGGCTGCTCCAAATTTGTACAAAGAAAAAAGCTCTCAGCTATGCAAAAGACAAACCCAAATCAAAGACACACACGGCCAGCCTATCACACACTCAGCATAGTATACAGTCCACCCCAAAGCTTTTCAGTGCAAGTATTTGATCTGTGTTGATAAAATCCTGACGGGTAAGAAGCAGGTATTCTTCATTAAGGACAGTGACTAGCAGCTATAAGGTTACTAGCTTCAGTTAAATTTCTTCAAAATCACCAGCTGTAAACACTGATAAAACAAAGTTACTTCGGATGCGAACCAGAAAGGCACACATACGCACCAAGCTCTTCCAGCCTGGCTCTCTGCTCCTCTCTCCACCTGCGCAGACTTTCTGGTTCTTGTCTCTGCTGGTCAACTCGAGCGATAGCGGCATAACTGTCGGTGGGACCATTAGACTCCTGGAGGAAGTGCAATTTCATCCCACTGCTAAGCAAGACAACTGTAGCAATTCACAAAATGCCTACGTTTAATAGCTAAATGACCACAGTGACTACTGAGAAAATCAAACTTGCTCAAATGTATTTAGAGATAATCAAGCAGGAGAGAGTATTGATTAATATTTTTCAGTGGATTCTGGATACTATTTAATCAATAAGGATTACAAAATAATCCCATTGCTAAACAATAGCTGCCCAAATATGACTTATTTTAACTCAGCTGGGGCCAGGAGGAAAGAATATTTTGACATTATGAGGTGTTCCCAAGGGACACAAACAGGCCTCACAGCTGCTTTTTCATTTAGAGAGCTGGCTTCAGTATATTGAAGTCCTTGTGTCATGGACAAAAATTGTGCCAAACTGGTTACATAGAACAGGGCTTTCGTTTGTGCTCCCAAAAACTGAACACTGACCTAACATTATCCCTGACCAAGGGAAAACTCCCCTTTCTACTGGTTCTGCAAACCAACATATATATCTCATTCCCGGACTTGACAGCAAACAAAGACTCAACATACAGTGCAAATACTGTTTATCATAAAACAAGCTACTCAAAGGCAGCCTTAGAGTAACTTACCGAAAACATGTCACCATTCACGGTGGCTGCTCCTTCCCCAAAAACATCTATCATTCAACAATAAAAAATATATATCATTAACTTGATTTCAGTGTAAATCAATGGCAACCACCTAAATATATGATTACACACAAATGCTAATACTATATCGCCTTGTATTTCTAAACTAATGAGATAAGGATTGCTTAACTCGCTTATAACGTCATCCACTCATAATTTAAGAATGTAGCAATACCTGTTCTTTCTAACCCAATCGCACCTATTTTAATACTTTATTATCTACGTTTCACAGTTTGTCTGCAGTTTAACTGGTCTATAAAAATTCGCCGTTTTTATAGTACAGACTGCGCTCAAAAAGGATGCTGGAAAGTGGAAGGACACATCGGCCCAGGAATTGTGAGACATCTAAACTGAAGTAAAAATGATGATTAAAATATCGCAGCATCGCAGTTTAAGACGTCCAGTGTGTGAGTTGGTGACTGTTTAGAGACGTTTGTCGGTACGAGCAGGCTGCCACTTCCAATCTAACCGCCCGCTTCTCCCACACGGCGCCGAAACACGTCGAAACCTGCGATCGCTTCTCACTTCCCTTTCTTCGTCGTGGTTATTTGTTAAGATGCGAGTTAGCTCGAAGTGAAAAACGGAACAAAACACCCCGATGCTCGGCTGCGCAGCCTTTCCTCACGATGTAATTCCCCGACAAGCCCTTGAGCCGCTGCTCGGTCGGCGCGCCGGCTGACAAAGCGGCCTGACGGGCGCCCGTCGGCGGCGGCTTCACCTACTGTAGTTTGCCTGAGATGGAGGGTAGTGAGGCTGCTCGGCCTCTTCCAGCGTCCCGAACGCTTCGTCATTTTCGATGCCCGCAATCTCGCTTTCCTGCTGGGCCAGAAACGCGGCGGCGGGGTCGTCTTCTGCTGCCGGGGCTCCGTTACCCGAGGAGGAGAAAAAGCCGAAATCGTCCGCCATCTTCTCTGGCTACGTGTTTATATTTTTGCGGCGAGACTGGAAATGGCAGTTAATGAAAGCGTGTTCTCGTCTTCCAGAAACCGGTAAGCTTAGCGACCGACTCGGAGGGCGTCGCCAGATAAACTGGTTTCCTATCTGACTGCGGCTCTGTGTTCCGGCTAACAGAGAGGTTCCGAGTTATATCCGTCGCCGTGAGCCGCGCACAGTAAAAGTCTCACTCTGTAAGTAAACTTTCAGCTGCCTGGCTTTTCTAAAGTTTTTCAAATACGGCGTGTCTTTCATATCACTGACTTGATAGGTATGACTCTGCTTGTGGAGAAAAGGCGTTTCTCCCACAATGCTCTCGTGGCGCTCGCGTAAAACCCGACCTTTGGTTACGTTGGCGGGTGTTGTCATCGGCGACCAACGGCGCAGCAAGCTTACTGCTCCCTTAAGTGGGGCGGACTGCTCCAGCGTGTCTGTTCTGTTTATATATACATCAAATGTAATGTGTGTGTTGAACCTCTTATAATTGAATATTATATATTTATATGTATAGTATAAATGCTTATATATAGTGGAATAAGTTAAAACAGAAATAA
Organism: Stomatorhinus walkeri; assembly: GCA_026784285.1. Lineage (NCBI taxonomy): Eukaryota > Metazoa > Chordata > Actinopteri > Osteoglossiformes > Mormyridae > Stomatorhinus > Stomatorhinus walkeri. Next base: position 7,976,153 of record JAODUD010000002.1, on the reverse strand, counting down.
TAAATCTTAAAATCACAGCTGATTTAAAATTACTAACAATATCAGTAATAATACTATCCTCTTTAAAAATCCATTGACAGACACATGTACTGTTAAAATTATGCCATAAATTTGACTGCAGTACTGACTTACAATCGCTATTAGGTTTAACTTGGTTTTGGTGAACTCTAGATAATGTTTCATAGTTGTAGAAAGGAAATAAAAAGGACATGAAAGTCAGTAATGTTTATCAGCAGACATAGCAAGTCTGAAGACAACAAACAACGCATTATATGTCATATAGATGTTTTGTACATATTAATCCGGATAATCCAGAATTACGAGATTGGATTGTATTTAGAAAGTAAACTGACTGATGTGATTAATCGTAAGGGAAATACTTGTGCTTTCTGAAAATTAACCGTCATGCTTTTATCAGATTAATCGATTTAATATTTTACAATGCTGTTGGTTTTGTAGGAAAATTGGAGGGGGAAATTACATTTGCCTATTGTTATGCATAACGTTGTTATAGTTTTACGTAAACGAATAGATTTAAAAAAAAATTTAGCATCTCCACACACTGTAATTTCAGTGCTTACAAACTATTTTTTAGATAACCACATGGCTCACATTCGATTTACAGCTTTTCTATTTTCTGCACGTAAAGCGGACCTCTTATGATAACGGCGTCTTTTCCCATAGTGCCTTGCGGCGAAGCGCGCATCAGTTCCGGTGCGTTCCGTCAGAAGATTTGTCGAAGCAAGATGGCGGCGTCAGAGGAACAGGAATTATCTCAAACGCAAACTGAGAAACTGTTGCAGTTTCAGGTAACCAATAACTATAGCCGATATGGCGCTCGGTAGTGTTACAAGCGATAGGAATATGTGCCAAAAATGCAGATGTTCTGTCAAGGACTAAATGCGCCTGAATTCAACTGTGATGCTGCCATTTCAAGTTAGCGGCTAGCTAAAGAACGTATGCTAGATTTTTCGAACAGGAGGCTGGGGTGAAACTTCTTAGTTAACCATACTTTCTGACCCCTTTCCACAAACAATCTAATTAGTATATCCTGTTCAAAAGTCGTAACTTTATTTCACTAGTCAGATAGTACAAGTGACGTTGTATGTGGAGCCTTTTGACAAATGTAGTGTCTTTCTCGGGTAACTCTGCGTTCCGTGTGACTCAGTACTTCAACGTGTATATCAATCCGGAGGCAGCTCTGCTAGGATGTTCAATTCTACAACCTCTTATAAGAGTTCATATGGAATCAAGCAAAACATATTTAGTTCTGTATTGGCTGACTATATTTTATGCATTTTGCGTTTTTTCTTTTGATAATTAAACTGAGTATAAAATCATTCACACATTATTGATAAATTGTAAATTCTAACTTGTGGCTAGCTATGTTTTTGGGAAAATTGCAAAAAGGGAAGGGATCAGTTTATGGAAACAGCAGCAGGTAAAAGTGAAAACACATTTACCAATCGGTGCAGTATTTTATTTGACCTATAGGTAATTACGTTCGTTTTATGAAGTTAAGGAAACCGGACAGACTGTGCAGTGTCGGTAGGCAAGCCTTTGCAAACTGTAATGAGAAACTCTTCAGCTTATGCCTGGCAGCTGAGGAGGTGTTGCTGGGGGTCAGCATAACTTAGTGTGTTATGAAGAGTGGTGTTTAACCATCTTTTATCTAAAATAGTAATAGAACGATGTTATACTTGGAGGTTTGTGGTCTAGCAGCATTATAAAAAATCAATGCATCCCAGCACAATTAAGTAACAAGAAAGTGTACAATAAAGTGCACACCTGACAAAGCTAGCTTTCCCAAAAAGTTTCCAATCTACCATTGTGGTATTACCCTCCCCAAAAAACTGTAACTTGGCACTAGCTATGATGGGTAAAATATGTGTAGAAATATCTGGTCGCACCAAAACACTTTATTCTCCTTAAACACAAAAGTCAGGCTAATCTGCATTTTACTGACTCCTTTGGTGTTATGACAATCTGGCCAATATTTGTTAGTTTCCAAGGTACTTATAGCACAGCACCTTTTCTAGACTCTTACATAAACCAGCATAACTCGTGTGTATACGCCTGTAGTATTCTTTCTTCACTAATATCCACAATCTTAGAATCATCTGTGTGTTGAGCAGCCCCCATCTCTGAGGCCTGCAGTCCTGAAAGTCCTGTAGTAGTCAGTATTTGAAGTTACACGAAGAACAGAATATTCTAAGTCACGCATAACCACATGGAGTACATGTATGTCCCCTTCTTAGTTTTTGACCTTCCCGTGTAATTTAGAGCAGTTTGCTTGGTTTTCGTTTGAAGTGCCTTTGACAGCTAAACCATCTGTTTTGCCAAGTAGTTTATTGAAGTTTTAAAGTTTGATTCGGTATGTACTATGTAACATTGCACACAGGTATGAGTAATTCAGCTGAATTACTAGTAACTACTTGTGATAAACACCCCTAAGCCTTAGTTATTTTTTAGCCCGGTGTGAAAATCCTGGCAAAAGCCATTGGCAAACTAACTGTTTCTGCTGTTTCTGTCTCATATGAGTTATCTTGTTGGATGAGTTTCCAGAAACATATCTGAGTTCAATATAACAGTTAACAGTCAATCTTGGTCTTGTCAAGTACTCTCTACTGTGTCGGTGTAATTTTTTGGGAAACTAAAATGTTCCGAAGCTTCATTTAAGTGATGTTGGAGGGTCTTAGAGCTCTTTCTTTCCTTGTGAATTTAGGTGCCGTCCTTGTCAAGGAATGTATTCATTTGTTTCATTGCTATTTCATTGTGTGTTCTGAACCGAAAATGATGTAACTGAATGGTATCGTTGAAGCCCTAGTAGTAACCTATTTTGTTAAAAACATTTTTGAATCATGCTTTGCATCTGAGCCGTATCATTCACCGTTTGGGAATCCAGCTAGGAATGAATTATGTGGCACTGTTCCACAGATTGATGGAGGGCCTAATTCAGCATTTGTATATTGGTATACTGCTGTTCAAGCAACGTCATAACTTTGTCACACCTGCAGTGGTGGTTATGTTGGCACTGCATTTGGCACTTGGCGCTCCTGGACAGGATTATATGGTTCACAGCATGAAGAGCTAAACAAATTGATGAATCATCAACTACCTTTATTTTCTGACAGATAAGCAAACAAATCTGGGAAATATTTGGAATTTACTATGTCTATGCATCCATCGGTTCCTGGTATGCTTGGCGCTTGTCCCAAGCTCGACACAATAATTGGTGCATCCTGGATAAGGGGACACAGGATGCACTAACAATAGGGGCAGTAGATACACCAAATACATTTGTTAATATCTTGGAATCTTTTTTTTTTTTTTACACTGACCTCTAAATAGTGTTAAATTCTCTATTAGACGTTTCTCTGCATTGTAAATGGTTTACCTTGTCATTACTAGAGATGAGTAAGGTGAAATGTGTGGTTTAGACTTGCTGATCATATGTATAAAAGATATGTCTATATTTCATAGGATTTAACAGGCCTAGAATCAATGGACCAGTGTCGCCGTACATTAGAACAGCATAACTGGAACATTGAGGTAAGAGCCCCCGCTACATAATAATTCTCGAAGAGACGATAACTGATGAGGCCAAATTAAGAAAAATTAAGTTAATACACATGCATGTTGAACTAGCTTTAAATATCATTGTTTAATATGGTTATGGACATTATGGAATTAATTACTTTATGGTCAAAACACGGCAAGACTAATTAATAAATTTTAATGTTTAATTGAAAGGGGGAAGCTTCCACCAGGATGGATAGGAAGCATTGATTTTTATTTCACGTGTTTATCTTTACAGGCAGCTGTACAGGACCGACTAAATGAGCAAGAGGGAGTTCCTAGTGTGTTCAATCCACCATCCAGCAGACCGTTACAGGTGAACACAGCAGACCATAGGGTGTATAGCTACATTGTGTCAAGACCACAGCCCAGAGTAAGTGATGAAGTTTCCCTTCGCTGACAATGTTTCCCTTTGTTCTCTTCAGCAGGAACATATACCAAAATGTTTTCCACTTTAATAATAAGTTTATAATACCCATTTCGCAGGACTGGTTATATAATACTTTTAATAATACATTTTATTTTAAAGGTACCTTTCAGAGCACTGTACAGAATTAAATAACGAGGAACAGTGCAGTTCCCACGATATGTTGGTAAAATAATCTTATTAAACAATGCAATGAAATAATAGAATATCATAGAATGTCTTTGTCATTGCACATAATCGGTACAGTGATATTACAGGCTCTGCATCTACTCACTGAGACAATCATATTCATTTCCATTCTAGCTGTTAGACTTATGGACCATATGATGTGTTTGTGAGAAATCAAACAAAAATGAAGAGGAGAAAAGCAAACAAGAATGTCACGAAAAGTTCCGTTGTATGGAAATATTTTCTATTCCATAGAGATGACATTTAGCAAAAACAAGTCATTTGTCAGCATGGCCTTGCGTCTGCCACTGCAACTCAAGTTAACACCTCCAAGTTATTGGACAGACTCTGCTGGTAGAAAAGTTCTACTTGACTACAGTTAATGTTCAACTCTTAAATATTGTGAAAACCTCAGTTATCGCACTGTGAACTTTTTCCAGAATCATTCAGCCCTACACAATATGTTCACAAGAAATAGCTATGGGTATCATGTAGTGTAATTATGTAATGGCACATTTCCACTGGCATACAGAAACAGAGCCATACCTTAGCCGTTCCGGCAAGAGTGTCTAGGTACAGCGCAGCTCCAGCTCCCTTCAATTTTACACCCAGAGGGTCAGCTCAGTAAAGTTGTTGTCAGGTATGGTGATCAAGAGTTGCATAAAAAACGAAATAATGCTTGTTTACCATTCACATTATGTGCATCATGATTTACTGCGTGCTAATTCCCACTAGCAAATCTGTGAGAATCGTAGTCTTATGTTCGCATCAGACTCTAGTGGAATTAGCATCTGCTTGCGTAAATTTGCATTACGAATCCATTCCTTTTAGCTGTACTATAATACTTAAAGTTGGTATTTGAAAATTTTTAAGATCCTACTCACAGTGGAAACTGCTTATAGTGATCACGTCTATCTGGGTGAAATCGATGATCCGATATAACCAATTTTTTTCCCCCTTATGTCTCGGGCAGATTGCCATCTAATTGACGTTTGTTTATTACATGAATAGAAGGTAATAAAACGGACAGCATCACTTTTCAAATTACAGTACTGTACCCGTATTCAATTGAATTTTATTTATATGGTGCATTTTCACAATGTTACATTGTGTCAAAGCGTTAATTGTACTTTTGCTTCCTACAGATAACCCATGCATATTGACACAGAACACCGGTATCCCCCTTCATTTCGACCAATCAGATGGTAGTGATATAATCGGCTCAGTTTAATCACGCTATTGACCCCGCTGGGCTATGTCAGTGCAGGTAGGGCTTGGGTTATATACAATGAAAAACGGTCAGCTCGCGGTACGGCTCGATTCTTGGTGGCAGTGGAAAAGTGCCATAAGATACTCTGGCTAGGCAGTGGGGCTAACCCTCATTTTAGCAGCCATCATTTTGACATGTGTGAGTTGGAGAAAGTAAATTAAGCAAAATTAAGTCAAGGTGATGACAAAAACAGGCTAGGCTACTGCGAGAGGCTAAACGGCACTTAGGCATATCGCTGGCTAACCTCGCCTTATTGGGTGAGTGTCAAACCTGGATGTCTTCTCTTAAGATGTATTTGCGTTATTCATGCTGTGGTGATACTAACTTTTGCTTTGCAATACAAAATGGATGACAACGACATTCACTTTTAATGTGAAGTGCTTCCACACAGCTGATTTTCACTCTGTTTGGATCTTCATCCACTATGCTGTTTTCCTTCCGCCATATTGAAGAGTAATCAAGAAGGAAGATTTTAATCGATGCTTTAAAATGGTTGAGTAATCTACATCTATTTTAATTGAATTGTAAGACTGGCCTCTTAAAAAAGGGAAAAAAATGAATAAACAATGTGGAATACATATGAATGATGCTGTTGTACTTACTGCTTGTGTTGTTTGGAGCTGATACCAATTCCTGTCTGGCCAGTTCAGATTGTTTTCATGCTCAGCATAAAATTGTTCTTCCCCTTTTTTTAATTGTGAAAATTTATAACTGAAACAACAAGGAAAAAAGTTGTCATTTCCAGTAAATACGCATTTAAAATTTTGGGATAACAAAGGTGAAACTAATTTATGCATTAAATGTTGTCCATGCGTGTTTGCATTTCCTTATCTTTAATATACATAATTTTCGGGGGTTAGGTGTATTTTTTTATTTTTATTTTGAAAATGACATCCTTTTTCCTCTTTTTCAGGGCTTGCTAGGATGGAGTTACTATTTAATAATGCTCCCATTCAGAATTACATATTACACGCTACTGGATATATTCAGGTAATTGTGTGAGTACTGTGTTAAAAAGGTTCTACTTAGTAATTCTTATGTAAGTATTATAAGACGTATTAAGACTCACAGCAGTCATAAAATACTAAGCTAGATGCTATGATAAAGGTACTGAAGATTAATGATGGTTCATCATTCCATTTGCATCTATCATTATAGCCCTAGTTTGGATTTAATCATCTGCTTTATTTTTCAGTAGGCTGCTGGTTTAAAGCCCATATTGTTTTAGTTTATTGCTCTCTGATAATCAGTATGTGCTGTGACTAATATCTGCACCAAAAATAGTACAGTGCACAGTGGTCATGCTATGTAAAACATAAAACATTTTTGCTCCTTCACTTTTTGTGTTTTTGCTTTTTCTTACTGTGGTAAACTAGGGGGACTTACTGAATGTATATTCCCAACTGTGGTCTGGAACAGTTCTGTCTTGGAAAAAGTCAGCTGCCCCTAAACTATAAACACAATGTATTGTCCTAATATGTTGTGTTGAAAAATAAGAATGCAAAGTTAAAACCCACGAAAAACAATGAAATAACAATTGCTTTTGTGTTTTCTTAAGTATTAGAGGTTTTCTTAATGTGCACTTCAGTACCACCATCTATTCACTAAGAAACAGAAAAGATTTTAATTTGGTTCATTGGGGTTGAAGAAAGGAAATAGTTGAAATGGAAATAAAGCGACGTGAGATCTAGATGTTTGGCTCTACCGTCAGCCTATTTGTGGTGGTTTACTTAGGGTTAGGTGACACAGTGCTCTAACAAGGGAGCCTTTTCAGTATCTGAAAGCCCAGCTAGTGAACAGCTCACACATCTAGATACTGACCCAGCTGATTGTTGACATTCTTGACAAACTGTAAAGTTAACTGCATTACAACTGACTATCACATTTCTCTTTGACGCGTCATGTGAGCACACTGGTAAAAGTCCAATTAAATTATCTGATCTTTTTAATTTTTTAAAGACTCATTTTTATTTGTATATATTTGTGTCTCCTATCCTCTTTGAAAATGTTTACCACAAACTTGACCAGTGACTTTTTTCTTTTTTAAAGGTTTGCACTGAGATTCATAAGGCCAGACCCCCGTGGACGTGTCACAGATCCTGTTGGAGATGTTATGTCCTTCATTCATAGCTTTGAAGAGAGATATAGCCGGTCGCATCCAGTTTTCTACCAGGGAACTTACAGCCAGGTTGGTTCCTCTGTTCCTATATTTGTATATAACTTGCTTTAGCTATAGCTACAAGAAGCATGAAAGAAAAGTCTGTCTTTGCTTCTGATGAAATAGAGGACTACTACTGCTGGCTATTTTGGTTATAATTATAATTAGGCACCATCAATTTGATGTTGACTCCTAGCCACAATAGTCTTCAGTCTAGACCGTAGTTTCTCAACCCTTGGGGACCCACAGCTGGTCCACGTTTTCCTTCCCTCCTAGCTGTAGCAGTAGCAGAAATGTGGACTGTCAGGTGGGCAGCTGCAAGGGAGCAAAAATGTGGACTGGCTATGGGTCCCCGAGGAATGGGTTTGGAGACACTGGTCTAGGCTGTATGGATTAGACATGTGCAAAGTATCTGACCAGCAGGTAACACAATAAACCCAGCCACCCCAACCCCCCCAGGAAGGATTTAAATCTGATGCTTTCCTCCCCACCTTTCCTACAGGCACTGAATGATGCAAAACGTGAACTGCGGTTTTTGTTAGTCTACCTTCATGGGGATGATCATCAGGACACTGATGAATTCTGCCGGTACGTCAGAGGCGGTAGCGCAGTGTCGCGGTTGTCCATTCTTTCGCGTGTAGGGCCATTTTGTCATTTGCGGTGTTTTTTCCCGTCCTCACAGCAATACTTTGTGCGCAGAAGAGGTTGTGAACTTCATCAATACTAGAATGCTTCTGTGGGCTTGTTCTACAAATAAGCCAGAAGGGTATCGAGGTATGTTCCTATTTGAATTTGAATTTTTACTAGAAACTAGATTAAACCAAAACAAGGGGACTGTTTGAGGCTAAGCTCTTTGAAATCCGGATGTTCTATTAATGTCGAAGAAATAGGATTCTTCCTTAAGTGATTGTTTATTGTTCAGTGTCCCAGGCTCTGCGAGAGAATACCTATCCCTTCCTTGCTATGATAATGCTGAAGGACAGAAAAATGACCGTGGTGGGGAGGTTAGAGGGTGTCATCCAGTCAGAGGACCTAATCAACCAGCTTACGTTCATCATGGACGCCAACCAAACTTACCTGATGTCTGAAAGAATGGAAAGGTTGGTGACAGTCCAAGGCCCTTTCTAATACCATTAAATAGGCATGTGAATTTCTAAACTTAGCTGGTTGGTTGAAACTCTTTGTCTGCATTTAAACTTTCTGCATCTGAACTTTCCACCTCTGCAGCATAATCCTGGGGGGCGATTGAGGAATCATTCATCTCGGTCCACCATTTCATGTACAAACGTGGACGACACAGAAGTGTAAATGGCAGTTGCCTGAGCCTGTTCTGCATTTTTTTTGCCTTTTAGGGAGGAGAGGAACCAGACCCAGGTGCTCCGGCAGCAGCAGGACGAGGCTTACATGGCGTCCCTCCGCGCCGACCAGGAGAAAGAACGGAAGAAGCGTGAGGAGCAAGAGCAGAGGAGGCACGAGGAGGAGGTGGCCAGGCAAAACGTCCTGGCAGAGGAGAGGAGGCGAAGGGTGAGCTGCTCAATCTGGTGCACGGGGTGTCCCCGTCTCTCTGGAGGTCTCATTTCCGAAGGTGGTGTTTCACAGCTTCTTTGCATACTTCATGAAAAACGTACAAATGAAGTGTTCTTTGGTCTGTGGCATGCATCAAAGTATGCATCCTGCGGACAGGTCTGGCTATCAGAAACACACCAGTGTAAATAAATGATATTCAGGATTTTTTTTTTTGCTTGGAATTGTTTGGGAACCTTCTTCCCATGCTATATAATTAATTATTCATTAGTATTAATGATTGTTCATGAGACTGGATTTTTGCATAATGTGGTAATACAGTGGTACCTCAGAACTCAATTTTAATCAGTTCAAAATTCCGGATTGAATGCTAAAAAGTTCAAGCTGTGATCGAATTTTCCCCATAACAAATAATGGAAAACCAATTAATTGGTTCCCGGCCCCAAAAAATTACACCTAAATATGTTTTTTTTAAGCATTTAAACACAAAATGAACAGGAGCATATACTGTACTAAATACATCTAAGCACATTTATCAAAACAGTAATTTGTAAAGTAAGAAAGTAAATGTGTCCAAGCAACGTGTCCTGCCCTGATCATCCGCTCCTTCCGTGTGCCACGCCCCCTCATTAACCCTGTGTGGAATCCCCATGTGATCAGCTGTTTCTGGTTGTCATTAGTCCTCTGTATTTAGTCCACATTTCAGTTTGTTTCCCCAGTCCGGTCACTGTATTGTCCGTAAACATGCACGATGCTATCACAGGACACGTGAGGCTGAGATTGAAGTTTTACCCTTTGTTTCCATTGAGAGACGTTCCACGTGACTCATTTCCCCACATGTACAAGTTATCTTAGGTTGGCATTCACGGTTTGACTGAGATTCAGATCGAGTTCTAGCTAATTTTTTTTCTAATGAGTTCGAGAACTGAGGTACCACTGTATTCTAAATGTGTCTTCTGTCAAATTCCTCTGTATTTATGCATTATGTACGAAGTATGACTACATATGATAAATAATGGTTGCTTCTGTATGTTTTCAGACACTAGAGGTGGAAAAGGAGCGCAAGTCTGAATGTCTTCCCCAGGAACCAGCTCTGGATGACCCAGACAGTGTCAAAATAGTGTTCAGACTTCCCAATGATTCCAGAGTAGAGAGGCGCTTTCTTTTCACGCAGTCGTTAACGGTAAACTTTGCTTTTCTCAACATTCATTTTGTATGGGTCTCAAGATCTTACCGTAGCCATACTGAACATATCTCTTCCACTCTTTCCCCCATTCCTTCCAGGTGATACATGATTTCTTGTTCTCCCTAAAAGAAACTCCAGAAAAGTTCCAGATAGTGACAAATTTCCCCCGCCGGGTGCTACCTTGCCTCCCCAGTGGCGAACATCCCAACCCACCAACTCTACAGGAAGCAGGCCTCAGCCGCACTGAGGTCTTGTTTGTGCAAGACCTCACGGACGATTAATGACCTTTGCCATGGAACGCATCTTTTCTTTTTCTGTGTTTTGTCAGACTTCGCACAAGGGATCACAGAAATTAACCTTACTGTATAGTCTGCCCCAGCCCCGCGTCACTGTCTTCTCTACTCCAAACAGGATAAATAACGCCACTGAGAAAACGTGAACTGCCCAGTGTGTATGTGTGTGTGTGTATATTATATAAAGCCTAGGTATTTAAGAATTGAACATTTAAATCTACCCTTAAATCCACCAAGCCTAAAATTTACCATATCCTCTTTTTTAACAGTCACAATTGACTATAAATGTATTTATGTTATCAAAAGACCAAAGGAGGGTTTGTGGTAAAGAAAGAGATAGGACTGCTTGCAGTTCTTAAGTCGATGTTTTTAAAGAAGGCTATAGCTCATACATGTTGCTTTAGCCGATATAGCATAGTTAAGTGTGCCTGTGGTAATTCATAGATGCCTATTTTGCCCTTCTGATATTTGACTGGGCTGGTCATATTAAGGTGTAATTTTTTTTTCCAACTATAAATTAATTTTTTTTTTTAAATAACATAACTCTGGCTGTTTACATTTGTTTCCAGAGGTCAGTCAAAGAAACACCCTCAGTTTTAATATTTTTGTAGTGTGGGGGAATGGACACAATGGTTATGCAAGTGTTAAAACTACTATGAGGATTAGCATGTTATTGACTGAATGAAGCAGCTGAACAGAACTTATACGTATTCCAGTTGTAATTTGTTCAAAAAATGAACTGGTTTCAACAAGGAGCTTTGATGAAACTGTTCCCACCAACCTTTGTAGTGTTTTACACAGGGTGAAATGTTACACAAAGTTCAAGTAAAAACCTGACTCTGGTAAAAGCGTATTTATTTGACGAGGAATGAAGTTAATTGCTGAGGCTCAACAAGATATATACATCAAATAGTCTATTTAGTACAACAAAATACAATGGTAGTAGGAAATAGCGTATTGTTTCAGTTGGTTTGTCCCATAAGTGACAGCTGAAGGGCCTTGTATACTTGCAGTCTAAGGGTGTAGTATCATCAGCCTGAAAGTCACAGTTAGGCCTGCAGGGGGCCGTGGTGGTGCATGGATGCGATGGTCTCTGGCCTCAAAACATTTTCAGATCTGCCAGATTGTTAAAATAAAAACTGATTTTTAAACTTGATTAAAATGAATTCAAATGTTTGTTCTCAAAGTGTTTCTTCCAAGAGAGGAGTGAATCTCACTATACGTTTTCAGTTCGATCTTATGGAAAAACAATCTTGAAGCTTTATATAAGACCACTGCAGGGGTGGTCCGGCTTGAGGTGGGGGCTGCGTGCTGCTTTTTCAGTAACTCCATTACTAGTGTAACACACATGGAAAACAATACAAGGAAAAACATTAAAAGGCAAGTACTTAATGTAAATGTAGGTCTTCAAATGAGAATCACAAGATTTTTTTTGTTATACTGGTATACATCATACATTTATTAGTGAACAACCCTCTCAAATCAGCCACAACAATTAAAAAAAATATGATTGCACTACTCGGTAAAGCAGAACTAGCAACTTTCATTTAAAAAAAGTACAAATCTTAAAAATTTCAATCAGTATACAGATGTATATATAATACACTATAGCTAGTTGTGTTAAATGCTACAAACAATATGATTCCAATGGAATGAAAAAATTATAGCATTAAGAACCATTTCCTATATAATATATATATTAGCTTTTCTTTTTTTTCTTCCAAATACAAACATGGCGAAAATGAGGTAACTGTAAATGTGCAAGTACCAAAGCAAAAAATCTTTCTAACACAGAACACGTGCCCCTGGTGCTGTTAGAGGCCTTGTAGCCTGAAACTCAGACAGCGACCCCTAGGGACCAGGGGGAGTATTAGAACAGTAAACAATCCACTATCCCACCACAGCAAAAATCATTGGTAAACAATCAGTGGCATCTACGGAGCAATCAACAAATCACAAATCCTAAAGAATTTTAGCTGCTTATTGGAATACAATTTTGCACCACACAAGCTGTGAAATTACTTATTAATTGGATCCCGAAAGACTACAAGATTCTGTGTGTGTATTTTATGATATAGATCACCACCCTCACATTTTTTATATATATATCTATTTTTTTAATGTTTAATCTTCACGTTGTAAGGCTTTCGGAGATTTCAAAAAAAAAGACTCACATCAGTCGTTCTTACGGTGGGGATGCAGGATGCTTGCAGGTTACTCATTAAGTCTAATCTA
>JAODUD010000002.1:7934699-7963213 GCA_026784285.1 Stomatorhinus walkeri | reverse complement strand
ATCACCACCCTCACATTTTTTATATATATATATATATATATATATATATATATATATATAAAAAATAAAGAAAAACATACACCCAATTTTTTTTTAGTCTCTGGACTTTGGGTATTGTGAAATGCTTCTAAATACTTTAAAAAGCCAAACAATTGCATATTATAAATAAATAACCAGTGTTTTACATGCTGATTATATTTTGGCAATGCTGTTCAAAAGCTTTTAGATAAAGCGATCAACACCACTGAACACACTGATTAACTACTATATTGGTGGCAGTATGACTACATATGTAACAATGTCCCAGACAATTAAAATCCATCTAATTTAAGGCAGACTTTCACAAGTAGTTAATTTTGAGCTACTTGTATAGGAAATACACTACAAAAGTAGAATAGTATAGATTATTGTTTTGGTGATGAGCTGGACTGAAAAATGGATTTCTGTAATGGGAAAATAATCCCTCCCTTTTGACTCAGTTGGATGCATGTAAATGACCATTGGGGGCTTTAACACAGCACACGGCTTTGTGGGGACCTGCTGCATACCACTATGTTAAAACAGCAGCTCACCTAAGATCTAGCACCTTTTCACTATATGGCTTTCAAATATCTACCATCCAGGTTTCACACCTTCAATCAAAAAAGCAGTAACTCCAATGTGGTGTGTCACCCCTTAAAAAAAAAAGAATCTGAATTTAACTTATTTCACAGTTCCAAGAAGTCAATGTGGACCTACTACTACCAAAATAAAATCTTGTAGTCCTTCAGGTGTTACAAATGTGTGCAGTACAATGCATGGCAGTTATCAGCTGAGCAGAAAGTCCCCGACCCCAGAAACCCAAAGCCAACTAGAGCTTCGCTAAACCAGTTGGTGGCTGGTCAGACATGCATGCATATTGTGCACAATTAAATATTTTCCCTACCCCCCTCTATAGATATCTTTCACTCAAAAACACACTTTTTTTCTTTTTTTTTTAATCATGCAAACACCTTTAGGATACGTTTGGAAGTGGTTTAGGTAGGATAGTGTGTGCCGACACACACATTGAAAATAGGATCACAACTTGTGTTTGTGTGTGTCATTCAAATACAAGAACACAGAAACAGAACGTTAACAGGTTAATATATGCTCTGATGGATTGCAGTGACACATTGCTTCTTTTTTTTCTTTCTACATTTATAACATTGTTAAGTTTTCTTTTAAATATACTTTTGCTTGCATGCCTGTCTTTAAAAGATATCAATTACTTTTGGCAAAATTGAGAGTATTCTGAATTGTTACGTAAACTACGAACGGCCTGAGGAAAGCAACCAAACAAAATGAAATACCCCACCCCCCCACCCCCCATTGTATCATTTTAAATTTCAAATTGACTTTATTTTATTCTTCTTTAATAAATGAAAGGCCCTGAGTGAAACTCACAATAATATATATGCCAGTGAACAGATATGTGTATATATAGGTTTGTTACCTAAACTCTGGGCTAAACTCATTGAAATGGCTTTTTTTCAAGTGGGTACACTAGAGGCACCGGAGACGTTCTCAATAAAACATGGCAAGGTCCCTTTACGGGGAAGGAAAGTCTCCATCTTTAGTGTTAAGACTGCCAATAAGTGCTGGGTGGGTCAGTTCCTTGAAGGGGTCCTCATTTACAGCACTTTTGAGAACACCTTCGAATGCAAATGAATTTTGTGAACCATCAAATTGGGTTTTTGGATGCCTGAGCAATACCAACTGTGGACAGAAGAGTCAGTGCACTGCTCAGCCAATCCATAAAGCTCTACCTTTTGTCACTTTAATCCCTTTCTAATCATTGTGTAACTATGGCCAACATGCTCACCGTGAAACTCACAAATTACATACACAGGTTTCTTTATGCAATGCTATTGATGTTTAAACATTCTTTCGTCTTAAAAACAAGACCATTTAAGCTGTTCACTTCATTGCAATGCTTAAAATGTTTCTTTTACACACCACCTAATACAAGGATCGAGACCTGACAAAGTTGCCTATACATCACACAATTATATATCACGTTAGTACTTTCACCTCATCCTTCAGTTTGTTTTCTCTCAAGGATAAAACCAATAAATAAGACCATTTAAAAACCCTATACTATTAAAACAAGTGAACATAACAGAAAGATTGTTTTTTTTAAGATGAGTAGTTAATACATTTGTGCTTGTCAAGGTCTTGGAAAGGCAGAGCTGAAATCTTGAAGAATATATTGAGTATTTGGTTCACAAACGAGGAAAAACCTGGCCTTCCTAAAACATGAAGAAGTGTTCGGCGTGACACCGGCACTAATTGCACATATTGCTTTCTGCAAAGGACTCCAACGTCTCCAAAGTCAACTTTGATGTAGCAGGATGACGACCGTCTTCCCGTGGCCGATGCAGAAGTGTAAAGAATGGTAAGACAAAGGCCGTCCATCAAACCTGGTTCCTCCTGGTTTAACCAAGTATTTTTTTTTTTTTTTGTTTTCCTGACAGTTTAAATGGTGGTGATTCTTGATTTAAATATTGCTAATCTAAATCAACAGCCCATGCAAATTTGCCCAGCAATCCCCTGGATCCAGTAGCCACACAAAGCAACAGCTCCAAAAACGGGGGAGAGGATAAGTGTTTGGCAGAGCGACAAGGCTGGCTTGAAGGATGCGCTGCTGGGGTAACACAGCCCGGCAGACCTGGCGTGAGGATATTTCCACGTCCCACTGTCTCCCCTGGTACCAGATGTCTGAAACAATGCCCTCTACAAGAGCGATGATGGCGACTCCGCTGCAACGCCCCCCCCCCCCCTTCCTTCCAGGAGAGCTTCCTTTTAAATGTTTTAGTTTTGTGAGCGATAAAGCATAAAGGAGATTTCAAACCAGCACATCTTTATCAGTCCCAATCCTATTTTTCTTTTACCTCAGGCCTGAAAGAGATACTGCACCTGTTACCACAGCAAGTCAAGACTTTCACAATAGCATTCGCTGATTAAAATAAAAAAAAAAATTAAACAAAGTAAACTGGGAAAGAAATATCAAAATCATCAATACATTATTGCGTAACATACGTTATTAACAATTCACGTTGCCCATCACCTATACAAACATGCATCTCTGGTGGTTAAGCTATTATCCAAAGCCAGTGGAATGGTCCAGTTTGCTACTAACCATAAAAAAGAAATTCTTCTTATTGTTCGTCTGCTGTTTGCACAACACGTAGCTTCATACTCTCCCAGCCACAATCCAAAACTCATATAAATCACTGGTGTAGTACTTGGAATGAGTCTAAGCTACAAAATACAACAAAAAAAATCAAACTAGTATTAGGAAAAAAATGCCTACTTTTCTTCCATAGAGTTGCAACACAACGAAAGATTATACACGTTAAATCTTTGGAATATTGGTAACACAAGGGCAAAACAAGTACACAGGACAACTCCAGAATTTATGGCTATGTGGCTATACTATGCAGTAGCTTTCATCAATCTCACACAATGCTCAGCAGAGGTAACGACAGAGCTCCAGATATGTTGCTAGACTGTTTATTGTTCAAGGCGCGGGGAGTGGGTGGGACATTTTTGTTTTCGTTTCGTTGGGGGACATGGGGTGGGTGCCATACGCCCCGTGTCTCCACGTGAAACAGACTCCTTTATATTGTGCTGTTTTCCCCCCCCCATTGGATTAACCGTATCTGGACTCACTCCACTTCCCGGTGGACCTCGGATGCATCGGCTCGACAGATTGGACAAGTGCGATTAGTCTGTAATACAAAGAAAAAGGTGTTAAGCTTTGTGTGAATGCAAGGGCCAATCTGCATCTCCATTACTGCAGCTCCCAGTGACAAAATCTATGCTGCAACAATGCAGATTATAGCACCCCTCCCCCACCCTGAACTGTCGGGGGATAAAAGTTTGATATGTCAGGTTCGAAAATTTAACTTCAATAGTTGCAAATGAAAAATTATTCTCTGAGCACATTTATTTTGCACAACTGAAATATAAAGTCAAGCGCTGCCACTGAACACCGGAGTTTGAGACATGGGTTATGACCACGAAAAATCAAGTTCAATCTGGATAACAGACTAATGTGCATCAAAACACACATGCAGAAACACCAGGCTGCTTTACATCTCTACTTTTTCTGTTCACTATAGGCTAGAGTAGTTCTACTGGATACAATTATAAGTGATGTAGAGATGAACATAAGGACAGCATTTTATTTATGATGAATTTACGCCACACAAACATACAGAAACATGCAAATTACATTAATATATAGATTAATATATAGCAATTTTTCCCAAATTATTCAACACGAGACTTTTAAATTAGGCCAAATTATTTTTTTCATTAATATTTTAAATGCACGTGCAGTAGCCGCTTCACATTCCTGAAGGTTATGTTTCGAGATACCTGGAAATGTCAAAATTCGAAAATTATACTTGGACATCCCTAACCCAAACACTTAACAGTCTGATAGCCTAAATGAACGTGAACTACGATTTGGACGTATTATTATAAATGCAAAATTAACGTCACTGAAAAGTTTAATAGTCAGTGTGAGAAAAGCGAGATTCACAAAGACGGCGAATAAAGGAGTGGTGCTGGTTGCTGAGACAAAGATGCAAATAGTACGCAAGCCAAGATTTTTAATATTAAAGATACAGTATGCAGTTACATTACATGATTTTATGCAATCCAAGTCATTTTCAGTATTGACTTATACATCGTGCTCAAGTTTCTGCAATCTTTCAGCAAGCTCCAAAAACTCTTTACAGCCAACTTCTGAATGACCAAAACTGCAAATGTTAAGTCCACGAATGTGAAGAGGCTACTGTATTCTGCAGTATTTATCTTTCCATTTGTTTCCTAAAGTATTCTTCAAATATTTTTTGAGTAAAGAGGAAGAAATTGGAGTTGTCTGCACCAACAAAGGATACAAGAAAAAAGAAATCTATATCTTACCTTTAACCATTTGTCGACACATTTAGCGTGAAACTCATGGTTACATGGTAATACTCGAAGTAGCTGCCTAGACTCAAAATCACTAAAGCATACAACACACCTAGGAAGAAACAAGAACAGCATTAAAACCCTTAACACATGACATGAGGAACTTTCACTTAGCAAATAAGGAACTTACAGGGTTTGTTCAGATTGGTGATTTTCTGGATTGAACCTATAGGACGGAAGGTGCTCGATATCGGCTTTGGTGAGTCCGCGAGGTTTGGCCTCTCCCAGCCTCTCAGCGAGGTTTAGTAACGCCTAGGAACCATTGAGTCAGTGAGTCGGCTCAAAAATGACCAGTGAAAACAGAGACATCTTAGCAGTTCAGGCCCGGCAGCACACAAAAACTGACGCAAAAGGACGGGTGGAAAACAAGAAAACAAAGGATTCTGTAATAAACATTGGAAATGTGACTTTGATTTCAATACAAAGAAAAAAGAAAAGAAAAAAGGACAGGTGGACTGGGTAGCTCACCTCGTAATTCTCCATTTCCACGTCATCCACGTCCAGGTCCAAACTGATCGCTGGCCCCACCGCAGCTGGAGGCACCGGAAGCATAGAGCTGCATAGAATTTGGCAGAGAAAGAATGTTTATAGGTGAATAAACAGCTTCCCACCAAACAGGGACGCTTCTCTTCACAAGGAGATGCATACTGTGCTCAGCTATGGGGCGTGAGTTACGTTCAAACCCGCGCAGGATCTCGATGATGTACAGCACATGTGTATAGAGGTAACAACAAGAAACACTTCCACATTAATTAAATTAAAAGAATGAAATCAAAGTGAAAATGGGAACTAATGGTATCGTTAAAATGTGCAAAGTTTAGAATAAAGTGTGAAGAGTTACACAAATATGATCCTAAGTGATAAAAATGTAGATTTGTACTTTCCTTAAACTGCTACTTTATGCTTTGTGAACAAGAATTGCAATTTACAAAAAGTAAATTCTCTGTTATGATAGTTAAATCCCAATTCACAGAAGCTGCACTGTCATAAGAACATAGCTCATGTATTCATGTTAATATCCCGGCCATTTTATGGGCCCAAGTACAGTCATGCTCTGCTTCACGACAGGGATACGTTCTGAGAAATGCGCTGTTAGGCGATTCTTCATTGTGAGAACATCATAGAGAGTTCTAACATCAGGGTGACCATATTTTACTTAGCAAAAGAGAAAGAGGACATCAGGGGCAGGATGCAAATAGGCGTCAGAGGAGCAGGAAATATTCTGATAGTAAAAGCAAATGTCAACATGAAACAGCGAAATTTCACACGTTTTCGGCATTTTTAGGTCTGAAAAAGAGGACAAGTAGAGGGAAATACAACATAACGTACACAAACCTAGATGGTATAGTTCGCTGTTTTACAGTATAAAAACACATTCTAAGATAAAAATACAAAGTACAGTATAGAAAACGCATAACAGTCATAATTATCAAGTATTACATATTGTACATAATTGTATGTGTGCTATGTTTCTATATGACTTGCAGTGCAGTAGGCGTGTTTACACCCGCAGCACCACAAACACATGAGTAATGCATTGCACTGCATTCACTAGGTGATAGGAATTTTTCAGCTCCATTTTAATGTTATGGGACCACTGTCATACATGCGGTCTCTCGTTAACCAAAACATCGTCATGGCTGTTCAAAGGACCAGTTTAAGGGATTAAGAAATCTGCAGTAAGAAAGGCTTCGACTGCTCTACTCACAGGAAGTATGGCAGGAAACTTGGATAGTAGGGAGGTGGAGGAGGGGGGGGAGGCAAGGCCTGCTGTAATCTGTATCTCTGCCCATTAACACGTCGCGGCAGAACATGAGGGTATGGCTAAAATGAAGGGCGAAACCATTAATACAGCGAAATTCCACCAAAATCAAAAGTCTAATAAAAAAAAAATGAAGGGTTAATTTATTACAATACAAATTTACATATATATCATGAGACTGATCATGTGATACAATATCGATTTATTTGAAACAATATATAGCAGATTAATCTGTGTAGTTATGATTTTATCTAAAAAACAGATATATAAAAATTCAAACAAAAATTATTCTAGAACTGTCACTGTCTATGAAATACTTATGTCAAACCACTTCCTGTAAGATACCTACCACTCCGAAGGGCAGGTCCTGGTGCAGAGGATCTTGAGGGAGATACTGGAGGGGGAGAGATGGAGCCATTGCTGGTGGGTGGTGGGTCGGAGGGTAAGCGAATCCACCCACAGGGTGTTGCTCGCCTCTCATTTCCACTTCATTTTCTACTCTCTGCAGAGGCTGAAAGGGGAAGTTGTCATTACACATGATGCATTGCATCACCTTTTTGGTAATGTTTGTAATTTCAGGACACCCTATAACAACAGCCTTTTCTAGGTAATGAAGCCACAATGAAACTGTCAACAACTGAAAACTCATTTCTTTTAACATGTTCATAAAATTCTGTTTCTATAAACATGTGAGTGGCACTTGTAAACTACTTTAAGAGAAGTAATTCACTCAGAATTGTGTAATTGAGATTAATAAGCAAAGCTAAATATCACCAGGTGTCAATGTCATCAAATATTAACAGATGAATCAGCCAGGGTTTTATAAGTGTAACAAGTATGTTATAACATTAAGAGAAGACTATAAAAAGTAAATACATGCTTAGTAAAACGTGCTGAAAGTAAATACTCTCAAAGTATCTGCAAATGTACTTAAGAAGGCATTTTTACAGCCCATTATGTCATGAATACATGTTGATTCAAGGTGCAACAGAACAACACAGTGACTGTACGGTCCAAGTCAAAAGCAGAGTAAGGAGAGGATTTTAATTTCCCGCATTTGTGCCATTTGCCACCATAAAATTCCGTAAATAAATGTCAGTTCCCAGGTTAAGAACACCTGAATTACAGACAACACGCAGTTACTAACCAACTGCCATAAAGCTTATTATATTGAAAAAAAATTGGGCTAAATGCAGTCGTATGTAATAAGAAATGCACACACAACTTTGTGACTCTTGTGAAAACATTACGCGGCTTCAGCAGTTTATCAGCTCGAGGTACGAGGTACAGTACAGCACGTTATGTACAGTAAAACCTTGGATTGCAAGTAACGGTCTGCGAGTGTTTTGCAAGACGAGCAAAATTTTTACTCGATAAATGAGTGAGGTCTTGCAATACGAGTATTACATATACGCATTGACTACCTAGCATCACGTAATCATTACTGAGATGATGGTTCTTCTCTCTCTCTCTACCATCTCTGTCTCTTTCTCTGTCTCTCTCTACCAACAGATAGCAGTGACTCCGTTAGTTATAGCGAAAGTCACCCTACAAAATAACCCTCCTCTTCTCCTCTCGTCTCCCTCACACCATCCACGATTCTTTTCAAAGGTAAAGTGCAGGTTAATGTGTTTTATGTATTTTTACTTTATATTTTGTATTAATCATTTTTATATGAATATTTTTGGTTGTGGAACAAATCATCTGAGATTCCATTATTTCTAATGGGAAAAATCACTTTGGTATACAAGTGCTTTGGATTACAAGCATGTTCACGGAACAAATTAAGCAAACCAAGGTACCACTGTAGTTACTTTTCTTATTACCGTTTATTATTAGGTACTGTATTATAATTTTTCCAAACTACTTACAAATTCAACTTAGAGGCAGACTTAGGGAATGGATCTCATTCTGAACCTGGGGACAGCCTGTATTTATTATTTTTTTGGTTGGAATTTTAACATGGCAGGTAAAACATCTCTCTTTGCAGGACAGCAGATGGAGTACTCACCATGCGGGGGGGCTGGGGCTGCAGAGGGACGAACTGGCTTATGGGAGTAAGGTGAGGTGGCTGATGGGGGGGCACTGGTGGTGGGGGGTGCAATATAAAATGCTCACTGGAGATCAGAGGCGGGAAGGCTTGGTAAGACACTGGCAAGTGCTGCATTGTACAGGCTTGAATCAGCTGCGGAAAAAAGGGACAGAGGAGACAAAATGACATAGACGTCAACAAAGACACATTTAAACTCGTTGATGTCCCTCCTAATTGCAGCGTACACGGGAGGGGCCATTGCCACATTTTCTAAAAATATATCTATTCACACATTCATCACAAAGCACAGATAAAAGCACATTTATATATGTGCATTTGAGACCATCTCTAAAAGACAGCTGGAAGAACAAACAAAGACAATTCAGTGATACGACAAAACAAGATTTCAGAAAAGGCCAATTTACTGCCCATAATGGCCTCCATTAAACACGATTCTATTCAAGGCACTTTTGAATGAACATCTTACTTTTGTAAACAATTTCTCAGCAAAGCTGAGAATTCTTCAACAGAACTTAATCCCCCACCAGTCAATTACCCCCGAAAGCCAATGCTGGTGGGGTGGGGGTTGTGGCAAGAATTGCCTTGAAAATAAATCTTATGGCCAAGTTGTTCTGTTGGTTATAAGGGTGCAGAGGCACTGGAATGTACAGGCAGATTAATCTGGGGCAGCTGGATGAATGAAGTATCATCTAGAGGCAAGACACTACTGACACTTTACAATCACAGCAGAATTACAACATTTCACAAAATCAATGGTAGAAACTGCAATAGAAAACATTTTAAAAACAGGCAGAAAGTTTGAAATGATGGTTTTGAAATCTGACTGACTGTAGACTATTTGCTGATTTTTTTAGAATGGAAACTGAATTTATAGAATGGGAAAAAAAGAAGTGAAAAATAGTGAAATTGGAAGTCATTAAACAGATGTCTTTCCTCGCCCTAATCAGATATTTAATTTGACCTTTGTCCTCATTTCCACTAACAAAACAAAGTATGTAAACAAGTTAGTTGAATATGTCACCAATACTGTCTTATCAAAAAATAAGTCATCAGCAAAATATGAAGTTAAGTCAACATCTTTGCTGCATTCGTAGTAAATATGATTTGCAACAACGCTGCGTGCCACCTATATTACAGCTGTTTGCAGCCTAATTGGATTTCAAATTATGTCATGTTTACTGTATTAGTAGCTTACTTTGTCTTTCAACTTGACAAGCAGTTGGAAGACTTGCGTTCTTACTACAGATTACCACGTGTCAAGTTTTCTATCCTGTATGATTATTTCTTGTTATTCACTGAAAACCTCCACTGGACATTTATTAACATGATGGACCTGCTTAATGCATTACAGCGGACTTCGTTAACTCTCAAACCTGGCTAGGATCCTAGACAGTTGATGAGAAGGAGCTGTTGGTGGGGTGAGTGGTGGTAATGTATTAACTACAAAAACTTCACTGACACACTAGCACTTCCTTGCCAAACTCACAGGAGGAAGGCGGCGGCAGAGCAGAGAGTGCTGTCCGCTGAACATTACCGAGCACGCTGGGAGCTGCTGCGTGTTGCACCCTGGGATAGGCTGGCCGGTATGCAGGGGGAAACCGTGTGTTGTCACCGTGGTAACTGTGTAAGATATCGGGACCGCTCCCTGGTGCATCTGGAAAAGAGGTGCACAAAACCACGACTCCTACCGAATTTCTGAAACCACTGCAGTCAAAAAGCATTCTCTTATTGCTAAACACTATCTTTAATATTGCTGACCGCAGCTGAAGCAAAATGCATTATTAACTGTGCAGGCTCTAGAAATGTAACCCATGTAACTATCAAAATTCAATGTTATTTTCCCCCACAGAATAACCATAAACCTACATAAACTATAATATGAATAGTTTGCCAAACTTTACTACTTGGATTATCATGAAAAGATTAATCAAACTCTTTTTTTAATTATTATTAAAAATAAGCTTATTCTAATTTGCTGCATTTGACATTTAACAAACAAATTAAACACACCTCTCCATTTATCACGCTATATTTTCCTGTCTTTTTGGAAAGTAAGATATAAACTTCCTACAATATATAGACTACAGATTAAAGACAGTGATGTGATGCGGGGTGCTACTCCGGGGTCGAGCTCTTTGCTGCTTGGAAAAGACTCCCGATCTCCCACGGGCCGCGGCCCCAGATAGGCAGCCGGACGAGGCTCGTCAGCAATCTTTGAGGGCCATTAAAAATGGGTACCTAGAGTATCTTGTTAATCTAACATAAATCTTAGAAACACAAATATGAAAAACTTTCTCTGATAAAAAGAAGTGACATAAACAATACTTTCTAATGTTAATCAAATATTAACAGTAACTCTCATTCTCTACCTAAGGTGAAACCTAACATCTCAGAAATTAATATATTTTCAGTTATAAAACCAGCCAAATATCCACCCACAAGCAGCAATTTTAGTGACAAGCAATTACCACAAAATTTGCCCTTTTCTAAAATGGCTTTTTTTGGTAATTGACCACATCAGACAAGTAACTCACTATCAATATCTGACAGTTATTAACCAGTGATTACCATAGGGTTTCGCTACACACAAAGCAAGATAGACATTTTCAATGCAGTTTTAAAAAACTGTGGCTATATAGTGCAGTGTTTCACAAGAGTTGCCCGTTGCGAGTGTGCTCCCTGTTCTTGCAAGTCAGGAAGCTTGACGTTGCCACATCACCACCTTCTATCGTCCAGTTAACAGCCAGACTGTCAGCCATTCAAGTGCAACCTCCTGGTTGGAATTTTGAGCTTCCTAACTCATGTGCATGGTTGAACAAGACACACACTTACCATTGTTAATTCCTTTTCAAGCTAAAGAAAATTGCAGATAGCCTTGATAGCCCAGCTAAGAATTCCTTTTGATACATTTAAAATACTAGCTACAAATAAAAGTTCCAAAGTACGAAGCGCAAATCCGTACACTGCATCATATTAAACCAGGTGCGTGACTACAGGACGACACCTGCAGAACATCAAAAGTCACCATAGAAATATAAAACAAAATACTCGTAAATAGCGCACTCATTCATATTCACGTTCTCCTCGTAACTGGTTTGCCAGCTCTTGGATGCCGTGTAAGTTTTCTTGAGCTTTCTTGTTTGAGGGGTTCTGCGCAAAAGATATTTATTCACAACTGATTTTCCATTATCGGTTGAACATATAACTATGATTTTTTTTCTACTCAAGTATTTGCCCTATATTATAATCATATAGGTACAATCTCATTCTTCACACCCAAGGTTTTTCCAATGGGGCAGGACACTTAAATCACAGATAATTCTCATTACTGGAACCTACCACTGCACAAAAACAATAAGTAAGTTGGCCACTACGTTGGAGAGCCTTACCTGCTCGTGAAGATCCACCATGATGGGGTTCTGTTGAGGCGGGTGTGGGGCAGGGTGGAGCATTCGTGGCGGTACGCTGGTGTGACTGTACAGTCGGGACTCATCTACAGAAATATGCTGCTGATGCTGTGACAGGAGAGGATAGTGGAAGTTCTCACCCTGGTGCAGGAAGTTGTGCAGTACAGGTCTGTCTCTGCGTCCCCACTGCCGTCTCACGGGAGGACTAGAGGGTCCAGAAATGGACAAAAGATGTTGGAATGGCCAGCAAAATGCATCACGACACATTTGATGATCTAACAAGCTGTATAGGTTTTGTAATAAAAATGATAAAACCAAGATGATACACATACAGCCATATATAAAATGAAAATGTTCTACAAATATTTCAAAACTCTTCATACATGCAAAAGCACAGAAGGAAGGGACAATAAATGCTGACATTCATCATTGCTGTAAGAACTTATTTCCGGAAGACAGGAAATTACACTTGTTTACATTGCGATGGGAAAAAAATGAGCTGTTTTCAAGACTAATATTTGAAGTACATGCTGTTACAACAATAATGAATTCCATGGACAGTCCCATCACTTCTCCCACACCCGCCAACCTCCACAATTTCTACCCCTCCCTACAAACTCTCCAAAAAAATCTTTATTAAAAGCCCAACTTTGTGACATTTTTCTCAATGTAATTAGTTCCACCAGATCTTCGCCTGTCTTTCCATGTGCCACCAGTAACTGACCTTGCTCCAGTTTTTACATTTGATCAGTTTCAGGTTCACTCATGCAAGGTGTTACAAAGGCCTGACAAAATGCTCTGCGTCATTCCTACTGGTCACCAAAACCATATGTATTCCCCAATTTGGGAAAACAAAAGGTAAAATACCAAGGTTAAAAGTAACTTCGATCTGTCAGTGTAGCAAGTATTTTGCAATACAGTAATCAGTAAAACGGAAAAAACAAGGGTGATACTGTGTTGTCCATGAAACTTGGCAGAAAGACATGGGTGACATCACTACTAACTCATGCGCAACAAGATGCAGTTTCAAAGTCACTCAATGATAGTTGTCGTGCCATTTATAAAGTCCCTCATTTTAAGGTGGACAGGTCATTTTCCTATTGATTTACAAATAGAACCAAGAGGAATCAATGTCTAAAAGAGAGTACAGCTGGTCTGGCAACTGGAAAAAATAATCATGTTTAATCACATTGTTAAGATAGCTTATCTACGATTTACACCAGCATAAAAATGTTGCATCTCTATTTGGTTTGTGAGATATTTCATTTAAACTGTTGGTCAAAGTTATATTGTATTAAATGACTATCTGTGAACTATAAAGATTAATACTAATCACAACCGTGAGCAACAGCATAGCTAGAAACTTATTTTACAATACTGTTTTGTAACCACAAAAAATATTAGCCATGGTGACCATAGTTTAATCACCTTGAAGGTCTTAGATCTTATATGAAATGCCTATGCCATACAAATCACAGTGGATAAGTATTTCAGATTATCTTACTTAAGTGATAGATAAACTCTGTCGGTTTTAAACAGTAGCCAGTGATGAAGTAATTGCTATTGCTTTCCATTTTTTCTGCACTTCACAGTCTGGGTCGGCCACAAAGCCACAAGGGGCGCGGAGCACCCCTCCTTTTTGTTCCTGACACACAGCTAGGCAGTAAAATTAGCTCAGCAAAATCTACTGAGGGGGACATATTGGTAGGGTAGCCAGACCCCCCATGAAATTTATTTCTGGCTACAGGCCTGGGCTGGGTGGATTAAAAAATAATAATCAATATAATAACAAATATTTCTCATCTAAGTAACAATTAGAAATGCTTTGGCTTTTAATGGAACACAAAATTTTAAAATATAAATGAATGCTAACGGCATTCTAAATTCTAATTTCCCTCAATGATTTTGCAATAGCAACAGAAAAATAAAATCTTAGTAAGACTTGCTTTCCCCAAGGCAGAATACAGTGGGACACTATGCTAAAAATAAATGTGCTTGCCAATTTCTACTCAGTGGTACGTTTTTAAGGAGGGTCTTACTCTCCCTGAACTCAATCATAATGTGGGCACGATTCAGGGGTGTGAGCACAAAAAAAGGGTGTGAACTGCAGAATGCTTTGTGTGCGTTCCGGTTTCAAATCAAACCAGTTGCTAACCAGTAGAAATAGTGGACGTGCATCTTAAGAACTGGTATACGTGGGCCTTCCTTTATACTTTGAGTCAGCTGACATTATGTCAGAAAACCTCCACAGATCTATAACCCAGACCTATACAACTGGTCTAACAAAAGGACCACAAAATAGTCACTGGAAATACATATTACCTACAAAGGTCATCACTGATAATCTAAACATCTGCAATGGTCACTTTATGTTTCTGCTCTGATTCTATTGCACAAACATTTACATATATCTGGTCCATATAATTTCTCATCATAGGGTGACTGAACAGGTACCTCTGTCACTTAACAGCTCGAAAGCTGGGGTGTTTTTCTGGTCCCACACTGGTTGGTGTAGTATTCATATTTATCCAGGTTTCCAAAGTTAACGTCTTTAAGGGAAAGAATCAGGCATGTCAATGAAATGGGGTGGGTGAATTTTCACGTGGAGGATTCAATATGATAGACTCAATGTTTTATTTAAAAACTGTCTGCTCCTTTGAATAGTCACATTAGACATTGAAATATCCCAAACAGGCAATTCACATCTGCACAGAAATAATTTTGTATCCTGTGAATTAGGAATATGATTCATTGCCTCCAAGGTAATTCAATTATGATTATTGTGGGAGTGATCTAATGCATCAGAAGTCTTTGAATCAAATCGGGATAGAAATTAATTATTCAATTATTTCGATACCCTAAATTCAAACGTTTAACTTCACAAAAAAACATCATGAATATGACCATGTAATATGACACACTATTAAAAGAATAGAAAAATGACGTCTCAACGGAAATTTTTATTGTCTTTATCAAACAGGGAGAGCAAGCAAGCGCAAACTGTCGAAAAAACTAACTACTGAACTATAAAGAAAGCACTACCTGATTAGCCATTCTCATCTAGGCTAACTAGTGGTGCACCCATGTGGAAATTTTGCCAACATCCAATATATTTTTGTCTGAAATCTCCAATACCGATAACCGGCTAAGGTCTAAACCATTGGCCGTGCTGCGGAGTTGAGGTTCCCAGCGGTGAAACTTGTCAGTACAGATTAGGTGAATAATGTTACATCACTTTTTTATTCTATGGGAAAAGAAAGATCAATCTGCAGGCCAGATTTCAAAACAAAATTATAAACATGTCACAGGCGCATAAGATCGCATAAGTGGTGAATGACCTGAGGAAATCCCTCGTCCTCCAGTACAGAAAATGGATGACTGTCCCATGCAATTATCCCCATTATTTTAGTAGTTGTGTCCTTAGGTCTGGTGCTGCCATCTTTGAATATTAATAAAGTTTAAGTATTGACACATTGGATTGATGCTATCATCTTGATTTTTTTTTAACAAATTACCAGCTGATACTAATTTGTTAACCAATTTGTCATGCATCTGTAAGGCTTACATTACTTTTTACTTACCTGGCTAGCTACCTTGATCATAGTTAAAGTAGGTAGCAAAAAATTATTACTTTTTTTACGTTACAAAAAAGGGGCATTTCCCAAAAGCATCACAGCACAAAGCATTTATTAACTGTTAGAGTACAGTTTGCCCCCAAAAACGCCATTGCACAAAGATCAGGCAGCCCTTATTTTATAAATATTAATCAGCGTTCCTGTGGCAAGGGAAAGGGGTGTATTGCACTTTCGATATCTTGCTGTGAGATATGGATGCTACCCAGAAACCAAAGATAAATACTGTACCCCTTTGGGAATGTGTCGCATCGGAGAATCCTTGGGTACTACTGGTTTGACTGCCTCGAAAATGCAGTTGCTCAGGGGATCCCGAATGAGGCACATTACCTGTATCGTGATCTAGCGTCAATTACGGCACTACGGCCATGAGCATAATAGCTGAGGACCCAGGCGGCTGGACCAGGCCCAGGGGACGCCCACGTAACACCTGGCTGTGATAGAGGGACATTTCCTCAGGGTGGGGATGGACCGCGTATCGGCCTGGGGAGGGATGCCAATCTGGATGCCAATCTGGACCCCAGCTAGTTTCACCATGAGGTGGGTACGGGCTCCATCCCATGCCATGCTACTTCACAGCACTGTACCTTTCATGTCTTCCTACAGCATGTGAACATGAGTAAACACAGCCAGGAAGCAGGGGTATCTTTAAAGAGGATTTTGCCCCCTGGAATCAATAACAGATTCTGACATTACAGATCAATGCAGTTGAATCACCACCTTAATAACCAATTGATCGCAATGCATCAATGCATCTTAACAGCTGTACTGAACATGATTGCAAACACTTTTTTAAAAGGAATCACTAAAGCATTTCTGTCCCTCCTTAACATATTAAGCTTATGCTCATATCTAAGCGAATTCCATCCTTTTAACATACCATGAATGATATCATGCGACATGACTAAGGCCTGCATGCTTGTCACGGACAGAGCGAAGTCTGGCGATAACCGCGTTGGCTTGAGGTTACTTGAGCCTCGTTACCAATCATACAACACGTCAGATTTAGTTCACACCCTGGGCTCACCAGCACAACCGCCAATGACAAAAATCAAACCCTGTTGTAGCCCTTCCCAAAACCTGCACCTTAAGTGTATTGTGTGTGTATGATTTGCATTTATATACATTTTCCACAGAGATATTATATTTATACACACAGGCTAGATTCATGCACAAACATAATGTAGCATAATAAAATCTAGACATAAGACGTACAACCCATCGCAGCATTGTTTACTAATAAGATCCTCACAATGACGTTTAGGACGTTTATTACCGGATGAATTCCATGCACCCAATTTAATTGCAGCTTATCTGTATGTTTACAGTAGACTGGAGCCTATGACCCCATGCAGGATTCACCTTAGCTGTAATACTTGTATGTTGCAGGTCCTTCGTTCACTACTAACACACTAAGGGCAATTCGGAGTTGGCAAATCAACTGCAATATATGCTGTTGGACTGTAAATGGAGCGACATCATGTGACAAGCAGCAGCATAACAGCCAAAATACTATGTGAATAAGCTAAGAGGCAGAAGGGAAATAAGTAAATAATCAGTGCCAAGCATCAAAGGCTGCGATGACTCCAAATAGGAATTCATCATAAATACCTCACAAATTAGATACATGTTTTGAAATATTGGCTGAAGTTGATTTATGCATTTACACAGA
Source organism: Stomatorhinus walkeri (assembly GCA_026784285.1). NCBI lineage: Eukaryota > Metazoa > Chordata > Actinopteri > Osteoglossiformes > Mormyridae > Stomatorhinus > Stomatorhinus walkeri. Next base: position 7,945,683 of record JAODUD010000002.1, on the reverse strand, counting down.
AATATGAGCATGGATTTGAATCATACTGCAGAGAAATTATCCTGTGAAAGTTTAAATGGCTTGCTGGCATCGAAAGAAAAAAGGATTATGTGCACACAAAAAGAACACTTTCCCTATTAAGTACTACATTCGTTTGTCTTATGGTATTTTAAAGATTACGGAAAGACATCTGTTTCTAAGCGAGACCACTTTAAAGTACTTAAACATTTTTTTAATAATTATATTTGTATTATTACAATTTACAGTAAATTGTAAAAATGCTATGCAAGTTATAAAGATTTTTTTTATTTACAATTTTATTTGCCAGATGTTTTTTTTACGGACAGCATCTACAATTAGTAAAGTTGGGGCAACCAGTTTCTGGAGCAATTGGGGTTAAGGGCCTTGCTTAATGGCCCTACAGTGAAACTAGAAACAGGTCCCGTGTGTCATTACATTATTATAACCGTATTATTTACATCATGCATTTCAACAATACTGAAATTACCATCACATTCTATACGAGAGATAGCACCAATCCAATACCCACTACCGATAGCGGGTCGATACCAGCAAAAAATGCTGAATCGGATATAGGGGGATGGAGGAGTAATTTTTCATCAAAGATCTAGCCTGAAAAACCACAAAAATGTTTAGCACAACACTGTACTTACTAATACTAATATAATCCTCACAATGATGCCTAGGAAGTTTATTGTGTTTTCCATCCACCCATTTTATCATCTCTACTGTAAACAGAAGTGAGAGTCACATGATGCCCAGTTCAGCAAATCATGAGCGTCAGAGTTGTCAGCCATGTGGAAATAGAGTAACCCCTTCACACTGGCACGTTTGACGTTCGCGGTTTTGGCTGTGAACAATTAAATGGGAAGATTTTTGGAGTTTGCCAAAAGATAGAAGAAACTCACAGACAACATGTAAGCCAAAAACAATACTGAAAATGATACAGATCACATAAAATCATCTAATACAGAAATATTAGTAATACATATCTATTAGCATCAGTGCATACCATGTTTTTAATATTTAAAGTCTTGGCTTCAATGCAAGTTTTAGTCTTGGAAACCAGCCTCACAACCAGCTGTCCTTGTGACAGTGGACTCCTGCATTTCTCACAGTACTATTTGTAAATATCTTCTGCTCTAAGCCTTGTAAATGTGAAGGGATTACGGTAAGCAAAACCCCATAGTAGAGGTCAGCCAAATAAAAACAGACCGAAGTTTAAGCATTCTATGGCAATTGGCATCAGCCAATTAATCAACATGTTTTCAGACTTATAATCTTTATAAAGTTTGGTTAATTGCTACTTAAAAGTTTTATCTGGACTCCTTTGTATATTTTATACCAGAGACTTAAGTGCACTTGAACAGAATGGTTACAGTGACATTTTTATGATTGATTTCTTAATTATACTTAATTTGGCAACAGACGGGACAATTTGCACTTTAAGAAATATTTATGTTCATTTTCATGAATGTTGTTACTGAATAAAACGAAGAAGCAGACTTGTGTAAATCATGGTGGATGTAGATTTTTCCTGTAGTGTAGTAGCACAGATTTTGTGAAGATGACCATAATATTTCTGTCCTTAGAATATTTTAACAATACTGCTACAACGCTAAACACAGAGTTTACCATGCTAATTGAAATACATTGATATAAATCTCATTTAATGCTTAGTAGCTGACAAAGGGGGAAAATTATCATATTGGCATCAGTATCGGCAGACAAAACTTTAATACTGATATCGGGATCGGACTAGAAAAAAATATCATGCCATCTCTATACTATACAAAACAACAGTACTTTTGTCTTTCATATTGTCAATGGGATGGCAAAACAATAACTGTGGCCACACAAAAGATACGATAAAATTCTCTTGAAAGCTGGAAGAATGGTTCAAATTTATTTTTGAAATCATTTTTTGAGAAATGTGGTCACTTTTCAGACAGTTCTTCTGCATATACATTTACCTTTGCATAGGAAACTTTACAAAGAATGTTCACAGCTGAGGATTTCAATAAAACAAATACAGACAGAAGCTTAAACAGCCAGCACAATGTTCTTGCAACAATGTCGTAATCTTCAAACAGCATTACACTGAATTGCAGAAACAACTTAGTAGCTTAGCTGGAATTTTTTATTATTATTTACTATTTAAAAGATGTAAATCAGGAACACACCAATAACGTTTTTATATGCAGTTGCTTCACATTGACCATGAAACAAGACAACAACACTGACCTTCTCCTGAGATGCACTGGGGTGTTACAAGGTTCCCCCTGGAACCTCCTCTGATTTAAGGGGGCTATTGGTGGCCGCCTATTGACTGCGATTTCCCATGGTCGCATTGGTGACGTCGTGGGGACGAGTCACACTCAGGAGCAGCAGAACAACAGTGCTTGAGGCACTTGGGTCTCTGAGCCTCAGATTGTCTTCACTCTGGGTTCAGAATAAAACACTCTGTTCAGGGGACGTTGTTACAAAGAATATTTTTCACAGTTATACCTCACCAATACATTTCTAGGGTCACTACAAACCACTTGGCTTTAATGGAAATACCAATACACATCTGAATAATATATCACTTACACTAAATTACAGCTAGCAAGCATTTTTAATTCAAACTTTTCATTCTATGAAGCATGCGTCTCAAAATTTTGTTTAATTTTCAGTCTGGTCGAAAGAAGGCCATCGTGATTAAACATTGCTTATTAATCCGAAGATAACTCCTGGTGTTCTGTTATGTCTTAGAGCATCCAACTGTAGAAAAAAAACTGCTAAGCAAGTGCACCAGCAACACTTATAATTGAGCATTACTAATTGTGTCACGTAGTATTTTAACTATTTAAATAGTTGCAGATATTCCTGATCGTGTAGCATTTTTAAAAGGAAAGCTTTTTATGAGTTAGGGTGAAATCAACACACTTACACAGTTTAATTTCAACAAGCAGTAAACTCTGGACTTTTAAAGAATGAAGACGACCTCATGTGGTCACCTGACAGCATCTAGTACGTTGTAGTAATGTGAAAACAGTTGAACCGTGTCATAACCTTGCCCCTAGCAGATGGCTAGAATATAAAATCTCTCTTAGTTGCTCTCATTATATCTATTTGACCTCAAAATACATCTATATATGAACCTTATGTTCCAGGGAGAAAAGCACCTTGTAAAGGAAGTTTGTTCAGATTTGCTCTCAATAAGAGCACCAGCAAATTAATCCATGAAAAATACAAGTTAAAAATGCAAATGTCCATGTAAGAAAACCTGCCGCCCCATCTACATTACTTAAAAATGAAACGAGACGAAAGGAGACAAACCTACCACAAAATGCCCTCAAAAGTTTAAGCATTATTATTTCAAAATCTCAGTAATAACAAATAGTCACATGATACTATGTCAAATGCATAAGCATGCTCAGTATGCGTCGATCATCTATTTCTATGGAGAAACTGCTGAAGGGTAACCAGTTAAATAATGAATTGTGGCTCATAAACACCTGTAGCTCTGCTATGGTATTTCAAACTGAAAAACCACCTGGAACTCCAAAACAGTGTACAATAGCCAGTCTTATATTGACTGGCACATGTGGCACAACTGGGCAAGAACCAGCACATGGGCCATATATTTTACTGACCTGCATGATGATTAAAATGGAAAAAGGGGAGGGAGGGAGGGGTAAAGTTTTTTATACAAGATAAACATGAAAAATGCAGTGGTTCTACTGATTGCTTTATGTATTCCATAAATAGGAAAAAGGAAAATGTAACAAGTCTTCAATTGTAACTTCCATGGGACATAAAAAATAGTTATGTTGACATGGGGAAACTTGGATTTGGCCCCCCGCACATAATCATTGCCCAGTCCTGACATATGTGAAAGGGAACATTCAAAGAAATCCCCCTAAAACGCAATTTATGTCAGACACATTCCCTAACGTCTACTTGCTTTTTTTGGTATTTAAAGCTGTCGGATGCAAGTATAGAAACCCAGCATGTTACCATTTAAGAAGCTGTAATGACAAATGTATTTGTTTTTGCCAACTTATTTTAAATCAGCACCAATTACATCATGCTGAGAGGATTTTAAATATAGTTTCCGTCAGGCCAAAAAACCTCAGAGAACCACATTCATCACAATAGATATCAGACAATCGTAATTCCTGTGGCTCATGGGACAACAAAATCACATTAATGTCACATTAAATAAAAAGAATAAACTGACATTTCTCAAAATTTGCCTTTTTATTAATTTTTATACTTATTTCTATTAGCAAAAAGGCCTACACTGGGCAATACGGAACATTCCGGACTCTTCCATAATGTCAGTGAGCCCAGGTAACCTTCAGTGTTAGTGTTCATCAGGTCAAGTGGAATATCCATATTTAAAAAGGGGCCACATTCACTTGCAGAGGCTGTATTATAAATGATTATTTCGCATCTTTATACAACATTATTCTGAAATAAAGACGGGATGACTATATAATCATTATAGATCATGTTCATATGTCCATATAAACTGCTTACATTAACCATGGCAATTTATGGATTAACTTTAAACTATCGAATCCCCAATGTCGAATCAAACAAGGGACTGTTTACCACTAACCACTGTGGTAATATTCTGACAATTCCGTAGCTGTCCTAAATAACTAAAGACCTCAATCTCTCTCTGCTCCACTTACATTAATGCGCAAGTAAAAAAACATACAGCAAAAATATATAAAAAAAAACTGCACTAATAACTACAGTTTTCAGTTTACAGTAGGATGCCTACGAGAGGCACAGGAGAGCTGGGTGCATTATCTGGAGGCGCTGGAATCTCCATGTTAGCCGTGGGTCAGGCTGCAGGGAAAGCGGACACTGCAGCTTTAAGGCCAGGCAGGAAAGGCTGGCCGAGCCACGTGCGTCTCCAACAGAAACAAAGCAATAACAAAGAAAGCAGCCGCGCAAATAAATATCTTCACGCCTTCCCAAAGTTTGCGGGCAAAATGAATTTTTCCCGAAAAAATAACTTTACCCCAACCTCTACCCGTGCAGAATCACTATAGGCGGACTGTTAATTAACGAAGTAAACACAAAATTTGAGGCGATATCCCCCCCCCCCCATGCCATTAGCAGGCTTTAAACAAAAGGCAGTCAAACCAGCGCACGTGCCGTGCCAACAAAACCATGTTCCACTTGTTAATCGCACCCAACTAATTTCCGTATTAATTACGGCGGTATCAAAGCAGATGAAATCGATTGGATCACAATAAATGCATTTCTATAACATCCAAAACGAATGCTAATTTCATTATTCACCTTTTATCAAACTGAGTAATATATGCACTCACCCTTGGATTAGTTCCGGACAATACGTCATATATTTACAACAATAGGTCCTTTGTAGCGTTTGTTATATGGTTATTTCATTACAGTCTCTTTAAAGCTTGCTCGTTGTGTAGCATTTCGTCTTTAGCCGTTTATGGCATTAGCTTTCAAACTAGCAGATTATCTGAGAGGACGCATCACTTTAGATGGCAAACGAGTAAAGTAAACGAACTGGCGTGTTCTTTTTGTCTTGGAAAAGTTGGATGAACACGTACCGATTTCCCAGTTTCTTTGTTTGCGTTGTTTTGCATTAGCGAGATAAAACCCCGACAGTTACCGAGCTAGGCACTTCCCTATCGGCTGCTTCTCGGAAGATGCCCTAAAATCCTACATTCATACACGAGGTAAACGGAAGATAGGGAGTCCCACTCCGTTTTCATGCCCGTTGGAAAACGGCCCGCGAAATGATTATCTTTGAATATTAAAAATTTGTATTCCGAAAGCAGTTCAATTCACAGCATTGTGTCGCGCGTGCAGGCGCTGGCCGTGCTCGCGGATACACCCCCACTGCAGACGCAGCGAGCCGTGACGTCACGCCCGCGTGCGTAAGCAGCGACAACTCGGGGCCTCGTAGAAATTACACGGGAGCTAGAAGTCCAAGACAGAAACGGACATCTGATCGACATTAAGAATATATTACTGAGTAAATATGACAGCGACAGATTTATCGATTCTTTTTCTCATATGACTAGCTTTATTTTAAGGCTAGAATAACATTCTGCTGTCGAAAAGACATAGGAAAATACTGAATATATCCTACACTGCTATAAAGTTAAACAAAAAGTCACACTACAATAGGGACAGCTGGGTGGCTAAGCGGATAGCACTCTTGCCTTAAACGGCTAACTCTATCTCTTGGGTTCTGAATATCACTTCTGCTCTGTCTCTGTGTAGTTAGCATGTTCTCCACATGTTGCTGGGGTATCCTGACCAGGGTACCCCAGCCTTGTGCCCTATGCCATCTGCTATAGGCTCTAGCCTCTTCTGCAACCCTAATCGATATATGTGGTTGGAAGACAGATTAATGGAATTTCTGTTTGAGCAGTAAAATTAGAGAGTGGACGGATTTTTTTAGCATTCAATGAAAACAGCAATTAATATTTTTACCATTATACCTTTATAACATTATACTATCCAAAAACGTTTGAGAAGGAACAATGTCATTTCATTCCTGTTAAGCCAAAAAGTCAACATCTCTACTAGAGCTGCAAGCCACACTTGTTTCTTAACCACAAAAAAATGCAAACATTGCAGTAAAACTAGAGTAGTGCTTCTGTATTCTTAAAAGTATAAGACTGAATCTTTATCCATGCTACCATTCCCGCTCTATGCAGGATCAAGAGAATATGTTCTTAATTTGTTGTTGATTGCCCATCACTGAATAGTAATATGGGGTGTAACAGCATGTAGTGCTCCTGCTTCATGCCCTGTGGTTTGGGGTTTGAATCCCACCTCTGTGTGTGCAGTTTGCATGTTCACCTCATCTCACACATTTTACTGTGGCTATTCTGGTTTGCTCCTGCAATACAAACACGGTTGGATAACAGGCAACTCTATATTGCTCATAGTATGTGATTTTGTGTGGGTGTAAGCATGTGTCCTGCAATAGACCCGCATCCCCACCAGGGTCTACCCTAGACCTGTGCGCTGACTCTGACCAGGATAACCAGTTAGAAGACGGATGATGATTATTATTATTGTTGTTGTTGTTATCAAGCAAATACCTTTAATCACTACAACATATATGAATTAATTTCAGATTCCCATTCACAATCTCAGTTTGGGTTGATCAATTTGGTGAGAAACACAATTGCACAAGTAATAACACTACTGGTTACATATGCCTACTAGTAACCGCTCCACCACCATTTTATCTTCTTTTCAAAAGTAGATTATGCATCATTCCTTGTACTAAGTGGACATTATTTAATGGTGACAATTTATGAAGTCCCCAAAATAAGCCCCAGATACATAATGTATTTGAAACCTGTGACTAAACAAACTTTTTTTCCTAATCTTAAAAGCCCATAAGATATCATTTGCACAGGAATGTAGCCAAATAATTAAATACTTTTCAGTGTACATCAGTCTTAATGAATTAACGTAATATACAAAGACAAGGCGCGATTACTTTTTTCTACCAGGAAACAGCCAGATATTCAGTCCTACTTGTCACCTACCACTTGGTCTGGCACTTCTTCTCAGTCCTCATTCAAAACCAAGTAGCCTTATGATAATAAAATTGTCTGCTTATGCAAACAATACCAGCATTGTCTGCAGAACACCTGCACAAAGAGGACTACACTAGTCATGTTGCCAACTACCTCTTGATGTGCCACAAATGTGGTTTGACTATAAATCTCTAGAATATCCTACAACTAGTTGTGCAATAATTTTGTATGCTTGTATTTAACACAGGCAGCAGAACAGTAGGTGCCACTGCTGTTCTCACACCTCCAAGATTTGGGGTTTGAATCCTACTATTAGTGTGTGTGGTGTTTTCATATTCTCCCTGTGCTTTCCTCTCAGAGTTAATGGACATGCTGATAGGCTACCTGGTGTCTGTAAATTGCCCAAGGAATGTGACTGTGTTCAAGTTCATGCATGCATGTGCTTATGGTGAATCTGCATCCCATTCAGCGTGTACCCAAGCCTTGGGCCCTGTATCACTCGGAAGAGGTTCCAAGCCCAACCGTGAGCCCAAGCAGGTTAAAATGCTTAGGAGATGGATGTGAATCAAATACTCATTTAGAGTATCAACCTAAGATTTATAAAATTTAGAATCATTGTATTCATTGTGATGATAAACTTCAGTTTTTGTTTTGTATTTGCTATTTAGCTTACTGTTGTTCTCTTTGAAAAATTAACACTAGGGCTACCCAATGCAGTCTTCAGCATTTTACATATATTCACCATAACTAACCACTTTCACACCCAACATTTAATTTTGGTCATTCTATCTTGGTAGAACGTGAAGAAATTTGAACCATTCTTAATGTATGAACCATTCTCCTCATTAAATATTAAAAAGTGATTATTGCTTAATGAGGAAGGAGACTGACAGTTCATATTGACACTCTAACCTCAATACAGATTTAGAGTAACTACAAAGGGATTATTTTCTTTTGACGTCAACCAATTTAGCGGCTATTGGGAAGGACCTCTAGAGGTGCCATTTGAACAAAAAGACAACATCGGTCCTTTATATAAGAATGACAAAGCAACTTTGGTGAAATAAGTACTGAGGATTTCACAATTTGAATAAATAACAACACTAATTAATAACAGTTAACTTAAGGTGAAAGGCCACACAGTCAGTCCTGTTGTGTAAAAAGGTCAGTAGAATGCTGTCCTCGATATCCTTAATTGCATTGTCATTCAGCTACAGTGAAGTGGGTATGTGAATTGGTTCCTGTTTTCTGTCATCACTCTCATCAGTAATATTAAACTGGTGGTCTTTTACATATTGTTGCTGGAAATTGGAAATTTCCTTTTTGTGTAATATGATTTTATTAAATAGTAATAAACAAAACACTTCTGTCACTTGAATACACTACATTTCTCTTTCTTAAAAAATGATACATTTTAACGTTTTGCTTCCACAATAAATTAATGGAGGCCATTTGTTGTCTCTCCACACGTTGGCAAAAGAGAAACTGTTTCGAGAAACGGAAAAGCATTTTATCAGGACATTTACGGAGCTCTGGAGCTATGAAAAAGTTCTCTCTAAGTAAAAGTAACATTAATTTTATGAAATGCAAACAACTACTTCTTGTAGAGCAGGTCTGAACAAAATACCAAGGGGGATTACAGAGCAAGACCTTGTAAAGTATAGTAAACAAAAGTGGAATGCAATTACACGCCCCCAGCACCAATCAGTAGATATTATATACATCAAGAAAAAACAATATTGCACGATGTAACCAAGCTTGTGTGTTTTCCCCCAAAACTGAATGTACCATCACTGCTGGGTTGCAATTGTTCTCTCCATTTTCTTTGGGAAGTTAAATAATAGTTCAAATTGAATGTCAACATTCACACCTAAGACATGGTCTTGATTGTCTTCCACCATGTAGCAAGGTAACTATATTTGCAGCTAGGTAAATATATCACTATGCTATGAAAGTTACTTTAAAACAGAACCCTTGCTCTCTTCAAGTTAATAATTTATACTTCCAAACTGTATAGAGTAAATAGCGTTACCTTAAATGTTACTGAAATTAAGCTGTAGAAACCATAGTTTTCATCGCCTTAGTCAATGTTTATCAAGAGAAGCTTAACTGTGAGCAAGTATAATGCAAGTTTCCCATCGTTATTTATTAGAAAGAGTAAGTGTCCTGACAGAAAGCTCTGGTATACCACTGCTTAAATTGAATTCAAGCAAAATGTTTCTATGACCATATTCAAATAAGCATTGTAATAATTCAATGTCTATCCTGAGAAGCACAAAGGGCTAAATGTCAGGGCACTCTCACCGATACACAATCAAGCCAAAAGGCTTTAGTTAACCATGAAATGCGTGTCTCTGAGCTCAACCCACAGTGCAACTCATAACCCTAGAATGGTGAAAAGCAACAACCCTACTGCATACTGTGCTACATTCTTTTAGCATTTTTTTCAATTTTTAACTGTATTTTACTAGTACTTCCTTATGATTTATGTATACAATGTCTGAGATGATATTTGTTCATGTAATACTTTGTTCATTCTAGACTTGTGTAAATAATGAGTGAAGTAGCATTCCAGTATGTCTATATACAATTTAAATGAACGTGACCATCAAATATCATTCTTAACAGAATCAGAATACAATTTTATAGCAAAGCTACTCAGCACAAATCATTTTTACAGTTTGGTTCTACTTGGAGGTATTACTAACTACTGTAATGTATACTCTGAACTTTTTGCACATCTAACACAATACAGAGCATGAAATTGAAACCTAACAAATGCAAGTTAAAAAGATCAACATTGATGTTCTGCAGGCAAACAAAAATTACAAAAAACATATTTGTTAGCTTCTGCTTTTTGTTTCCAACAATAAAAATGTGTATAACCAGCAATTAGATATTTAACAATACAATATTTATATAAAATGAACCTACAGGGCTAAATTGCAACTAACTTCTGTAAAAAATATAATGTTTTTCTAATACATATACAGTAATTTCAAGAATCCAAAAAATGAGAAAGTACACGTCATTGTTTGCTATAGATATTCAGAATAATACTTGATGAAAAAATACTTTTTATATGTTGGGCTTATTCACTCTATGGGTATCTTTAAAAAATAAATTACAACTTTAAGAAAATAAGCCAAACTAGCTGTGAGTGAAAGAGAGCGATTCATATCAGATAGCGACACAGACATCGGTGTTAATTAAGTGCTTGGCCCACTGAGCAATTTAATTCAAATAAAAATAGTTTCAACCCATATAGGCGAGCCTAACAAGTAACACGCAGGGTAGAATTTCAAGTTCTTTTGATTAGAGTCCGTTTTCTAATATAGATGCCCTTCTCTCCTATGAGATATCACAATAACCTAGATAGGATATTCTCTAGCAGTTTATGAATAAATTTCCATGCAACGTCAGCTATGCAATAGGCGCTA
>JAODUD010000002.1:7915101-7925463 GCA_026784285.1 Stomatorhinus walkeri | reverse complement strand
TAAGGGAAAAAAAACAGATATTTATCACACTATGGGGACATTGTGTCCCCATAAGGATAGGTATACCCGCTCATACAGGCACGCGCACGCGCACACACAGACACGACACACACACACAGACATGCAGGCACTCGCACACACAGACACGACACACACACACAAACATACAGGCACGCGCACACACAGACACGACACACAGATGAGAAGGGGTCTGAGTGCAGTGTGCAGTGTGCAGTGTGAGGTTATTCATCCAGCACCTCAGGAGTATTTCAGGGCGGGGTGTTACTTTTCTGTTAAGGCTGCGTCTTAAGGAAACCCGGCAACCTTCTGATTGCAGGCCTAGAAGCCTATCCCACTGTGCCACATACCACACCCTTATGATAGGACACAGACACACTGAGTTTGTGCCACAGAATTTAAAGCGTTATGGTTTAGCGTATATCTGACTGTTATCTGGTTCCATGTGTCAATGGAGGAGCGCCCTCTGTTGGCTGTCTTTCACAGGACACCTTTTCAATTTAAGAACTGTATTCTTGGGCACTAAAAGTGTATCCATCACTTGTTATTATATTAATTATTTGCTTTTTTTAAGTAAATATATATTTTGGTCACATTTGCAGTTCCTGGTTGTCAGTGCCAGCCGAAGCCTAGGCGGTAGCACAATTTCACTTTGTCTTGGACAGTGTCCCATCTTGGGCGTGGGAGAGAGATGTGGCACCCAATGAGAATATGGCACCCTGGGCGGCACCTGATTGGCTGACTAGCCCTGTTGGTTGTGTTCCCTTAAATAGATAATAGGTTTAAGGTTCAAACCATTAGCTATGCTCCCATAATTAAAAAGTCAAGAGTTATAGGTATTACAAAGTAGCAATAGAAAAAAGCATAAACATTACATATCTACATATCCGCTTAGGAGAATTTGTACTTTGTACCTATCATTTTTTTATATATATATTATCTTCCTGGAGCCAGAAAGGGTCGGGTGTGAGGTTTTCCAAAATTCAGCACTCCATGCAGTTATCCGCTTTCCCCACTATGCATATGGATTTTGTTGCTGTCATAGAGAGTGAGTACCTGTTGTATGACCAGTTCACCTGTCACAGCGTTCAGGCAGTATGCTCCATCGCCTTCATGTGTTTATAGTAAAACGTGTGACACCCTGAACTCTTCAGCTAATTGGAATCATTTCCCTAAGAACAACAGCAAATCTACCAACAAAACTGGAATTCACACTGCAGTCTGAGCTGTGCAACTCACATATTGTCATCTAATGAATCTTAATTGAAAGTACGGAATCTCTGTCATTCCTTCTCGGTTGGTTTCAAGGTTGGGAAGTCAGAAAGATTTCTAGTCACACATGAAACAGCATTCTTTTATTGACAACTTCTGCTGTGTTTCTGAGCTGTTAAATTTACACTAATTGTCTGTATTACCTGCTCCAAATAAAAGCATCATTAAAAATTATTCTACATTAGCATTCCATTAATTGCATTAATCAAAACAATCATTTTGTTTATTCATGTTTTTTTACTCTGAAGAACAAGGGGTACTATTGAAAAGTAATCAAAACTTCCTGACTAAGACTGACAGGATTAGAGTGTTTTTGTTGCTATGCATAGGACATAGTGGCAAATTAGGATAATTTCCATTCAGCGGTATAAAGATTCACAGTTTTGGTTCAGTTCAGTTATACGAATTGCACTTTTATCCATTATTTATATATGTTTTTAACAGTTTATTGATTCATTTTATCCGATTCATGGTCACAGTTATCCTGGAATCTATTGCAGGAAGCACAGAGAAAGATACTCAGCTACTCAAGTGGATAAATCATTTGATTTACAGTTTAACGATTTCACATATCTGCTTAGGAGAATTTGTACTTCGTACCTATGTATACGTCACGTATATTTTGTTAAGTGTTATCCACATGGATAAAATGTGAATTAAAATGTTAATTGGAACTTGAACCCATCACATTCTGACACGATGCTCCTTTTAAATCAGTAATGTCTTGTACTGTATGGTGTTTTCTTTACATACTCAGAATCATTTCCCCTATTTTACGTGGAAAATTTTTCCATATAGTTTGGTTTCCTAGTGACGGTCTAAAGGATCCCTTATCTGTGAAAAGGTGGAGGAAATGTGGGCGTGGCCACGGCTGGAAAGAGCTACAGCAGCAGCCAATAAACATGAACACTGCATGCATATGACAGTTCTATTTTCAATGCAGTAAGTCAAGTAAAACCAGTACTTGCAAGCTGATGTCTATTTTACCATCTCGCTTGAAGTGTTTCCTCATTTATTTGAGTAAAATGAAAATTGACATTGTTATGTTCCATACGTTTTTGGATCCTTGTGCTCACGGTAAATAAAAGAACTGATGTTGTGATGAAAAAATTTATATGACAACTTGATAATGATATTGAATGTTTGATGGCTCGTGATTTAGTGGACTTTGAAAACTTGAAGGTTTTCAATGTAGTTTTAAGGTAATCAGTAAATTAAGAAATGGCTGCTGCCTGGAAAGGACTTCAGGCCTGGACACAATCCCGAGCAAGTTAAGTGCTTGGAAGATGGATGGATGGATGGATGTATGGATGGATGGATTGAACTGAAGCAATGGATTTCACGGCATTTCATTGCCTTCACACTTCCAGAGTGTATTGTTGGATTTAGCTTAAATCCCGCCTACATCTCCTTTATGCATCTCCTCTATGATCCCATATTTTATGAGGTCGGTAAATGGATACAATTGCTACAGTCCGATTCCAAAGGTAGAATTTCGACAAAAAGTCTCACATACATTTCGTACTTCATCAGGGTTGTTCTAAACACTTCATAGAATGAGATTCACTGCGTCACATGATCGTGGGTGAACTTTACCCAGTGTCCGATCTCATTTTAATTGCACTGTTGTGTATCTATACTGTAAGTTTTGTAATCATAGCTTGCTTTTTTTCTCTGTGTTCCTCGTAATCATCCTCCTGTTAATCATTTATGTTTATAGCCTAGATATTCTCATCACCAGAGCTGATAATTGCTGTAAGCAGAGACAAAGTTCTTGTCCTGCCTGCTTGTTTCCTCGTAACTAGGAATGTTTACTTACTACGAACACGCAGGAAGCTCAGCTTGTTAAGGTAAGGATGCATATTTCAGATTTTATCATGTTAACAAGACATTTGATTCATTAAATACTAAAATAATATTCTAAACTCGCTGGATGTTATATTTTGCACACGTCAATAATTATATAGCTATAACATTGAACAGTTTTGTGGTTTCATTGAAGTACAGCAAGTAAAAATAAAATATGTTTTGTTATTTTGCTCAATTATAGATTTCGATTTTAGAAAAAATGCAGTTTACATAGGCAAAGAATTAGAAAACAATTTCTTGACATTGGATACTACAGGCTGGGCAGTGTCTGATCATGTTATTAATGAAACAATATAGCAACTTTATGCTCATCTAAATATTTCAGTGTAACTTATTTTAATCTGTTAAACTTTAAGTGATTTCTTTGCAATATTTCGCAAACAATACTGAAAATAAAATGTTATTTAATAGATGAAATATTAATGAAAATTAAAATTAATAAACGTTGAATACTTATAGTATATATTATAATAGTAAAATAAATTCAGGGTTAAATAAAATTATGTTAATAAACATTATCAGTTAATAAATACTTTGCTTTAATAAGATTGATGCTATGAAGCTCATCCTTTAGTAAAGTCTAATAATTAAAGAATTTATTAAACAACATTAAGTTAAAACCTTTGGTTCAGAGGTACTTTTAATGAAGCACAGGACTCTTATCCGACGTAAATGATGTATATGAAGCTCGCCGTCTAAAAATAGCAATAGATGACTTGCTGATATATAACAATCTCAAATTAAGTTCAAAACAACTGAGCTCACAAGATGTTTTTCAGCCTTTGAATAAGGAACTTTTACGATGCCAAACCCATTTCTGCTCCTGTTGGCGTCTGTGCCCCTGGCTGGTGAGTGCCACGCCCGTCACCCGATTCTACACTTTGACAAGTTCGGAGAATCGCCACAATTTATACAATGTAATATGTGTACGTAGATACATTTTACACCAACCCTTAAAAAAAAATATTTCCAGACTTTTGCCATGCGTTTTTAAAATTCATTATGCATGAGAGAAAAGTGCTCTATACATAATGTTTCATCTGTTTTTAACGGATTTTAATGGATAAAAATCTGTTTTAAGTTTACAGTAATGGAATTGAAATTGATATATTACCAGTTTGGTTTTTAGAGGAAGATCTCCCGATTGGTATGTTTGAATTTTTTCCACACATCTTTGATTATATGTATATGCATATTAACAAATATTTTCATGATATTATAAATAAAACAATAATTTAATATCCAATCATCTTTGTTCCTATTTTGGTGAATTAATTGTGCTTTTTATTGACCACAGTTTAACTAAATACTTCTTAACTAAACAGCGAAGTCATTGGTGCATGCCATTAAAAATAGTTACAGCAGAACTCAGTAGTTGCCATAACCATTAAATAATAATAATCACTGTTCTTTGAATTCTGGAAGAAAAATATTTGAATCTCTGACAACATATATTACAGCACATTTTTCGTTGCACAGCTGATTCAAATTACTTAATTCACATTGCACATGTAAATTCATAGAAGCACAATTAGGCATAAATAAAGCTGTATTATACTTTTCTTCCCAATTAGGTGCATATGCTTTTACAATTAATGCGACTGGCCCGCCAGGTCAGCCATTAACTTATGCACTTGGAGGAGATGATGCATTTTACTTCAGTGTTGCACGAGACACAGGAAACGTAACCATAAAGTCGTACTTGGACAGAGAGGTAACTTCTTTATGGCTTGTTTAACAACCTATGTATTTCAGTAAATGCCGCTAACAGACAGGTGTACTTATTATTTTCAGGTGAAAAAAACACTTCTGTTATTGGTTATGGTTTCTGATGGTCAAGACGAGGTAAGTACAATATACGTCTCCCTATTTGTGTGTGTGTAGAATCATGTTTATGTAACTGATATATATATATTTTTTTTGGATTAGGAGAAGAGACAACTTTCTGTAATTTTACAAGATGCAAATGATAATCCGCCTATATTTGATCCCCCATTGTATGACAAAAATGTGCTAGAAGTAAGTGAAATATACATATATATATGATTTTAATACACATGAAACAAAATATTCACAAACATCAGTGAAAATATACATTATGTATATCTACAGCTCTCAACAACATAGCTAATGCACTCTAAGATTACATTCTTCTTTTGTTAAACATTTTCTCCCCAGAATACTCCACCAGGAGTTCTGTTCCAAGTGACAGCCACTGATCCTGATGACGGGGATGCAAAAACGATTGTGTACAGAATTGACAATGTAAATTGCTTTAATTTAATCATTAGCAATTATTTCATTGAAGTACATTAAGGTAGCTGACTGATTATATTGTTTTGTGTAGGTTATACCAAATACTGGCAAGGACCTCTTTTCAATTAATGAAATCACTGGTAATGTCAGTCTTATGGGAACTTTAAATTACACAAGCAAAAGCACTTTTTACCAGTTAAAAATCAACGCATCGGTAAGTGTAACATTTGTGGTTTTTTCTCATTGTTTTCTGTTTATTGTGTGATTGATCTTAAAACTATGTACACCATGTAATAAATACACAAATAAAAAAGTCAAATACTATGAAAGTTATTTTCACTACTTGAAGGACAAAGGTGGCCGTCTTAATGGAGAATTCGTTATCCAGTCCAGTACAGTTTTTGCCTCCATCAATGTCATTGACGTTGCTGATCTTGATCCACAATTTATAAACCTTCCTTATGTAGCCACTGTTGATGAAAACTCACCTGTGGTAAGTGTTAATGATTAATTATTTGGCTCATTATATATGGGAAAATGTTTTCTACATGTGTACATTTATAGTCATGTTATTTCAGCTGTCTAGTTCCTCTTGAACTTTTAGGGATACTCTGTAATTGAAGTCTTGGCTATAGATCCTGACATGGGAGTCAATGCCAACATTGTCTATACAATTCAAAGTAAGAGTACTCTCTATTCTTTTCTTTTTAAAAAAAACTTGCATGTTAATTTTGTATCACTCAATTAATCATTATTTGTGATTGAAACAATACAATAATTTAAAACACCCAACCTATTCTATTCTATCGTAGGTACCAATGCGTCTCACTTATTTGAGATTCATGGATTTACTGGACTAATATCAGTCAAAATGGATTTTGATAGAGAGGAACTATTGTACATTGATGACATTGTTACACTAAAAGTTATGGTAAGTGGCAAGTTACATGCGTTTGGTCTACTGGAATAGGTTCAAGGATATAAAAAGGTATATAAAAATAGATACATCATTAGGTATACTACTTATGTGATAAGGAAAGATTGTTTTCTTATGCTAATTGTGCATTTCTGCTAATTATGCAATTTCTGTATTCTAGGCTAGTGAAACCGAAAAAAATGTTCATGGAAATTTTTCCAGCACCACGACAGATGTGAAGATCACTATTGGCGATGTTAATGACAACAAGCCTAAGTTTTATTATTGTAATGCCACGCAATGTGATTTAAGTACACAAGCAACTGATTTCAGTGGTGACATAGATGAACACTCATTTGTGGGTGCCTCCGTAAACGGTTTAAATATTTTAGCGATGGATCTGGACTTGGTAAGGCTTTGATTATTTTTCTCTTATAAAAAAGTTGTATTCTTGTTAAACATATTTAATGCATGGATAAACAAAAACAATTGTCTTAAATCATGTTAAGTTAGATTTTTTTTTGCGTACATTACCATGTAGCAATGTTAAAACTTACAGTAATGAGATGTAATGCAAATAAGTGCTCAAGTAACATAAGGAAGACTTTTGAATCCAATGTATTTTTTATTCAGGGACAAAATGCCAAGTTCACGTTGCACTTAGAAGGTCCAGACAAAGACGCCTTTCAGGTGTCGCCTTCCGCCGGCATCTCAAAAGCTGAAGTACAAATTCAGGTCAAAAACCAGCAAGATGTCGACTACGAAAAAAAGAACTCTATGATAGTGGAGGTAAAGATGGAATGCATGGAATGTTTTATAAAGCAATCTGACTTTATTTACTTGACCTAAAAGTTCAGCTGTTAAAACTTTAAGTATAAATAAGACAAGGTCCTGCATTGCAAACAACATACCACCTATACTGTTTGGATCAGGGACATGAATGAAACTTAATTTCTAATTATATGTATGGAAATATTTTTCAGCATTTTTAAAATAAAATTGCTTAAATAAGCAATAAGGTTTTTGCTTAAATAAGCACATGAGTTTTGCTAAGAAAATAGATGGGGAAATATTTCTGTTGCCTCTACAGGTTGTTGCCATTGAAGATTCCACAAATGACTGCCGTTCCACAGCCACTGTCACCATTCAGATCAATGACATTAATGACAACTTCCCAACCTTCAAGCAGGACACCTATAAAATAGCAGTCCAGGAACACAGTGCAATAGGCACAATCATAGCCACCATTACAGTATGGCTTTTTCATTTAAAAGTGTTCTCCTTTTTGTGTAAGACTAGCTCATTTGGAAACTAGTCTGGCAGTAACAATTAATGTTGAAGTTCAAAAAAGAATGTAACTCGTCAGCCAGACACTGACATCAACAAAGACATTTAAATTCTAATTTCAGGCGACAGATCCAGACACAGAAGATAAGGACAACATCACTTATACCCTTCTACCTGCTAACATGTAAGTCTGCACTCAGGGATTACTGTAAATGGAACATGAAGGTGATATGAAATGATATTGTAGGACTGAAAAGCATATTTTGAAAAGCCATTTTGATGTGCATATTTTTTGTATATTTCAGTATTTTTGGATGATTTGGTCCAGTTTTAAAACACTGTTTAGGGTAAAACGTTATGCATGTTATTTTTTTCCCCGAATCAATGTAATTGTACAGATATAAACCATGTAAGGTATGTTTCACTGATTCCAGCGGGAAATTTGTTTGCAAACACCATTAAGGAATATATATATCCATCCATCCATCCATCCATTATCTATACCCGCTTATCGTACTGGGTCGCGGGGAGTCCGGAGCCTATCCCGGAAGCAATGGGCATGAGGCAGGGAACAACCCTGGATGGGGGGCCAGCCCATCGCAGGGCACAGGAATATATACAGACACAAAAAATGAAAACAAAAAAACAAACACAAAAAAAATACAGTCAACATATTATGCTAGATAATGACTGAACTATGCGAAGAAACATTTCCCTTTACTCAATTAGTAAAAATGAAAATGAAAGGACAAATAAATAATTGTATTTAATATGAATTATTTAATTATTAAATATTTTTGTATATTAATTTATCATTTAAAATATTATTGTGGGACAATAGAATTTGTATAATTATACTGTTTTTCTATTTTTCAGATTGAATTATTTTGATGTTTACCCAAGTAATGGGAGTATTAAAGTGGTCGATGATGAAAAAATTGACCGTGAGATCACTTCCTTTTTTTATGCCACGTTAAAAGCGACGGACAGCAAAGAAAAGATTGGAACGACAACCCTAGAGATAACACTCCTAGACATAAATGACAACGTACCAAATATTGCCAGGGAATCATATTATGAGTTTGTGAAGGAAGGACCAAATCAGCAACTGAGTTTCAAAGTCCAGGTGAGTTCATGTTGGAAGAGGTTAGAGTCCTGCTCTGGTCCAGTGTCTACGTGGCTGGTGTTTCAGTGTAACCTGTTTATGGGCGGTGTGTGACCCAGCGGGTTAGAACTCTGCACCTGTAGTAGGAAGGTCATCGGTTCAAAATCTCATAACTGGCAGAATGGTACCATTGGGTTTCATGAGCAGCACCCATAAAGTCAATGGCTTCAGGGGTGCCAAATGCTGACTAACATCAATGTCTTCAGGGGTGCCAAATGCTGACTAACATCAGTGGCTTCAGGGGTGCCAAATGCTGACTAACATCAGTGGCTTCAGGGGTGCCAAATGACAGACCCCATTTTTGATCCCCAAAACTGTCTGTACATGCATCATGTATCTCAAGGAGAGGAAAATGAGATCGGCAAAAATGTAAAAGCTACCAACAGAATACTTTTACCAAACCTTCATGTCCCAGTACTAAATGGCTACTATTGAAAGATATAAATATATATAAAGATATAATCTATGAATTCAGAATTCCATCCAATGAATTTGTACCATATCTCTTTGTATTGCAGGCCATTGATCAAGACGAACCAGAAACAAATAACAGCAGGATCCAATACAGAATTGAAGAAAGCATGTTCAGCGACAATTTTACCATAAACATAGACACAGGAGTGTTAGAAAAGAAAGACCAGTTAGACAGAGAAGCAATAAACGCTTCACTCAATGGGGATATTGTGTTAAACGTAACAGCTACTGACATGGGAGAGCCGCCTAGAGCCACATGGGTCAAAGTCACAGTCAATGTGCAGGTGAGGCTTTTTTAAATAACATCACAGAAAACTTTTGCAATTTTGGCTCAAAATGACCAAAAACTGAGCAACATATTGGTTGACTATAACCATTAGTGTACAACATTCTCATATGTCAACTGTACTTAATATATTTAAATATAAATTAACCGGGGAAATGATGTCCCAATTGAATGATATTTTCTCTATGGAGGAATATCTTTTTTCTCTCCCCCCACGGGTAGGGTGGGGCCCCAGGAATTGTCCCAGTAGTCTCACTAGCCAGTCCATCCCAAGATTTAAGGATCAAGACCGTGTCATGTGTGTGTGTCCAGAACATATAATGATATCAATGAAATAATGAAAGAATAGCAAAGTAATAGCAGAAGAATATTCTTTATAATATGTAAATACTTAATATACAGTTTCTTATTTCTGTTTTATACTTCTTACAGGACATCAATGACAATACACCTCATTTTAGGGATCCTTCTTATGAATTCTTTGTGAAAGAAAATAACAAGGGTAAGTAATAATTTTCTATTTGAACTAAATAACAGAAAGATTACATACAGTCTAAATGGTGTTTTAGCTATATTAGTGTTAGTATATTAGTTATTGAAGCTTTCCAGAATAATTAGACAGAGAAGTATAACTGTGGGCCTATTACAAAGGTGGTAACAAGGATTTTCAACATAGTGTGCATTATCACATAGTGACACAAATGAGAAAAATTGTCATTATGTTTTTTTATTATTATTTCCCTTTGCAGGGTCATTTGTGGGCTCAGCGTTTGCTGACGACGCCGACCAAACAGAGATTAACAATCGCATCTCTTTCCG
>JAODUD010000002.1:7896791-7914621 GCA_026784285.1 Stomatorhinus walkeri | reverse complement strand
GGATATTTTCACGGAGAAAGGGGAGAATACCAGTCTTCCAGGTTAGCGATGCTCTTCAGGGGAAGGGTTAATCACTCATTTTAAACGGATGAATGAATGAATGAGTGAATGATAATTAATTAAATCTTCTGCGGTATTATTAAAAATAGCCTCACCCTCACTTTGACAAATAAGTAAAATAATTGTATTATATTATTAGAAAATGGGTACATCAATTAACAGATGCTATAATTTAAACTTTCTTATTGATTAAATAGGAAACTACTGTTACAAGTAGTTATTATATGTAATATTATTATTGACTCATTGCTAACACTTTTTATCACTAACTTTTTTTAAGCAAATGTGACAATCAATATTGATGACATCAATGACAACATTCCCATCTTCATGACCCCCGATGGAGTATTTGGTAAACTCTCATTTATTTTATACTGTTATTTTGAAATATATATATAATTTCTAGATTAGTAAATATTTTCATGCTAGCCGTATCCTGTCCATATTCATCTGAAGGTAGTAATTTTTTTTCAGTATATTTTATATTCAACTTATACATAATTTTCTTCATTTAAGTTGTTGTTTCTGAAGATACCGAGAAGGATAAAAGTGTTGCTGTTGTTTCTGTAAGTAATTAGCTTTTTTATTATTTAGAAGCTACACATTTAAACTCTAATCACACCGGAGACTAGCTGCAAATGCAACCTAATGCAATAATTCCTGTTTATTTAGGAAAATCATTTTCAAACACAATTAGATATATAATTGTTGACAATTTCCATATATGGGTAACTTTCTCTTACTGATAGGCAAATCAGGTATTCCACAAAAGATAGAAAAAAATTAATTGTGTTGTAATATGGACATAGTGAAAACCATTCTTTTGAACCAGTTAACGGTATTCAGGTAATTAAATAGTCACAAACTCAATTTGTTCTGAATAGATTTCCAAGTAGACCTTATCCTATGTAGTTATAATGGTGTCCTTGCTAACTATTCCATAAATGTTCCAGTATTTGTTGCTGAGAGAAATCCTTAACTAGGCTGCTAATTCTTGAATTAAAGTGATACATTTCTGTGCTTTTTCACACACCCACTGACTGCTAACATTGTTTCCTTTGTATAAAAAGTGGTGAGAACACATTTGCTACTATGTTTAATGAGTTTAATAACTAACATCAATACTGAGAATCTACTCAATTTGTCTCCCCACTTAACAAAGGCTTTTGACCTGGATTCTGGAGACAATAAGGTCATCACATTTAACATATTATCAGTGAAGTTTGTTGATACTAATAATAATGAGTTAACTATGGATGTATTTTATGCTGAAACCACTGCAAAACAAGACTACTATGAAGGAACCATCAGGTAAAAATTTACGATAATTCACTTGAATTTGTGTTTTTTCGAATAATAAGATCTTACTGTATTGTAGTCTTATATTACTAAATCAGTTTATGTGCTTCAATTATATGATCAGAAATTTATGTTTAACAGAATTCTTATTAAAATGTATACAATTAATTTGCAGGTGCCTTGGCAGTCTTGACGGTAACTTAAAAGGAAAATACTTAGTAACAGTAGAAGCAAGAAACAAAGGAGATGTATCAGCAACAATTCAGATAGCGGTATATATTTTAATTTCACAAACCCCTGATGTTAGTCAACACGTACCTTGGTTTTCATACACTTACCAAAGAATAACAATATATGTACTGTATATGAAATACTAAATACTATTTATATTAGCCATGGTTGTACATTTCATACTAAATACATTATCCATATTTGGATTTTCCCATATAAAATTACAATACACACATGAACACAAATACAAATTCTTCCTACAAAATCCCATAGCTATTTTATGTTTTCCATAAATATAGATTTCTCCATTTCTACAAATGCAGTATTGTTTTTTATTGTTTTTTTTTAAAGTATTGAAATACTAGCACAATAAAGCAGGAATACTTTAATGATTTTAACATGTTCAATGTTTGCCTCCATTTGGCAGATTTACACAATTGACAAATCTTATCGAGTCGGCCTCCGTTTTGGAGCTTCAGTTGCAGAGGTCGAATCAAACTTGGACCAAATTAAGGGGTACGCTTTATATGATGCTTGAATGTGTGTCATAGAAAGCGTTTACATTAAACTATGCGCTTCAGAGAAATTAAAACTCTTGCATACGAACATAAGAAATTTACAAACTTTCTCTCAATGAAGGTTTCAAAGTGAAAGGGATGCTGTAGAAAATGTAATCATGTAGTGCCCCCTGCTGGAGAAAGGAAAAAGCAGTGGCACGTATTGAACCAATGCTGTTGAAAGCAGGGTGGCTACAGTTAATTGGCGTAAGAGAGGTTTTGGGGGGAACAGAACTTAATTTAAATAGAAAGGTCAATTCAATTGGGGATGTATGAAGCCCCCCCCCCATTAGACAGAACATTGTATTAATTTGCTGAGCAGTAACTCTTAATGATTTTTATTGTGGTTTTATATGTCATAATATAAGACTAACAACAATGATTTCATGTTATGCTTCAGAGCTCTTGCAGCAGCGACTGAAGCGACGGTTCGTATATTGGAGGTTGTGGCAGAAAACACAGAGCAAAGGTAAAATATGTAATATATACATTGATATGTATAATACATGTCATTTTACTATATTACAGTAATTCTAAATACAATAAATGTAATAAAAATAACACTGATTTGAGGGCTTTTCTTTAACATTTCTGCCCTCTGTAATTCCATTATTTCCAAAAATAACTGAAGTAACTGCACAATAAGAGTTGCCAAAAAAACACAGGAGGAAGGTATCTGGACAATTGTGGATTTAGAAAGACAATATGAGTCATTGCAATGCCCGGTTAATTAGAATGGATTATTTTGCAGAGCCTCAGAAATAACTGTACTGGGAGCATATTTTATATATACCAACGGGAGTGCCATGGATTCCAACAGCGTTGAAAGGAGATTGCAAGAAGATCTATATCATGCTAACATACTGCGGAAATACGGCCTCACGTACATTGTAAGTACATTCAAATATATTTCGATCTGCCTTGTTTATTGGCTTTTACATAATATACTAAACAGTATATGTACTCATGGAGGGAAATGCAACCATCCAATCATCCCCATCTGGGACTAGGGGGCAACTTATAGTACAAGGCAGGAAACTCCCAGCATGAGCTGGACGGACGCACACAAACATTCACACCGTACAGGCGGACGCACACAAACATTCACACCGTACAGGCGGACGCACACAAACATTCACACCGTACAGGCAATTTAGACACCGATAAACACAGCAGCAGCAGCAACAACAACAACAAACAACAATAATTTCCTCATCATCATCATCAGCATCATCATCATCACACCATCATCATCATCATCACATCATCATCATCATCATCATCATCACCATCACACCATCAATATCACCATCACCATCATCATCATCACCATCATCATCACACCATCATCACACCATCAATATCACCATCATCATCATCATCATCATCATCATCATCACATCATCATCATCACCATCATCATCATCACACCACCATCATCATCATAATCATCACACCATCATCACACCATCATCATCACCAGCATCATAATCATCACACCATCATCATCATCACCATCATCATCCTTCTTATCCTCTATTCCAGGTGTCTGGACAAACCCAAGAGAAGGAAATTGATCCTGCGTTCGTTATACTTCTGGGTTTAGTGGCAGCTCTTGTAATAAGTCTGGTTATCATGATAACATCACTTGTCTGCACCCGGAAGAGGTTAGTGGTTTACAGATGCTCCTGTTTGGAACCTAGCTTTGATACAGACTTCCTGGGACTCCTGTGGAAGCTGAATGATCATAATCCTCACATCTTGAAATATTGTTGTAGAATTGCTCAAAAGATCTTGATGACAGTAATGTCAGAATATAGTGGCATTGTGTCATTTTTAATTGACTGGTAATATCCATAAATAAATGGATTCCATTCTGATGCAATATTCCATCCATCCATCCATTATCCGGCCTCATTCCAGGGTTGGGTTGCAAGTGCAGCAATCTAAGCAGAGATGCCTAGACCTCCCTCTCCCCAGCCACCTTCTCCAGCTCCTCCGGGGGACCCCAAGGCGTTCCCAGGCCAGCCCAGAGATATAATCTCTCCAGCGTGTCCTGGGTCTGCCCTGGGGCCTCCTACCCGTTGGACCTGTCTGAAACACCCCCGTCTCCCCAAACCACCCTAGCTGGTTCCTTTTGATGCAGAGGAGTAGCTGGTCTACTTTGAGTCCAACCCAAATGTCCTCGTTCTAAGGTTGATCGGGGACACCCTGTGGAGGAAACTCACTTTGGCCACTTGTATCCTCGATCTCATTTACTCAGAACCTAAAGCTCGTGACCATAGGTGAGGGCAGAGACGTAGATTGACCAGTAAATCAAAAACCTTGTCTTCTGGCTCATCAAGCCTTGCCTTATGAACACCCTTAATTTCAAGCATGGTGTTCGTTTTTGGCAAACTGTGGTTAGCACAGCAGTCCGATAACTGATCACCGCTCGGATTCTGATTGGGCAGGCCATTCCTCCCAGCTGCACCCTTCTAGGATTCACTGTCATTACCCATGTGAGCAGTAAAGTCCCCTAGCAGAACAATGGAATCCCTAGATGTGGCACCATCCAAGTTATTCAAGATGGCTGGACACTGTGAAATGGTGTTCAGCACATATGCGCAGACAGGAGTCACAGCCCATCCCCTGACTCAAAGTTGAAGGGACATTACCCTTTCATTCACCGAGGTGGACTCCAACATGCTGGTACTGTACTAGGGGAATAAGTAGATGAACTCCTGCCCGGCGCCTCTCACCATGGGCAACTCCAGAGTGGAATACAGTCCAGCCCGTATCCAGAAGTTTGGTTCCAGAGCTTGAGGTTCTTATCCCTGAGGTGGTTTGTCATGTGTAATCGGTGCATGCTCCTTACGCACTGTAATCGGTGCATGCTCCTTACGCACTGTAATCGGTGCATGCTCCTTACGCACTGTAATCGGTGCATGCTCCTTACGCACTGTAACCGGTGCATGCTCCTTACGCCCTGTAACCGGTGCATGCTCCTTACACACTGTAACCGGTGCATGCTCCTTACGCACTGTAATCGGTGCATGCTCCTTACGCACTGTAACCGGTGCATGCTCCTTACCCCTAACCCTCTCCTCTACAAAAAAGGCACAATGAAAACATGGAAGACAAATTAGTGACCAAGTAGCAAAGGTATTTGGACTAATGAGTTTGCATTGAAAGTTTGTAAGGAAAACAAGTCGCAACACAAAAAGTTACAAGAAAACATGGGAAAGTGATGACTCTGTTTTTGGAGTTCAATGTTTATCAGCTTAATGAAAGCCAGTTAACAGTATAAAAGTTATAACATAGAAAATACATTGATTCTGTTTTCAGATCAGTTTGCTTTAAAATGAATTTTTATAAGTTGTTAAATACTGTTGAATGTAGCAGCAATACTTCATTGAACATGATACTGTGTTATTCTAGCTTCCAGCGGAAGCTA
Organism: Stomatorhinus walkeri; assembly: GCA_026784285.1. Classification (NCBI taxonomy): domain Eukaryota; kingdom Metazoa; phylum Chordata; class Actinopteri; order Osteoglossiformes; family Mormyridae; genus Stomatorhinus; species Stomatorhinus walkeri. The sequence continues at coordinate 7,909,038 of JAODUD010000002.1, read as the reverse complement.
AAGGCAGCCAAGGCCATGAACACGGCAACAATGCTGGCAACAGAGAGTCGCAAAACTGGTGCAGTGGTCCCGGGTACAAACAAATACACGAAAGAGGGGTGAGTCCCAAAACATTCTGTTTCCAACCTTCATTCAGGCGTGTTCAGTTAAATACACCTGATGGGATTCATTTACAATGAAGATTTATATAGTACCCAGAGCTTAGACTCACAGGCTTGTGTTCTTACTGATTCAATTTTAGGGCCAACCCTGTGCTGAATCTGAATATTGACACAGCCACAGACTTGGGCATTGATGAAGACAGTACCAGTGATGACAAAGTTAGGTAAGACAGTACGAGACAGTGCTATTCACCCCATTGCTAGCACCAGTCTATTATGAAATGATTGAAATTGTATTCCCCTTCTGAAGAGATGTTTCTTGCTTGTTCAATGTAGTTCTATATATTGTGTCCAAAAATATTATATCATTTTATTCTTTAGATTTTTTAATGCCAAATATAAAACGGGAAGCTGTCAGTCTGTTGAAGAAATTGTACAGATTTGCGCTGTGTGGTTTAATTTTTCGATTTCTCTATGGGTGACAGGTTGCTCGGTTTACAATAGGTGAATCATTAATCTGTTGGTTTACAGAAATTTTTCAAGAATATTCTGTTTGTTGTGATAATGTCTATATGAAATTTAAACAGGATGTTGCATTTTCTGTTTTAGCATTAATTCCTTGGACTATAACCAGTCAGATAACGGACCAATGACGGTAAATATTTCTTGAAATGAGTTTTGATAAATTCATTCTTTTCTCCTGCACTCTTGTTTATTATATATGGCAAAGGATGATAATATTTAATTGCTTTATGCAAGTAGTTACAATAATATAAAACAATAAGGTATGAAGATTAATGTCTGTGGATGTCCTTTCAAATATGTAGGTTTTAGATATACTTTCCTTTTTAGTTAAGACCCTGACAATGTCTTGCATTGATATTTTGCATTTTTTAGCAAGCCAAGTTAAGTGCACATAAGTACAAACATCTTTATAATAGAACTTAATTACCATGCCCTTGTAATTGTTCAGCTGATATTTAACTTTGAGGTCATTTACGTGACATTTCTAATTTGAGTTATGAACTCCAGGCTGATATTTAGTCTATTCCTGAGCTTTTAAAATGTGAAAAGAATTTGAAAAGTAACTACGGGTTTTCAACTAATTCACAGCTGTAAAATTTAAGCTACTGTAGATCACAGAGGAATTTCAGACTTTTATGTGCTTTTGTATTTTGTTAGATAATCAAGGAAGAGGAGGAGGGAGAAGAAATTTCATTTGGCGAACAAGTGTATCACACATCCATTGAGCCACTTGGGGCTGCACTGGCACAACGGAACAAAAAAAAGGATTCACGAATGCAGTGGACCTACGACAACCCATCGCTCAGCACCACGGACTTATAAGTATTGCGTAAGGAATACAATGCTACTTAAATGCTACAAAGTTACTTTTTAATATGAAAATTCAAGAAAACAAATTAAACTGTTCCATAAGAATACAAATGTCATTGTCAAATGCCAGAATGTAACAGTTTTAAGAACTAGAGACATAACTTAAATGTTCCCCTCTTCCATAGCAGTAAATCAGTATCGGTAAATCATTTGCTGCTTACACATTCGTTAAGGTTGTGTCAATTTACAAATTCAAGTATTAGATTCTACAAGCCTCTTAAAAATTCTTCTTCTCTTCTTCTTCTTCTTCTTCTTCTTCTTCTTCTTCTTCTTCTTCTTATTATTATTATTATTATTATTATTATTATTATTATTATTATTATTTAATTTTAGAAAAAATACAATTGTTGACAAATTGTTGGGGTATGAATGTTGATATATGTTGATATCTGTGATAAGGTGCACAGCCAGAACTCATGGGTTTGGATCCAAGAAATGGTCTGGGAGGGTGGGGCTTGTCCTTAATACATGTCTGTCTATAAAGCAAAGGTTGATCCACAATTCAAATAACCATAACTCACCAAATTTTCAACCAATTTATTTTGTTTCGAATGTCAGACATGTATTCATGATACAAAACACTTGGTCAAATAAAAAATTAAGGTTTCCATATTTATAATCTAATGTAGATTTTAAGTAGTGTTTCTTTTCCAAATGAACTTACTATTTTTTTCTAAGGATATTCTATTTACGTACTGCATGTAAAATGGCTACCATGGTGAAATTTTATTTATGATTTTTAAAATAAATGTTAATTCATTTTCAGTGTATACAGTGTACTATGTAGTAAAATAAACTGAATTGTTTTATTATTTCTTTCATTCAAAGACCCATAAGTAGCACTACTTTTTATGGGGTATATTAGTACCAGTCAGAGCCGGTGGAATTTATGCATCCTGACAAGCCCCAATTTGAGAGAATATTCAGGCATATTTTGGGCACCACAATCAAATGCAGTCAACCCATTTAGTTTTGAACATCGGGCTGTATGAGAATTACTTTACATTGTAGTGCAACTTCTACCTGACCCAATAAAAAGTGCAAAACAGCATAACAGACACTCGGAGATTGTGAGCAGTGATTGTTCTTTTTTGTTACAAAGTCTGCAACAGATTTGCTCTTCAACTGAGCCGTAGAGATGTTCAGTTTCACATTTTCGTGCATCTTCTTCTCCCTCAACCTTATCCATAGCCGTCACCATTTTGTCTTTCATTTCACAACTATTTTACTCTACTATTCCTATTTTACTATTTTTTTTACCAACATGGGTCACTAGCCTTTTGTGTCCTGCAAAGCTTCCAATAATCCCAAAACATTTGGATTTAGAGCGTCATTTACTGATCACTAATTATGGCAGCAAACACAGAGCAGACGGTACACACACAATGACCAAATGGGGAACAGAGTAAGGACAGGCACTTAAATACACTTAGCAAGGGCGTCAACAAGAGGCAGGTGTGAGCAGGAACAAATAGCAGGATCACAGCTACAGGTGAGGGTAACTAACAGATAAAGGATCAAAACTGCAAGGAAGACTAGAAAACAAAGGTAATTGAACATTAAAACAGGGATCAAGGAACCATAACATAAATACATTGATCAAGGAAAAAAGAGATACATACAATCAAAATTACAAACATAGTTGAGGCTGGCCTCTGGCCAGTCGTGAACCCACAGCAAAAGGGAAACTTGGATAACACAGGCACCAACTCAGCCCATTAAGCCATGTGGTGGCCCAGCAAGCTATGAAATAGGGAAATATGTTAGGGTGCTAACTACAGGAAACACAGAATGGGATGAATGGCAATACCAGCTGGCAAGACAGGTAAAGGGGCCACAGTAACAGAGACAGGATAAGCTGAAGACGGGGGTGAAACACAGATAAGACGGGGCACAAAGACAAAAACAAAGGCACAAAGGGGACTGAGGTCAGAGGATCCTCTCGAGAACCCTGGGATGCTGGTCGCAAAGCTTTGCTGGGCCTGGAGGACGATGTAAAGGAACTGGTAGGACTGGGATGTGGATCACCTGCAGATTCAAAAGACATGGGCAGGAACCAGGGCTTGAGAGCCCTGAAAGGTTAGCCAAACAGGGACACCCTGAGGAGCCTGTCAGGTAGGTGCTGGATTTGGCATGCTGGCCCTGGCTGGTATGCTCCATTCTCCCTCTTCGGTAGACAGGTATCCCAACCAGTCTCTGGGGTTGATGTCCCCTACAGGTCCTGGTAGTGGTGTGACAGGACCCTTGGCCTGGAGGCCATGGAGCAAGGCTCAGGGCCATGCCCAGACAGTCCCATTCCAGGTCCTCAGGGCAAACGTCCTCCTTCAAGCAGGTCTCAGCTGGCAGTTTGGGCCCAACTGAGGAGCCCGATGCAAGTGATTATTGGGCCGTCTGGTGGCAGGTTAGTGACAGTCACCAGTTTGTGACGATGGTCTGGACGTCAAGGCAAACCCCAGCCTTGTCACAGGGACCACATGAGACAAACCCCATAGTGGTGAGGGTTGCTCGGATGTGGGATCTTCAGCTGCAGTTGCTCTCTTCTCCTGGGGCCCTTCCACAACCCTCCCCCACCGACCCCCTCCCAAAGGGCCGTGGCGGTGACTGCTGGCCTCAGATGAGCCGACGGAGGCAGGCAGGAGCAGATGAGGCAATGGCCACTGGCAGGAGCTTACGAAGCGACGGTCAGCAGGCAGGCAAGCAGGTAGGAGCCGAATATGGAGACGGTTGAGGGGAAGTTGGCGGGAAGCCAATGTGGAGACAATTCCCGGCAAGTAGGCAGGAGCCGATGTGAAGATGGTTGTAGGCGAGCAGGCAGGAGCTAACGAGGAGATGACCATGGGTGAGCAGGCGGGCGGGCTGGCAGTAGCCATCGTGGAGACAGCCATGGGCAAGCAGGTGGGCGAGTTGGCAGGAGCCATCTGGGTGATGACCACAGGTGGGCGAGTTGGCAAGTGCAGAGCAGCAGCCTTCTCTGTAATGGGTGCCAGTGAAGCAGTGGCAACTTTTGTTAAATCAGGTGCAGCGGTGGCATGGACTTCTTCTGGGTTGAACCTAAGCAGGGTAACGGCCTGTTCTTGGTTAGGAACTGCGGTGTCCTCTCTGGCAAGCGCAGGGACCATCTGCGCAGCGGTTGGCGACTGTGTGGAAGGAACAGGCATCATTGCTACCAACTGCGTGGCAGGAGCGGGACAGACAAAATATAGTAGTGATAGACAAAGTAAGGATACTGGACTGAAAGGCGCTTATAAACAGGATTATTGAGGAGAAAACACGAGGCAGCTGTCTATAGGAGGGCAAGAACAAGAGGTAAGACTGACAGGTCATAGGTGTGGCCGATTTGAAGCCACACCCAACGGAAAACACGGGGATCAGACAGATGGAGTTCACTGGATGTCCTACGGGAGCACCACTGTTCCACCAAAGCCTTTCCAGGTGAAGCAGGCATGGGATGAGGTAGTAGCCAGTATGTCCTTGTTTTCTGGCGTCACTTGATCATCACTAGATCATCTGCACAGTCCCGAAAGCAGTATAATGATGTCAGAAGACAGGGAAAATGGAATCTCACTACTTAACGAGCACAGCTACAGGGAACAGGGACTTAATTTCTGTGTTTCTGTGTTCTGTGTTTTTTTATTTATTTTAATTTTGGGTTCGCAGTTTGTAAAACATAAATAAAAGTGCGATCTTTGTTCAAACTAAACACAACCTACAGTTTTTAATGTTTTTTAAAATGTTCAAATAAAAGGCAATAGTTCCATTATTTTTCTACATCTCACAATTGAGATTCCTTACCAGGCTACAGATGATTCAGCCCTTCTGAATCTACACAGGGTAAACGAGGGGGCGTGGCACACGGAAGGAGTGGACGATTGGGGCAGGACAACCGGCATGATTCTAAATGTGCTGCTTAAATACTGTTTAACAATGCTCCACTGACTTTTGATGTGGTTTTGTTGGTTAAATGCACTGTCATTTTGCAGCTTTAAAATAGCAAGGCACTGAAAAAGCACCTAGCTATGCCTTATTAAAAATAAACACTGCTCATATGAGCGGAAAGCATGCACAAAATCATTTGCTATTTTGACGACATGCGCACATGACATGAAACTGAGCAATGCACTGGTAGGTAACTAGTAAAGCCACTTTGCGTCATGCTTTGTGGTGGTGCAAAATAGGGCCCAGAGTCTGCATTGATGGCAGTGCAGCCTGCTATTGGCCTGAACCCAAAACTGTGAAAGACCTGCAATGTTTTCTTGGTTCTGTAAATTTTCCATCCACAACATGCCACCTCATTGACCTTTCGTACTTGCAAAGCTACAAAAAGGATTTCATGGAAAGACTTTTATGGAATGATTTGCCATCTTTGCACATATTCTCAAACAACCTGACCCAACTTTTCCCTTTCTGTCATTCACATAATAACAATATAACTGATATCATGCTGCTTCTGTCGTGTGTTGAGACATCCATTCAATGGGGATTTGCATATTCCCTTCAAGAAGCTCTCCACACATACTGAAGTCCTTCTGAATCGTCACCTGATCAGACCAAAAATGGATAGGGTTCAGTGGGTTGATGCAGTACTGTAATTGGGTAGAAAACTTCAAAGTTCAAAGGAAACCAATAAGGTGTCTATTTAAAAAAAAAAAAACAGTACGTTTGTATAGAAGCATTTATATTGAAATTTTAAGAAAAAAATGAATGGTTTGAATTATACTGTGCCACAAATTTTAGGCTATTCTACTTAGGTAGTCTTGTCTCGGTCTCAGTGCTCTGGTCTTCGTAATGACTTGGTCTCTGTTTAGGTGGTCTTGACTGCATCACTAAGGCTACGTTCACACTGCCAGCCATATCGTTCAATTCTGATTTTTTTTTAGCCACGTTCGTGTCCACGCTGTGCCATTTCTTTAGCAATTATTTTAAATACTACTCTGTTATGATATGTTCTTTCCCGTTTAGCTTGAACAGATTAATTTTCCCAAATATCAATTAAATCCCCACCTTCTCCATCCTTCCACTGACTTTTATCGCAGCTCTCTACCATTTTTACTTTCCCGCGCTGCCGGTACAGGCTGATGATGTCAGCGCATGCGTATAAGCAAAAAGCCACATGAATTCCGATCTGAGCGTTCACATTCAGGTCACATGGCTGCGAATCGGATACGTATCAGATTTAGTACCACATATGGAAGTGACACAAATCTAATTTGAAAAGATCAGATTTGTGTGTCCACACAGCCCTGAAAAGATCAAATCTGTGTCATATTTATTAGGCAAAAAATCCAGTGTGAATGTAGCCTAATTTCAAGTGTGGAGACCATTTGGTGCCCAGCGTGAATCAATTTGAGATATATAATTTTCATATTAATAGCCAGACTGGATTAACACGTCGTTTCCCAAGTATTGCTCCTCAAGCCACAGATACGAGCTGGTATTTGTAATAGGCAGAATATCCTCAGAAATCACTGGTTCACATGTGTGAATGTCTAACTCCTTTGTGTTTTGAACCCCCAGGCCCTTCTATTCTCATGAGAAGTGTTGGCGATGTTCCAATCGTTGATGAATGGTTTAACCGCAGTAGCCAAGTTTGGGAATCGGTCCACATGCAACTCTGAAAAGCTATTGGAACACAGAAACACATAACCACTCGGCCTCCCCAGGATACTAGACACACTGTCTAGTGTTTTGGAATTAATTATTTGCCCTCATTCCCTGTTTTGACTGCAAGTATGGAATTAAACTTTCAGCTCCTGCACTTGGATTCCCTCTCTGTCCTGTCATGACACTTACGTTAGCTTTGGGTTTATGCACGGCAGAGGTTCATCTTGATGAGAAGGAACCGATTTAAAAAGAAACTATTAATAATTAACGGAGAGACAAAACAGTGTTAAGTCCAGTGCACAGAAAAAAACGCAATTAATAGGAGAGATAACTGGGTTATGACTAGAATTATATACATCAGTGCCAACAGGCAATGAATGGCATTGAGTGATGCCTGAGGTCAAATGATGAACACTGACTGTGTTTCAGTTTGTACTACGTGAACTTCAACTGAGAAAAATAAAATAGGGACTCCCTGAGGATATACAACAGTAATTATGAAATACCATGTTTCTCACTGTGTGGTTCTGAAAAATGTTATTAGTTTAAGAACAATGAGAAACATTCCATTACAATGGGACACCCAGGAAGTTGCCCAGTCAGTCATCCATGAGATAATTTTGAAAAAATGTTGACTGACAAAGAAGGAAGATAATTACTGTTGCGATGCTCTCGTTCAACTCAGCTGTCCTACTTCGCAAACTGAACTACTACATCAGAACGAGGTGGAATTTGCTGATGCAGGTAAGCATTTTAACATATTCGAATTCTAGGAACACACCAGCCTTTACAATTAAAGAAAAGTATTGGTTAAAAAAAAATCTGGAAATAAAAGAATATAGTTATTGTCGATAGGAGGATTCTGACAGAAACGTCCTTTATAAATAAGCAAAACTGATTCCAAAACAGTTTCTGTCAATATAGCTATTCTTTGTATTTATAATCATGTGCTGTGATCTAAATAACTAGACATGCTAGAACTATTTAACAACTGACTGAGATCTATTTTTTTTGATAACTGTACTGTTGTGTGTCAACTGAATTAAATGTTTTTTTTGTTGAAAACAAGCTAAATTTAAGATTAAGATTATGTATTTTTCCATTACCAGTATTTGTCATTACAAAACTTGTCTTGAAAATATACACTGAAGACATTATAATCGCAGCAAGTTACCTTGTTTATATTCAGTTATGGGTACACTGACATGTAAAATGTATTTTTTTTTATATAAAAAACTGTTAAAATATAGAGAAACAAATACATTTCATTAGACTGCTTATAAATAATTTTAAGGATTGAAATATCTTAACATAATAAATAATTGTAGTTGGACTTTTTGTGAAAGCAGGATTTAATTACGATTATAATATATTGGAATCATGATTAATCTACAGTATGTGCTCTTCATGTAAGTAAACATGCACATTTTCTGTTCTGCTAATCTATACTATCATATAGGTGTCGTAAAATAAAGAAATCACTTCACGTGTAAGAAGCTTTAAAGATGTTGGACATTCTTGTGCTTCTCTGGGCATCCTTGTTCATAACTGGTAAGTAGCAATACATCCCATGATACCGGATTTAGTTATTCATTAACTATCCATTAGGATACTGATGATGTATGAAAATGATTAAACTGTTTTGAGGAAAACAGATCAAAAATAATGATGCCACATTTTAAAATTTTCTATACGGTGGCCGGTTAGTGTCAAAAACACTTTAATCAAATTATGACGTATGATCAACATTTACAAACTTCTGACAAAATAGAAGCAGTGCAAATTCAGAAAACGTCAAAACGAGGATACCCATGCTACGTTTTCCAAATGCTGAAAACTGACAGATGCGATGCAATTGCATTCAAAATGCATAAAAAAACCGGTAGGGGATGGATCTCTACATGCTGAGTGTGTGTCTTGTAATGAACCGTAATGAATGTAATGTTTGGAGAGCAATGACACAAATGGAGGGAAAATGAGTCTAAGGGTGGACAGAGTGGAGTGAAACAGTTCTATGTTGTCGCTGCTTTATTTGATTTATGCAACATATAATTCAATTTTGTCTTTATTTTGAGACTATTCTTTGGAATAAAGAACATGTCTACACTGTTAGGGTAGGCAGGATGACTCTTTTTCATTTGATTCAGTCTACCGAAAAACAAATGTTCAATTCATTAAGCAACTCGTTCAGTGATACTTCTTTTTTGCATAAAATAGGGCTGAAACAACTGTGTTTCGATATGTCAAAAATAGTCTATCAATTAGGCTAAAAAGTGCTATGGAGTAAATTAAATACCACCAATAATCATGAGAGGAACATAATATTTGTGATTGAATTAAAGTACAAATCTTGGCAACATTGTAGGCTACCTCAGCTACTTATGTTTGTTAAAAATGCAAACGTAACAGACCATCACAAAAAACAATATTTTGTAATATTTTTTGCATTTCTGCTGATTGCTCTTTTTTTTTTTTTTAAAGCTTGCAGTGAAACAATTCCGGAAATTTCAATGAATCTCGTTAGATTACGTGAAGATCTCCGGGTTGGTACGTGTCTTAAGTTACTGTGAAAATGTTTAGGCAGATGCTATTTGCACCAAACAATGCACTAAAAATTCCACGACTATTGAAGTGCAGTATTTTTATTGCAACCCTCCGCAAAAAAAACCAAATCTAAAATTCCTTCCCATGAGGGGAATTTACCCCCCTTGTGAGAAATTCATTCATGCCCTGTAGCTAGTGCCAATGTTAGTTTTCAAGATTACTGTGTGCCTTCAGCTAGCTAGCTATTGCTACAACAAGGGTACTTTTTTGTTTAAAGTTTTATATTCGTATCCAACTGTCACATTGAAATGACATGCATCCATGCACGCAACACCATGCTTATGTTTTTGGTGGAGCTGTGGGGTGGAGGCTAGGTCTGAAAAGCCAAGTAAATGCTGTGTGACTAATTTCATTTTGGTCCAAATAGCCACTCAGAATGTTTAATGTCCCATAGCGTGTATAAATGCATAATTTAATTAAAATTCTAATAAATGATAAATATTAGCATGTTATTATGCTTTTTTATAGGAATCTTCATGAAATGTTACTCAATATATGTAAATTAAAACAAAACTGGCACCATATTTAAGTTATCTACCTGCTTTTAACTATTGTTCTCCATTAGGCGAATTTGCTTTTAACATTATAGCAACGGACGCAGATTATGACCCATTAAGTTACTCACTCACAGGAGAAAATTCCTTTTACTTCACTGTAAACCGAACTACAGGAAATGTAACAATACGTTCTCTTATGGACAGAGAGGTAAGTTCCTTCTGATGACTATGAGAGTAAGAACTTAATTATGTAAAATACACGATTATCTGTTGGCAGCCCCTCAATAGCACTGTATTCATTTTATCTTCCTGATTTTTTTATTCATACCTGTGTTAGTTACTTAATGATTCTTAAATAACATGTATAACAAAGTAATCAGAATAGTTGAGTGCAATTAAGCAGCATATCTTGTGGGAAAACAATTATAGTAAATATACCATTCAATAAAAAATACTAATATTATTATTATTATTAATAAATTATTACTATGTATTTTCACAGCATAACTTTGCAAGGACTGTTTAATTAAGCCTTTCATATTTTTACTTAGCAAACGGACACCTTTTTTGTAACAGTTGGTGTTTCGGATGGTGTGTACCATGAGGTAAGTGCTCTTTCTCATTTTTATGTGTGTGTATTTGTGCATATCACACCCAGAAATATAATTAATTGCATTTTAATAGGTCTCAAAAGAAGTTTGCATAATTTTGGAGGATGCAAATGACAACAGACCCATGTTTGATCCTCCTTCATATGATATACATATCCCAGAAGTAAGTGATACTGATGTACTGAATGTTCCTGCTTTTTATCCATCCATCATCTATACCAGCTTATCCTACTGGGTCGCGGGTGGGTCCAGAGCCTACCCAGAAGCAATGGGCACGAGTCAGGGCACACCCACACACCATTCACACACACAGGCACACCTACGGGCAATTTAGTAACTCCAATCAGCCTCAGCATGTCTTTGCACTGTGAGGGGAGCCCGGAGTACCCGGAGGAAACCCCATGACGGCACAGGGAGAACATGCAAACTCCACACACATGGAACCTAGGTGGGGACTCGAACCCCGGTGCCAGAGGTGTGAGGTAACAGTGCTAACTACTGCACCACCATGCCACCCCACTGCTTTTGATGTTTCTTCTAAATTTGTGGTCTTGGTTCACATGTGAGCCTGTGGTACTCCATTGTTTTCTCAATAACGGTAAATTCTCATTTCACACCAACATCATTTTATACAAACTGCAACTATGTTTTTACTGTGTTCCTCATATTATACTGATATTCTGAATTGTGTTTAAGTTGCATTAATAGTTGAAATTACAGTCATATTTTTGTTTCTATGGTTGTCTTTCCCCAGAATACTACTGAAGATACAGTTCTGTGTCAGGTCACAGCCAATGATCCTGATGATGGTTTAGCAAAAATCGTAATTTACAAAATTGATAATGTAAGAAGACTTTCAGTAGCACTTTAAAATGGCATCTTTAAAGTAGCATCTTTAAAATCAATCCATAGCTTTAGTAAAGTCATGAAAATATATTAATTTTGATTGTTTTTTGTTGTTGTTCTGATGTTTAGGTTGTACCAAGTGATGGCATTGACCTGTTTTCAATCTCTAATCGAAATGGTGAAGTGAAGCTTGCAGGAAGTTTAAATTATACAAGTAAAAGCTCTTTTTATCAGTTAAAAATCAATGCATCGGTAAGTGTCAAGGTAATAAGGTAACATATAAATCATGAAAAATATGCTTTCTTTTTACAGTTTTACTTGAATGAACTGTACATTATCTACAGTATATTGTTGAATACTCACTCAATACTTACTCTATACTTACTCTGTATTTACTGTAATGGGGCGCCACTAGAGATTTTGGGCTCCATGAAAGCATATCATATGTGGCTGCCCATATAGACCATTCAGGGTCCCTTGGAGCTGACCACCCCCTACAGTACTATGCTTATACGCTCACCTAAAGGATTATTAGGAACACCTGTTCAATTTCTCATTAATGCAATTATCTAATCAACCAATCACATGGCAG
>JAODUD010000002.1:7872183-7886700 GCA_026784285.1 Stomatorhinus walkeri | reverse complement strand
GGATATTTTCACGGAGAAAGGGGAGAATACCAGTCTTCCAGGTTAGCGATGCTCTTCAGGGGAAGGGTTAATCACTCCTCATTTTAAATAAATATATAAGTGAAAAAAGGTTATTAATGCTCTTTAAAGTCAAGAATGTCTCACATGCTGAGTAGGTGAATGAAAATTTTACCTACATTCACAAATTTTCCAAATTTTATAATGGTATTAATATTCTGATTTTTTGACAACTGCCCATAATTTACAATTTATTTATTTTTATCTATTTTTTAGGTAAACTGGCAATTAATATTGATGACCTGAATGACAATATTCCCATCTTCATGATTCCTGATGGACTGTTTGGTAAGATTTTTTTACTTCTGGGAATTTACATATCCTTACACAAATTTCTTGGGTTATATACTAGAACTGGCTTACTAATTTGCTCAGGAAATCATTGGTAAGTTATACATTCATTGTATCATTATCATGAAATAATAAACTAGAAAAAACAAGGATAAATGTAACATTGTTTCATGTTATTGCCTTTTTTTATTAAATTGAAAACCATCTCTTTTATTTTCAAGTTTTAAGTATGTAAAATGATTTTAGTTTTCACTTTGATGTATACGTTCTAAATAAGTAAATAACTTTCCTTTTAAGTTGTTCTTACTGAAAGTACTGAACAGGGGATGATCGCTGCTTCGGTCTCTGTAAGTCGATTTTGTGCGTTTGTTCATTTTTGTACATTCAAAGTTTTGAGTGTATAGACGCTTTCCTTTGCCTTTTTTTTAAACTTGTTCATTGCTGCTTGTTTCTCAACACGAGTAAGATTGGGAGTTACAATAGAGGATTCAATCAAATATTTAGAAATTTAACCCTAAATTTCCATGTTAAATGTAAGTATATGATGTTTTTGTTCATTTTTTGTTAAAAATATAGTTACCATCTCTTGGTGTTAAATTGTAGCTTGGCTGCCATTTTTATGTGTAATTTCTTCTTATATATTTTATGTTTCATATTCCAAAGGCTTTTGATCAGGATTCTGGAAAAAACAAGGTGATCCAGTTCAGTGTATTATCAGTAGAATTTATTGACACTAATAATGTGCAATGGCCAATGGATAAAATCTTCAGTGCTGAGACAACGGCAGAACAAAATCACTACAAAGGGAATATCAGGTCAATTTTCAAAAGTTTATATTTTATACACACACCACGCACACACACACAGGTTTGTAATCTTTGTGGGGACTCTCCACTCATTTCTATGGGGAAAATTCTAATCCCCACATGACAACCTTAACCCAGCCCTAACCTTAACCATAAGTAGCCAATGAAAATGAGCAGCTTTTGGAAATTTTAGTATTTTGATTGGATTCTTGAGGGGACATAAGAAATGGCTCCACAACATCAAAATAACAAGTTTTTATTACATTGTGGGGAAAATTTGGTCCCCACAATGTAATATAAGCATAATCCACACACAGAGCAATCAGTCATAACATTAAAACCACCTGTCTGACATAGTGACCTGGAAGAGGCTTTTGGTTCCCACACACATCAATGAACCCTGGGTGCCCATGACCCTGTCTCCAGTTTGTGTGTGTGTGGATTAGGTGTGTGTGTCTGTGTTTGTTAGTAGTGCATTGATGGCGTTAAGTGTAAGGCTAAGACAACTCAGACAGCTTTATACACTATAATTTCAGTTATAAAGAAATATTTTTTAGGTGCCTTGGCAGTCTTGACAGTAACTTAAAAGGAAAATATTTGATTACTATTGAAGCAAAAGACACTGGAAACCTAGGAGCGACAACAAAAATTGAGGTAAAGTTTTAAGATTTGTTCTATTATTTTGTATTTTATAATAAATTACATCAACAGCATTTGTGGTGATAGTAATTTCTTAAACAATTAAATATTATGGCATCGTGCATTTCGAATAAGATGTACTGTAAATGTACCATGTAATATTCTTTCTGCATGCAGATTTATACTATTGACAGATCCTATCGTGTTGGCCTTCGTTTTGAATCATCAGTGGCAGAAATCAACACAAATCTGAACCACATTAAAGGGTATCGCTGTTTTTTTAGTTGCATAGCATAAATATGTACTCATGTTATATATTGTATGAAGAAACAGACTGAATGCTTCACAGGATGACTGAATGCTTCACAGAATGACTGAATGCTTCACAGGATGACTGAATGCTTCACAAGATGATGGAATGCTTCACAGGATGACTGAATGCTTCACGGGGTCTGTTATTTTCAGCCGAGGAGTTGGGGATGATGCCTAATAACTGTTACTGTCGCTTCCTTTTATTGCATATTGACAATAGAATAGAATAAATCCAGAGATGATTAATTATATTTGAATAGTAATTTATATGGTCAAACTTATTTGCTACCTCTTGGAAGAAACATAGAGAATGTACGGTGATTGTCATACTGCAAGAAATGGGAACAAAATGTGGTAAAAAGAAGGAGAATGTGGGAATTATGAATGTGGGAACAAGAAGAACCTTGAAATGTTTAGATATTTAGCAAAATGGAGAAATCTACTAGAGCAAAACAAAATACAGTGGTACCTCAGTTCTCAAACTCATTACTTTCTCAAACTTTATTTCTTAAAGTCGAACCAACCAGTTTGAAAAAAACTACCTAGAGCTCGATCTGAATCTCAGAAGTCAAACTGTGAACGCTGGCCTAAGATAACTTTAATATTAATAATAAGCCAATAATACGTTTAATTATAATAATATTGTTGTGCCGAGCGGGGACAGAATGGAGACAAAGGCGCAGACGTCAGGGTATCAGAGAATACGGCATTTAATTACATGTAAGGCAGGCAAAATGCAGATGGACAATACAGTGACCGGACTGGGAAAACAAACTGAAATGTAGACAAAATACAGAGGACTAATGACAACAAGCAGAAACAGCTGATCACACGGGGGTTCCACACGGGGTTAACGAGAGGAGTGGCACACGGAAGGAGCAGATGATTGGGGCAGGACACATTGTTTGGATACATTAATTTTCTTACTTTACAAATTACAGTTTTGATGAATGTGCTTAGATGTGTTTAATACAGTATATGCTCTTCTTGTTTTATCTGCTTAATTTTGTGTTTAAATGCTAAAAAAACATATTCTGGTGTAATATTTTGGGGCCGGGAACCAATTAATTGGTTTTCTACTATTTCTTATGGGGCAAATTTCTTATAGGGCAAGTTCTGAGGTACCACTGTAGATGCTGTTGCCTTGACAAATCTACATTTTCAATTAAATGTAAAATATATACATAAACTGACCAACAAATATTGTGTCTAATCTTTGACTGTCTGCAGATTTAATTTAAGTAGACATTTGTTGTATATTAATATAACAATGAGAAATGCAAATCTCTACCTACAGGGCTCTTTCAGCGACAACTAAATCATTTGTTCAGATTTTGGAAGTTGCATCTGAAAGTACAGATCAAAGGTACAAATTTGAATACATACTTTCTATAGTGACTTATTGGTTAAGAGCAGAAAACTAATAAAAATTGTTGTTAGTGTACAAATTTATTGCAGGTACTGCCTTGTACATATACACAATGCATAATTCCTCTGGACAGTCAAACAAAAATCATATTATATTAAATTAAAACCAAAGAGAAGATGTTGACACTGGTATAGCTGCAGTGCAATTAATTCATATTGTCATAGAAGTAGCATTGAATCATTGTCATATAAGTAGGAGTGATTAATAACTGAATAATTGAAAATTCACAGATTAATATGTTCTCTTTCCTGACATGAAATGCAAAAGTTTGAACTGTAGAATTGTAAATTCTTTGATACAGTACTAATAATCTTTATTTGCCTTCTAATTACAGGACTCTTTCCCTAAAAACTAAAACTAGCATTATTAATTCAAAAAAGGTGATAAAAAGCACAGAGCAGATGTAAGAATTTGCATATTCATGTACTAAATTCAGAGACTATACTAATTTATTAAATGGATCAATTTTCAGAACCTCAGAGATTACTGTTTTGGGAGTATATTTCATATACCCCAATGGAAGCGCCATCAGTTCCGACACAGTTGAAAGAATACTGCAAGAAGACCTATATCATGCAAACATTTTGCGGAAATACGGCCTCGCATACATAGTAAGTATATTATAACCTGCTTAAATCTGTTATGTTCAGTTTCACCAGCTTGTAAACAGGTTTAAGGGGCTATGTGTATTATATATATGAGTATATATACACTCATCAAAAGCCTCAAAATATTTATCTATTTATTCTATTAATATCTGTTTGATAACACAGTACTATGACTGGGTGTAAAATGCCTGGCCTCAAAGTTCAAATGCAACCAATAGGGTGCCTTATTTGAAAAAAAAACATTACATTTAGACAGAAGCATTTATACTGAAATCTAAGAAAAAAAGTCCATGGTTCAAAATATATGGTGACCTAACTTTTAGGCCATACTGCCCAACTTTTAGGCCATACTGCCCAGTGCCTGTGCTACACATTTTATAGTGTGTTTTGTTACGTAAACTCAAACATTACTCTGTTTCTGATCTTGACTTGGTCTTGGGCTGCCTTGGTCTTGTCTCGGTCTCAGTATGCTCTGGTATTGGTAAAGTCTTGTCTTGGTCTCAGTATGCTCTAGTCTTTGTAAAGACTTTGGTCTTGGGCTGCCTTGGTCTTGTCTCGGTCTCAGTACGCTCTGGTCTTGGTGATGACTTGGTCTTGGGCTGCCTTGGTCTTGTCTTGGTCTCAGTACGCTCTGGTCTTGGTAAAGTCTTGTCTTGGTCTCAGTATGCTCTGGTCTTGGTAAAGATTTGGTCTTGGGCTGCCTTGGCCTTGTCTTGGTCTCAGTACGCTCTGGTCTTGGTAAAGTCTTGGTCTTGGGCTGCCTTGATCTTGTCTGGGTCTCAGTACGCTCTGGTCTTGGTAAAGTCTTGTCTTGGTCTCAGTACGCTCTGGTCTTGGTAAAGTCTTGTCTCGGTCTCAGTACGCTCTGGTCTTGGGCTGCCTTGGTCTCGTCTTGGTCTCAGTACGCTCTGGTCTTGGTAAAGACTTGGTCTTGGGCTGCCTTGGTCTTATCTCGGTCTCAGTGCTCTGGTCGTTGTAATGACTTGGTCTCGGTTTTGGTGGTCTTGACTACATCACTATTAAATAGTAAGAGAGGTAAGGAGCATCCTGTCACCAACCCCCAAATCTCCCTGTAAGTTGGAGGACCTGCTTACAGGGCTGGATACAGGTTAACATCTTACCCAGGACAAAGCAATTGGGGGTTAAGGGCCCAACAGAGTAGAATCACTCCTGACCATCATAAGAATTGAACCAGCAACCTTCTGAATGCCAGTAGATATCGCTAACCTCAGGGCCACCACTCCACCCTGCATTAGACAAAATTCAAAAAAAGAAATAAATAATAATTCAAATGTTTTTCATGAAAACTTCATCTAGATAACAATAATGTGATTCAGATTCTCTCATCTTCAACAGGGAATGAAAAAAAAAGCTGTTCTGATACGTTTATTCCTTGGCGTGGAAAAATCAATTATATCTTTGCACTTAAACGATCATGCCCATCTTTACCGATAATGGGTAAAACTGAATGATATGTTCCTTGTATGTGGATGCAGTCGAAAAATCAGGCAGTGGTGTCAAACCAAGGATAGCTAAGGCAAAGCAGTCCGAAAAGTCGGGGGACAGAAACAGGTCAAAGAAATTAAAACTCACGCAGGGCTGGACTGGGATTAAAATCCGGCCTTGGACTTGGGTGGTCATCACAGTACATATTGCTGAACCACATTCCCATTGGCCCAACAGGAACCTGCCTACTATGTCAGGTGGTCAGTCTAGCCCTCAGCAGATATAGACCTGACAAGATCTTACAGATTTTATTTTAGATTTAAAAGGATTATAATAAAAGAGATTGTGTGGCAGGTTGTGGGACAGATGCTGTTCCTCATTTTGGCACCAAATGAGTTTCATTAATCAACTAACCAAAGTTTCTGTGAGTTTATGGTTCTGGTGATCGAAAGATATACAGTGTAGTATTCACAGGTCCTCTTTAGTTTTATCAGACAAAAAGACTTTCCACTAGAGGTGGATAGTTTAGGTCCAGAAAGTAAAACTCCGGACCAAGATTTTGTTTCAACAAACCAGTTACTGGCAAATGGACTGCATTTATATAGTGCTTTTTACCAAAGCACTATACTGCCATTCAAGGCACCAACCTGCACACCGGGAGCAATTTGGGGTTCAGTATCTTGCTCAAGAACACTTTCATCGGGTCAGGAGGAACCAGGGCTCAAACTTGCAACCTGCCAGTTGCCTAACAATAGCACTACCTCCTGCGCCACCACCTCACCTTCTCACCTTCAGAGTACTCACACCAGTTCAGTACTCTGTGACTGTGACTGTTTTTTTTTTTTTTCTGCTGGGTTGGTTAAACAAAATCTTAGTCTTTTTACTTTTGGGACATGAACTATCCACTTCTGACTATTGAAATTGAAATATCCATTCCAAGTCAGTCCTATTATATCACTGTACCTTCTGCGGTCTTGCAGATGTTAAATTCTAACTTCATTCATGTTTTTGGAATATTTATCTGGATACATGTTCACATGTTTTTTTTTTAACTATTAGGAAATTAAATCTTCCCAATGTCTTTCTTTGCTTCAGGTGTCGGGTGGAATAGAAGTGAAGGAGATTGATCCTGTGTTTCTTGTCCTGACTGGCTTGGTAGCAGGCCTTGGGATAATTTTGGCTATCATGATCACGTCGCTTATCTGTACACAGAAAACGTGAGTAGATGACACGTTTGCAGCCTGCATTTTGTCAGGGCACCTCTTGTAGAATGGCAGGACTCCGCTGTGATTGCCGAATAGTCATAAAACTCACATGTTGAAAGGTGGTGGAGCTATTCACGCTCAAATGATGGAGCATGATGGTCTAGTGACATTATTGACAATAAGGACCTGTTACCTAATGCAGCACAATGCAAAAAACACCTGGGGCTGGAAATATGGCTCTGGGGTACGTCTATGTTGTTTTATGTCTGTGGTACTAAGCCTTTTTCATCACTATGGTAACAACAGCTCTATAAACTACGTGGCTTTTTTTTCCGTTTGAAAGGAAGCTTTGCTGGCATTTGGTTCAGCATGGAGGATGAGTATGACTGATTAATGTATATTGTCAAGTTTCATGCTTGAAAAATGAAAAGATAAAAGCTGAAGCCAAAAGATTTAAAAAGGATTTAAAATGGAAAATTAAAAATAACTCTTTAGAAATGCAAAACAAAAAAAACATAAAAGATTTTGTCAATGTTTGTAGTTATTCATTGCCCTGTTTTTTAGTTTCCTCTTAATTCATTATCAGATTGATATCAGAAGTGTTACAAAAAGTGCTTAATTAAATTAATATTGTAATACAGTAAAATACCAGATAATTGCAAAATATATCAGTAGAACAATGTTTCCAATCGTACAGATGGGGTATTGCACATAATGTTATAATAATTATTTTAAAATGTATTGAAATATCAAATGGAATATAAAAGGGCATTCCACTGAGGGTAAATGGACAGAGTTACATAGTTGTATTTTTTTTCCAGTAGTGGATATTTGCATAAAATAATGGCTGCTATAAGTGTTTCCTGTCTTTTAGCTTACAACCAGTATTTAGCCTCTGAATACATTTCCCAATAAATACCCAATAAATGCCTAGCATCACAGACAACTTAATCAGAAATATTATAAAGTTTTATGCTAAGATGTTGAATGGAAAAAGGGTTAGATTTTCACAACTTTTTATTCTTGAATTTATTGTCATCCTTTGCAAAAAACAAGTTTAAATGGTTGTTTCATGGAGTAGAAAATATGTCTTGCCAGAGTTTTAGACACTATGAGCGATTTAACAAAACATGTCAGTTTTTAGTAGTTTAAATTACACTAATATCTTTTTTTAGAGTGAATTTATAAAGGCACCTGTTTGAGTGGGGCATTGGTGGCTTGAATCTCACCAGGGATTCACACTTACAGCCTTGTGCATGTGGAGTTTGCACGTTCTACATGCATGCCTCTCCCATTTCCTCCCACGGTCCAACAACACGTAGTTTAGGTGAATTCGTGTTGAGAGTAGCTCACAGTTTGTCAGCCTGTGGCCTGCCTTACAGAAAATGTTTCTAGGCGGATATGCGAATTTTGCATGCCGTGTTTCTAAACATATGGTATTATGGGTAATTGTAATGTACTTACAAAAGGGCTATTAGCTTATCGACAACGTCTGTCGTTGTAGCTACAGAAGGAAGCTGAAAGCAGCCAAGGCCATGAACAAGGCAGCGACGATGCAAACAGAGAGTCACAAGAGCTGTTCGGTACTGCCTGGTACCAATAAGTACACAATGGAGGGGTTAGTTCAAAATCATGCATCCTTGTTGAACATATTTGATGGGACAAATTAGAATGAAGAAGTAACAGTATCTCAGATTCAAAGGCCTGTGTGTTCTATTTCAGGGCCAACCCTGTGCTGAATCTGAAAATTGATGAAGCCACAGACCATCTGAGCTTTGATGAAGAAGGTTGCTGTGCTGACAGAGTTGGGTAAGATGGTAGTGACTCCACCATTTTCTCCATCCACACTGGCTCTCTCATGTATACTGTTAATATGTTATAATAACTGATGTACATATTTTCATGCAAAAATTACATTCAGTCCTAATATCAGTGTTTGTGGACATTTACTTGGTATGGCAGTAACAATATCAAACCAATGGCCAGTTAGCTAAATGAAATGAGAGACCCAGTTGGTGCAGTGGTGCAGTGGTTAGTGTTGTTGCCTCAGATCCCTGGGGCTGGGATTTAGGTCTTGGGCCTGGTGCCATGTGTGTGGACTTTGCATGTTCTCCCTTTGTTGTTGTGGGGTTTCCTCCTGGTTGTCTGGTTTCCCCCCACAGTCCAAAAACATGCTTAGGTGTCTCCTGCTTTGCGGCTGTAGCTTCGATGGGCTCCAGACCCCCTGTGACCTTGAACACGACAAGCAGGCATAGAAAATGGCTGGATAAGAGAACGTAAACATAAAGGCTGTGTCCCATATACCCCACTCGAGTGCAAGTGTACTGAGATACTACACAATTCGTTGATGCACGATGCAAAATGTGGAAGTGTACTGTATGCAAAGAGCTCAAATGACCAGGCATTTCTTGAAAACAATGGGATACACCTGATATCTGAAGAGGCAAACAAGAAACATCCATCCATCCATTTTCTATACCTGCTTATCCTACTGGGTCACGGGGGGTCCGGAGCCTACCTGGAAGCAACTGGCACGAGGCAGGGAACAACCCTGGATGGAGGGCCAGCCCATCGCAGGGCACACTCACACACCATTCACACACACACACCTATGGGCAATTTAGCAACTCCAATCAGCCTCAGCATGTCTTTGGACTGTGGCGGGAAAGCGGAGTACCCAGAGGAAACCCCACGACGACACAGGGAGAACATGCAAACTCCACGCACATAGAACCCAGGCAGAGACTCAAACCCAGGTCCCAGAGGAGTGAGGCAACAATGCTAACCACGGCACCACCATGGCGCCCCCCAACAAGAAACATGCTACAGCTATATCATCATTTGTGTTAGTTGTGTTTGGGGGTTGTCCTCCACTGTAGCTTAGACTATATAAGCATTTGTTATACACCTTTGTGCAAGTGAAACTTCTTAGTAAGCACACTGCACCCTAATTTGCTGACAGACTTCCTCACATTTGATGTAAACATTAGCCATCACTATATTCTTAGCTTCCATGCTGTATTTTCCAAAGTGTGGATAAAATGCACATTATGCTGCATTTGGTTTAATCTGAGGGATGCTTGCGCTAAGCGTGTGAATGTACCCGCTAAGTATGGTATTGTATAACTATGTACTTTGTGGGACAAACGGTATGAAACCACAGGCCCATTTTACTTTTAATATATATAGAAGATTATTTAGCATAGCACTATCATACCCTGCTGTACCAGCAACAGTATTCATCTGATGCAAATGCACGTACTTCATTTTCAGATTGTTCAGAGCATTGTCAAAACCCACTATGTATCTCCTTATGTTTGAAAAAAAGGTCCAAAGACCCAAAACATATTCTGGCACAATATGGGGAACTTCTTGAAAGCTTTGTGAAGCTTCCTTGGCCCATCAGTAACAAAAACTAAGTCAGGGAGCAACACAGGAACAAACACAGTACAACAGCAGCCACAAACACAACTGAAGATCATTAGCAAAGAAGTGGCAGGATTGATAAAACTACTGATTATCTGTCCTAGGGCAGCATACATGAAAATATAGCATCGGCCCCAGCAGAGAGCCCTGAGGAACTCCACAAGACAGAGCAGCTGAACCAGAGATACACTGACTAACAGAGACTGGAAAACTTTTCTTTTACCTTTCGGTTAAATATGCAGAAAAACACACTAGATCGGTGCTCAAAATACCTAGCTGGTTTAGCCTATTTATCAAAATGTGATGATAAACAGTATCTAGTGCTACACTGAGATCTGGTGACATCAAAACAAATCATTCTCCTGCATCCGCAGATTTTAGGAAAAAAATGCGACCTAGATATAGGCGTGTAATTTGCAGGTATGGTAGGAGCAAGATAAGCTCTTCAAAGCAAAGGAAAACCATAGAATGCTTACAAAAGGAAGGAAAGTGACCTGATCAAAGGGAATGATTAATGACTGAGACTATAGCAGGGCCATCCAGCATCCAGCCCTGCATGCGGTCCTGCAACTTGCAGGGAAAATTTGGGAGTTGGTGGCGGGATTGGTACTCCAGCCACAGTAAAATCTTCACACAGCTCTGGCAAAGCAGACAGGACTCGTTTCTGCTCTCTGCGGGAGTAGCTCTGCACAGCCACCCACAAGAAGGCTGCATACATGATGAAGGGGATGGGAGAAAGCCCTCGGATGAAAAGTCGAAACTGCCAGAGAGCCAGTTGGGACGGGTCTGCTGGGGATCGGGACTGTGTGGTTCTGAGAAGTCACCTCCTGCATGGCAGCACTCGAGAACTAATCTCAGGTGGCCTGTCAAGGTAGGCATGTGGAACGACTTGTCACTCTGGCATGATGACCATCTTCCTCTGCTGTCGGAGGAACTTTGCAAACTCCAAATTCCAGTGGCGGCACTCTCTGAGGAATGCAAACCGGGGAGTGGCCAGATCTCTGTAGGTGGGTGCACCTATTATTAGCCTGGTAACCCTGATGGCTGCCATACTCAGGGAGTAGCTGTTGCTGTGGTGGATCTACAGGGTCTACATGAGTGCCCAGTTTGTGAATTCTATCCACTTATTGTTGTTACTCTGAAGATTCAGCTTAGGTCCAGCAGGACACTGCATATGAAGAGAATGACGCTGGACCTGGTCAGAATCAAAAATCAAGCTGCTTCTAATGTGTCTGCAGGCAGTTTGTAGATGTAGATGTAAAGAAGTGCTAATTTTTATAGGGAAGCTAATTCTCATCCGCTGGCAACCTGTGCAGGTGTCTGACCAGAACACTTGGATTATAGCGCAGCTCTGATGGGGTTATTTTATAGCTGGTTAATAGCGCATCAGCATACCACTCCAAGAAAGTAGTCCAGATGCACGTTGGGTGATTATGTAATTGTGCTTTATCTGCATGCATGCACAACTACACCATAAACCCAATAATACTTTTTGGAGAACAAGGCCTTTTAACTTAAGGTTCTGCTATAGCTGAAAAATGGGGAAAAAACCTAGCATGGGGACCCCTGTGTGATAGTTCCAAAGGCCAGAATTGCGCCTGCTCAAAATGCGGTAGGACTAACAAACAGGCTTTTGTAGTGGGTGCGATCGTCGATTATAATGTGATGTGGCAGACCTTCCGTGACAAGACCCTGGAAGGTTGCTGAGTGTTGTGTTGCTGTTGCCAGTGTTCCCAGAAGGAGGTGTTTCATCTTGCAGGCCCCCCTGGATAATATTGAGAAGAGTTACAGCGCACGGCTTGATGGCAACTCCAGTCTATACTGTGAACTGAGACAGACGGCTATATGGGCTCTGAGGGCAGATAAAGAGGCATTTGTTAGAAGGACCTGTCAACGAGTGAAACACCATATATGGTCTAGCGACCTACATTCTGCTTACAGGGGAACTGAAGCATTACGCACAACTGAATCTCTTCCTCAGGATGGGTGATGGAACATCCTTACAGATGACACTGCAAGTGTTACCTACTGACTCAACTGCTTTGAACAGCTGTTTAAGGCTGATCCCCCAGCTAGGACATTCGACATCACTAGGTTCACAGTTCTTCAAGCTGATCTTCTGATTAGCTGTGGACCACCCAATTACACTGAAGTTGCACACATAGTGAACCAGCTGAGGGTAGGCAAGGCTGCACAGATCTGGGGTAAACTGGCAAGGCTGTCCTCCTGGCATTGAGAAAAAGGTTTGCCAACCGTCATCCCAACTCACTGGAAAATGGGACTTCTTGTCCCTATTTGGAAGGGGAAGGATTTCTATAAACTGCAGGTGGATAACACTGGTCTCAGTGACAAGTAAGGTCCTTGAGCAGTCTGATTTTATGCCTAAGAAGTCTACCACTGACCGCATTCTGGCACTGAGGGTTTTCATCAAGTGCAAACACGAGTTTCTTGGCAGCTTCTGTTGATTTTCGTAAAGTGTCTGACGCAGTTGATCGCGCTGCCATGTGCGACATCCCGTGCCACGGGGGCTAGATCCCCCCCCAATGTCGCTCAATGTCATCGCCGGCCTGTACACCGGTATCGTGAGTGCTGTCCAGAGGGGAGGCAGAACGTTTGCATACTCCCCAGTTGACTCTAGGGTTCGTCAGGGGTACATTCTTGCTTCTGCACTGTTCAATACTTGCATGGACTGGGTGTTTGGCAGGGTCATGGGTTTCAATAAATGCTGTGATTGGAGACTCTTTTCAGGGCTCTTGAAAGGCTGGGCAAGGAGTCTGAGTGCAAATGTCCTGGATAAAATTCAGGCCTTTAATTACCTCTTGGGCACAGCAGTGTGCCTGTCTGTGGAGAGAATGTCAACCACATTGACAGTGACTCTTACCTTGACAGTGACTCTTTGGTGACTCTCACTTTGAAGTCAATAGAAATATTGGAAGAGCATGGGTGGTCATGAGGTAGTTGCAAAGGGGTGAATGATGCTCCAGATATCTTTGTTTGATGATGTTAGAGTTCTGATGCTCCCTGTTTTATGTATGGCTGCAAGATATGGATGCTATCCAGTAACCTGACATGAAGACTGGACTCCTTTGGTACTGCGTCTCTTAGGAGAATCCTTGGGTACCACAGGTTTGACTTTATGTCGAGCGAGTGCTTGTTCAGGGAATCCCGAATGAGGCACATTATCTGAAGTGTGAGGGAATGTCAATTACGGCATGTAGTGCGTTTCCCTGAGGGTGATCGAGCTCGCAGGACCCAAGCGGCTGGACCAGGACTTTACATTTAGCCATAGTCATCAGCATATCAAAACTTACTAATACCCCTTTTGCCTACCTTGACTCAACCTTTCTTTCAGTCCTACATTTTATGGTACATAGACTTTACATAGTCATAGTGATAGTATCCACCCTTACAAAACACCTAATCCAGTCTGAAACCAGGGTCTTCATATGTTCTCCTGATTGTGGCTTCCTGTCTTCATAATGCTGAGGAACACGTTTTCCTAAGAACATTCCATAATTTAAACGGTCAGCATAATCAAAAAATATTGTTGTAATCAAGCTGCTCTTTTAATTTCCACAAAGAGATCAAGTAAAAATTATTCTAGTTTTAGTACTAACCTGTAAATCTCTGATGTCTGTTTGATTTATGACTCGGTGCCTTAGTTTTGTGTGTTATTCTTTAGTCTTGATTCCTTGGGCTTCAACGCTGACCTGAACTTGACTGAAAAAGACATCATGCCAATGATGGTAAAAATAATACTTTAAGAAATATTCTCTCCCTAAACTGCTTTTACATACCCCAAAATTAGTATTAAGTATTAGTATTAGTTAGTATTAAACAAGTCTATCAGAAAGAAGCACAGTAATGGTCAAAAGTCACTTCAATTCAGTTTTTTTTTGCCACATTTCTGAATTTGCAGACCATCATAACATTGGACATTGATGTATATGTCTTTGCATCTTGTTAGGTAATCGAGGAAGAGGACGAGGAGGACGGTAGTGACATACAGCCGGACAACCAGAACACTGAGCCACTTGAAGCTGCTTTGGCACAACAGGACAAAAATAAAGCCTTGAATACCCGGGAAAGCTATGACAATCCTGCCTTTAGCACCACTGACCTTTAAGCGTTGTCTTGGGAATACAGGAATGTTTGTCCTGTTCTGGAAAACCCACTAAGATGAGAAGAAACTGTTATTGTTTATGTACATACTTAAAAAAAAAGAAATTCTATCCATCCATCTTCCAACCTCTTCATCTAAGTCTATAGTTGGGGGGGGGGGGGGGGGTAAGGCAGGA
>JAODUD010000002.1:7857281-7872083 GCA_026784285.1 Stomatorhinus walkeri | reverse complement strand
GGGGGGGTAAGGCAGGAGAAGAAGATGAAAAAGCTACATGTTTTTATATAGACACAACTCAAATGCCTCATCATTTTCTTAATTAGATTGTATGGTTTTCTGAAGTGGGTGACCCAGTGCTTAGTATAATTGCCTCACACCTCGGGGACCAAGGTTTGAGTCTTGCTAAATTCCCAATTGGTGTGAATGGTGTGTGTGCCCTCTGATGGGTTGGCACCCCATTCTGGGTTGTTCCCTGTCTTGTGGTGATAGGCTCTGGACCCCTTGTAACCCTGAGTAGAACAAAGTTACAGGACATAGATAGATGGATATGTTTTGAAACAAGACAGTAATGTGGAATTAGGTTCCCTTTATGTTAAAAAAAATCCATTCAATAGATCTGGTGCTTAGACGTTGATTAGACTATATTTGCATTTATTTACATTATATTGTATTAGTATATTTTAATGCACATTACATAAACAGCGTGTGACATTTTGTGAGTAGTTTGAATGTGAATTGTCATTTAGCAGAACTGACAACATGTAGTGCATTAATTATTTGCTTAAATTTTACATGCATTGATTTATGCATAAAATGTAAAACATTTTTCATAGTAATTTAGCCTGTAAATAATATTGAGGTATCTGCTGCATCTTTTTGATCATGATACTACCAGGAAAAAATTAAATATTCAAATAATCAGATTTAACAGATTTACTTATAGACATTCATAAACCCGTTTAACTTTTGAGACTCACTGTAAAAATGCTAAACGGAACATATTTCTGTCATCTGAAATCTCTGAAACGTGTTTGAATATTTTTTTTTACCAGCCTGTCTTGAGTTTACAGCTATTTAACCATTCTTGGGAAACATAATTGTAATTTAGTTGCATTAGTCTAGTTTTAATATTGTAAAGAATGCTGGGACACAGGAACACACTAAATTCAACATTTCCATTTAAAAGTCATTTTCTTTATTTAAGAGTATTTTAGAATTTATACAAACAGTGTTCAGCACTTCATTTGACTTTAAAACATACAATACATTATTCAGAAGTACACAACAATAGCGGTACTAGGTAAATCTGGTAAGAAAATGTAATTTACCCTTACAGGAAAGGAAAATTATATATATACATATTTAACTAGGAAATGTCAACCATGTAAAATTTACATCACAGAAAAACGTGTTTGAATATCAAGAACAAAAAAGTCCATACTTTATCTGTCTTAGCACAATTGCTGCAAATACAATTGAAGTTTTGATGTTCTGTGGCCAGCTTGTGTACTTGTTTACAACAACAACAACAAAAAAAACATGTTCAATCTTTATGACTGTCATAGTAGATGATTTATGTGTATGAGAGGAACAATAAATCAAGTAAAACTTTATTACATTCCACTTATGAATGCTTTTGTTTGTAGACTTAACACATGTAACAACTGTGAACAATACTCTCATCTTGTAAAGACCTTGACTGAGAAATAAACACAACACACCTGTAAATGAAAGAGAAGTAAATACAGCACGTCTGTAATTTAAAACTGAAGAACATTACACTGTTATATGCAACTGATAAGACCTATGGGTTTTTACAAAACAAGTTATTCACTTCTTTCAAAGTGCATCAGACATTCTGACTTCATAAGCATATCTAAAAGATGCATTTTAAACAGCAAAAAAAGCCCCAACAGTCCACAATCAAAACACAGTTTATAAATAAATACATAAAGTTTAGTTTAGTTTTATTAAACTAAACTATTTCCAATAGGAATTCTAGAATGTGTGAGATTTACAGATTAGAATTTTGTGGTATAACCACTAACCATCAATTTCTGTATTTCTATATTTCACATTGTAAAGACATACTCTTTGGACTGTATATTATGTAGAAGGTAATGGTTAATTTTAAACAACGAAAAACAAAATGAATCAATAATAGTTGACATAAGCATTCCACATATTATATACTAACACATGTAATACTGTATGTACAAAATCTTAATTCTGTAAAATATGTAAATAAAATTTTCATAAATGGACAGCAATCAACAAATTTAATTCACAAACATACCAATATGAAAAGAAAATAATGTGCACTAAATAAGGCACACTTTATGATTGTTATATCTTATTTTTTAGTTAAAATAACATCTTATAATATTGTATAGTGATGTTGATTAAGCAATACAACATCTTCCCCTCTAATCAAAATCCATCCATCCATTTTCTATACCTGCTTATCCTACTGGGTCGTGGGGGGCCTGGAGCCTACCTGGAAGCAATGGGCACGAGGCAGGGAACAACCCTGGACAGGGGGCCAGCCCATTGCAGGGCACACTCACACACCAGTCACACCTATGGGCAATTTAGCAACTCCAATCAGCCTCAGCGTGTCTTTGGGGGGGGGAACTGCAGTGCCCAGAGGAAACCCCACGACGGCACAGGGAGAATATGCAAACTCCACACACATTGAACCTAGGTGGGGATTTGAACCCAGGTCCCAGAGGGGTGAGGCAACAGAGCTAACCACTGCACCACCATGCCACCCCCCAAATTAAAATTAAAATTAAAATTAAAAACAGAATTAAACAATACTACGAAGGCAAATATAGCTGTCATTAAATCATTGTCATGACAACACAATGTTGCAGTTTTTGGATTACATAAACTAAATCCAAAAATTCTGTTTAAAATAATTCATATGTGTTCACATAATCTCCTGTCACACAAACTGGCATTCCTTACGACTGAAGGACTGTGATATGACAGGAAAGGGTGTTTCCAGTTTCACTCGATTGTGTTAGTGCGGAAGCAACAACGTGGTCGTCGTATATTTCGGAATCCAACGCGAAGTGGATTGCGTTGGCGCCTTTTTTTCTTCCCCTCCTGTTTCTCTTCAGTTTTGCTTGGCTCTTTCACTGAGACATTGGTGCATGGCACTGTGACAGGAGGAGGTGACAGAGGAGGTGAAGGACCGTTGTCAGCTGGTGTTGTGGAATTAGCTGTGGACACTAAGAGCGGGGGAAGCTTTCCATGATCCTGGATCTGCTTCTCGAGGTGCTTCTGGATGGCTATGCCCAGGACCTCCACCTCCACAGCTGCTCCATAAACCTCCCACGTCATGCCTTTCTCATCCCAGCGTACCTCCTGGACAGGTTCTGCTTGTTCTTCCCGTGTAATCTCCTTCACCTGTGTCGCTGGACAGTCCTCTGGAGCATTGGGAACAATTGGGCTCATAGGTGCTGTGGCGACAGATCGATAGTTCACCATTTCTCCCACTTGGAGTTCTGCATCCTTCTTCGACACCAGGGACTGTAACTCTTTACAGCTATTTTCAAATTTCCCAGACAGGTATGGAAAGAAGGCAGCAGCAAACCCTTCTGGGGGAGTCATGGGGCTTGTTGCTGCTGATCGGCACATGACCTCCAGACTAACTTGGGTCTCCATGTGTTGCTTCTGGCCTAATGAGAGATTGGGTGGAATTGAGTACGACGGACAAACCTTTGTCTCTTTGGATACTTGAGACTGTCCATTAAACTCACAAATGGGGGTGGTCTTTGTTTCCTTTCCTTTGGATTCTTCTGGAAGTTTTTGCCCAGCAAGACACAAAGGCTTTGAGACTTGTTGTCCAGTGTTTCCAGTGCTTTCAGTTTCAAGTAGAATACCTTCATTGGCATTTTTTTTGGGAGAAAGTTCCTTCAAGTTTATATTTGGCTGCTTCATTCCATCACACTGACTGAAGGTATTCTTCTTTTCAGTCGTTTCCATTTCGATTTTTGTCTCAGACTCATAATGTTTGGAGGTGACTAAGTCACCAAACCCAATGTTGTTGCCTTTGCCTTTTTGAAGGCTCGTGATTTCCATGTTTTCACTGAAAGATGAATCATTAAATGGCAGGCTAGCATCAACCTCGTGTATACCACAATGATTTGAAATATTAGTCTCACATCCATTGGAGCCCGATGGCAGAGAATTATCGCTGAAATCTTTCCCATCAAATGGGGAGCCATGCTTAGAACCTTGACTGATTAAATCAGCACACTGACTAACCTGCCGATCACTATCTATCATTTCGCTGTCCTTTACGTTATCCATTTCACGTATAGTCATGGCGTTCTCTTCGGTGTATTCATTGATTTCTATTGATGGTAAATTAAAATTAACCTCCTTTGCTCTTCGATTAATATTTGTGTGATCCTGGGAGTCTGATGCTTCTGTTTGTTCCAGTCTAGCCATTACTGATGAAGAGGTTATTTCAGCATCTTGTGAAGACCTGTCCATCTTGTTAACTGTACACAGGGGCTTCCCAGTGCTGCATTTGTCGTCAGTTTTATCAAAGTTGGGTAATTTCGAGACTGGGTTCATATTACAGCTCACGATTCCTTCGCATATGAGGGGACTGATGTCTGATGTTGTTCCTGCTACAAGAGGACCCTCCATCAGAACCTGGAATGGACTTCTTTTAAACTGCCAATCAAGCCTTGGTAGCTTCCTATTTGTATATCATCAGCAACTCTGATATGGTTTCTACATGGGAAAACCATTTCTCCTGGAAAAAAAAAACATTCATATGGAGAAACTGATACTCTCTGTGTAGCTTGATTGAAGGATTACATTATGTTTAAACTGACAAATGTACCTTTAAACCAATCCCCAACATATAACTGTGAAAATATGTTTACTTGAAACCATAGCTAATTTATTAATTATTAGGCAATAGAATAAATTTGTATTTATACCAAATCATAAATACGACATTATGGCTTTTAATTCTAGTAAATTTCATATAAATTAAAAATATTTAATTATACTTATACCTTTTCATCCTTAGATAAAGCAACAGAAAAGGGCATCAGGTTGTTTATCAAAATAATCTCGCAAATCAAAATCAATCTAGCAAATACCTCTACAATGGCATGAAACACATCAGATTTTCTAAAGAAAATATCGAGGACATAACCAGTTAGTTCACATAAGTTGATTAACAAGACTGAAAAAAATAACTAGGAAATATATCGTATATGCTTCTCCGCCAAAGAAGTGTTGTACTTTCTATTTAAAAAATACCATGGAAACCAAAGGTAATATGCCTTCTATCCAAAGAAGTGTTCTGTTATCCATAAAATTAATATATACAGATTAATCGTATATATGATTAGACATCAGGATTTTCCAATAAGTACACAGAAAATATTTGGTCAAATATAATTAGCATTTTAATCAGCATTTGGGTTACTACATGCATAACCGATACATACCTCAGCAAACAGATGAGCTGAGAAAGATGTCCCTCCATTTTTGCAGAACTCTTATTCCTCCTATTTCGCCAGCGGCTTATTATGTTGCCTTTTGTTGTTTCTGAATCAACAGCAGCAGTTTGCCAAGGTAAGATCGGTGTGCTAGAAAGATCTTTGGGAAAATCCTTAGATGTTGCTGTGGAAGAGAGAATTTAAAGCTTCTGGTTGCTGTCTCCCTGGAAACCAGCTTCAACCTGGCAGTGAATGGTAATCGAAGAATGGTCCCTTTAAGCTGCCAGTTCATTTGCATGCATGATTTTTTTATTCTTATTTATATCGATCAATAGTTTGTCATATACAAGGTTTGACCACAAAATCATTTAGAATGGTGTTTATTTAAAAAAAAGATTTGATTGGCTTAAAAAACAGAATATATATTATTTTAACTGGTACCATACAGCACAAAACCAAGATGTTTTTTTTTCATTTTAAACTTACATAGTTTTAAATTTTTAATGCATCATTCCCTTTAATGCGTAAAATTACCCTACAAAACCACTGTCAGTAAGTTTGCATCTGCAAGAATTCTAAAAAAAACATACAGATTTGAAAATTAAACAAGTTACTGTAACAGTGAAAGATTCTTTGGATGTATGCTTTGTGTTTATATAAACTGACAGCATTCAAATTCTACATAACTTAAAAAATATTAAACTCAACACTTTGCCATTCCTGTCTTGAGTCCGGCTATTGAAGGTAACCAAAGCAAGGGGGTATATTTCTAGAAATAGAAATAAACTTGTACCCTGGGCATGTGCCTCCATGTATTTTAGTTGCCAGACTCCTGTAGAGTTGCTGGATTTGCCCACATCTCCCAGTGTGTGAGATTTATGTGCTTTCCGTATGTTTCTATGAGCATCTGCTAACTCTCACATACAGATGATACAGATTTGGTTACATAAAATGCTGTTATTTGCTTTCATATTGGTATGTTTGTGAATCAAATTTGTCGATTCCTGTCCATTTATGAAAATTATTTCAGAAAACAAGTGCAAATTCTTTGAGCAGAAGAATTGCTTTAATGAATCTTGTTATACAATGGGATGATAAAGCACGTACTGAAATTCAATGAGCAGGTAGAGCACCTTTATTGGGTTTATGGAAGGGAATTCTAGTCACCATTTTTATGTAACCTCATTTGGATATGAGTCTAACCAGTACATTAATCTAGCACATTGTTATTGTTTTGTAGCTCAGCTTACACTTCCGAAAGCGCCTGTAGTTACATTCCTTGTTAGGATCTGGACATTTGAATGTAAACAACAGTCAGGGAATCAATAGCAGGAAAAGGAATTCTGATTGCTGGTATCTAAAAACCATAAAAAGCAAGCCGCAAATTATTATGTCATGAAGAATAAAATCCACCTCATAGCTGTGGCGAGTCAGACTAATTAAGCACCATGTCCATACATGTGTACTGTCTCTTTCATTGTGATTGGAAAGGTAAGAAACGCACATTTAAAATGTGAACACACTCAGCAGGGCTCATGCCAGCATTTTCACATTTGTACCTAAGGGATACGTTTAGACGCAGTCTATTTGAATAAGAAAGCTCATTGTTCTGCTTTACTCATTGAAGCAAAGAATGCATAACCAAAATTGGTAATTACATGACCTTATTTAAATGCTGCATTTAATAAAATAGCTAAAATGGCAATTAAAAAATAATATGACCTTTGAGTAAAGTTATTTTAAATTGTTGCATTGAAAACAACATTTGGCTATATAAAGGGATTGAGTGTGTAGCTATAATTTGCTTTTAAATCAGATAGCAGATGCTGAGTTAAGATTATTTTTGATCATAAAGAAGTTGAGTAAGCCTTGTTTTTCTATAACAGTTTTGTGAGCCATAGTCTGACCTAAATGTGCTGTTTCTGTCAGTCGTGGTCTCACCATCAACTCCCCGATCTCCTCCAATCCCAG
Source organism: Stomatorhinus walkeri (assembly GCA_026784285.1). NCBI lineage: Eukaryota > Metazoa > Chordata > Actinopteri > Osteoglossiformes > Mormyridae > Stomatorhinus > Stomatorhinus walkeri. The sequence goes on along the minus strand of JAODUD010000002.1, from coordinate 7,864,875 downwards.
TTCTCCCAGAGAATCCTGTTTCCTAGCAACCAGCAGTGTGGATGAGTGGACGTCATCATGCGAGAATCTAGCGGGTGAACAGCTGAGAAAAAAGCACCTAGCAAGGATAAAGCTTGTTTCCATTGTGATTATGCTTGTGATTATTTCTCAGTCTGTTGCTTCTTTGTGACAATTAATCTATAAATCAATATTTTAAATATTTGTAATCTAACAGTGTACCACCACACTGGCACAGTTAAAATGTTGTGGCATGATAGCATCATGAATAGTAGCCAATATCCAAGTGCTCATACATTTCATTTACTTATAATTCAGGCATTTTGTAAGGTCTTTGTCTTAGCATCAAACACATTTTAATCATATTGTAAGAAGTACCTTTGTGTAAGTATCTGAAATGTCTCCCTTCCAGCCATTTACAATAAGCAAGATGAGAGAATTGCAAATTATGAAGCAATTTGTTTTTATAATGTGATTTTTATATGAAATACTTATAAATATAAATAATTATAGTGTGAGGTTTATTCAAGAATAGGTGCAGACTAAGGTCAGGCCGGGGAGCATGCACCCACCCCACGATAAAACTGGGGGTCCCAGTCGGTGACATGCGCTCCAGTGCCACCCTCCGGAAATCAACTGAGTCGCACGCTTTACGAAAAAGCCGATATCCGCCATTGCGCTCGGTGAGATTCCTCAGTACAAGGATACAGTCAATGGTAGACTTCTTAGGCGTAAAACCAAACTGCTCTGATCACTGACAGGCAAGCGAGTGATCACGGATCCTGTTAAGAATGACTCTAGCAAGGACCTTACCCAGCACTGAGAGCAGTGATATCCCCCTGCAGTTAATGCAATCAAGGCGAACACCCTTCCCTTTCCAGATAAGGACAACCAATCCTACTTTATAGTCAGTTGGGACAGAAAAAAATGAATCTTTTTTTAAACCTCAGTAGGCTTTTTTCCCTGAATTTGATTTTGCAAACTAATTTCCTATGCACAAATAGGTAGGAGTTCTGCAAGAACATTTGAAAAAACTGTGATGACATAAAAAACTGAAACCATTAACATCTAGCTGGATTATTATTTTGTGACTATTATTTGTGGATTATTATCATGACCACATAATGTACATGCGCACACATTTGTATTCATATCTATGTGGGGACCATCCATTTATTTCCATGGCAAATACCCAAATCCTAACAATGACAACCTTGACCCCTAGCCAGCCCTAACTTTAATGTTTAGAGGAGTTTAATGTGCTCTTTGCACTCTGAAGATCTGTGGTTATCAACCAAATAATTCATAAGGCAAAGGGAGATAGATGGATACGTTTGATTACATCCTAGTCTTTGTCTTTCCTAAACTGGAACCCGCTTTGAAATACTCACTGAAGAAAGTTACAGTCAAAAATAAGAGTTTATTCTTCAACTATGCAAATAGAAAACCAATTTTTTTACATGGATATTAACTTGACAACAAGTGGTCTTTCTTTTATAAAAGAGCTTGAATATCCTTAGCAAGTTATTTGATAATTTGATGCATTAACTATCAGATTTTGTTGTCAAACTATTTATTTCTGAATTCAAAAGTTTATTATTAAGATTTTTGAGGATTAACTGAAATGAAGAAGAATCCATATTATTCATGACCTTAAACTACCAAACTTCACGAGGGAGAAAGAAGGAAGAATCATGCGTTTGAACTGGAGAATATTCAGGTTGATTTCCTTCCTGAATAGACTAAAGGTCACGTGGAATTCTGTGACCGACAATGCTTCAGAAACTGGGCTCACTTCGGATGCAGTTTTTGTTTAAAATCCTCGATAGCATCACTTGCTGTTCCTGCTGCTGTGTCTATGGCAGTCTGCACCTGTTTGGAGGCCTCATCTGCAACTGTAGGAGACACCGCAGGGGAGGATCTGATTATGTCATATCAAACACCACGGTAAGCCTTCACGTTTATAACTTTCACATGAGCGTAAAAGTACCACCAGAAGATTTTGGGAACATTTCTGCTGATTTGCCGAACAGGCAGTTCAAATGGAGTTTGGTTAAGTGGTTTGAATGAAATAGTCAGAGACCATAAGTTAAATTCAGATTTCTGAACCGCATGTAACTATGATGAGGTATAACAGAAATAAAGCATGTTCATCATACTCATTGTTGAGGTAACATAGGAAGTCATTCCAACCTGGATCTACCAGCAAAAAGCTTACTGACGGAATCTATTGTCTTTCCTGCAGAATAACATATTTGCAGTGGTGTAATAGCTAAGGAAACACTTACCCTCACCTCTCCCCCAACACAAGGATTAGAAGATAAATATACAAGATAGAATACCACTTTGCAATAAAAATACTCTTATAAAGTGGTTATGGTTTATAATTAGCTAATTAATTTGGTTGTAACGCTTTGTAAATCATTAATAGACAATTATAAAGAAGTTATAGCAGTTAATGAGTCACTACCATTTATTAGTGGCAATAGGGAGCCTCATTGTAAAGTGGTTCTGATTCTAGATAGCTAACTAGAGCAATTAATGTTCTGTTGACATGGATATTCAGCCAGTGATGCCCTGGAAGTGTATGACTGTTCAGCGAGTGACGCGGCGAATACCAGTGCTGGCTGTTTCTTTGGCAGATTCTGCCACCTGCTGCACAGCGTCCTGCAGCACCTGAACTTAAATGAGAAGGAGAGAGGACCTTCAGAGTTTCAGCTACAGGGGTGATACAAATATATAAAGGATACCTGAATTATTATTCTACATATTACTATTATCACCTTAATGTATTTTATTGGATTTTGAACCTTGATGTTTAAAATCTGCAGCTTTTCTCATTAATCATAATAACCTATTTTGATTCACAGGAAAAGAAAAAATTCAATAAACAATGACACTAGCTATTGTCCTTCAAGTCTACACAAAAAACGAAAATAATTACAAAGCACAGTTAGGTTATGCGAGTAGGCTGCCACCAAGTGTTGTTTTAATTAATTATAAATTAATTATATATGTGCTTGTTCTTTTATGCAGAAAAAAACTCCTGTTTGCTCTATTTTAGGATGATTTTTTTGAGTTTGACAAAAACGTATTTCCAGAATGGCAAAGAACCTACCAGCAGATTCTGCTCCACCTTTGCTGGATGTCTGTGTGGTGTTTTCCAGCCCTTCCAAAGACCTCCTGACAGAGGCCATCCTGCTCAGCTATATGGCAGCTCTTCTGACTGGGCAGCAGGAATTTTCTGAGGTGGAAATGCCGATTTAATACCCCCAGCCACTGACCTGCTGTGCCAGGCTTACACACGTCAAACTGATTATGCATGTGAAACTTTTCATTGCCGCGGATTAAAGCGGCATTCTAAAATGTAGCCCCTCTGTTGAAGTTGTGCCATATGTCAGCATTTTATGCATAGCCAAGCATCCTGTAAACAATAAAAGCCACATTGTCCAGTGAGTTTCTTGTGAAGCTACTTTGGAAATCTATGGGTTGAGAAAATCAAAACACACAGAACGAACGTAAAACACAAATTGTTTTCAATCTTTATTATTTACATTTGATACCTGTCTTGCCTGACATATAGACCATAATGCTGACAATTCTTGCATTGTAAATCACATTTTACCAACACTCAGTATTACTTTAAAACACATTTAGCTACATCAACTTTAACCTGTATTAAAATCACACATGTATACACACACACGCGCACACACACACACATACATTTATATACATATATAGTTTTTCATCCATGTGTAACAGATGCTTCAATGGAGTGATTTCACAAGAAACTGTAAAGATACAATGTATAAAATTCTAGCATGTGCAACATCAAATGAACAACTTGTATAATTATTAAATGAAAATGAACCCACTTACAGGCATTTTACACAGCTATAGAGGATTACTGTTCTCATATACTTATAAATGGAGCTTTGCTGTCCACTGGGGTTTTTATTGGAAGATAAGAAACATCTATATCACAGATATAAACACAAGTACACAAAGGAGCACAAACCAACCGCAGGTCTCATTTCATTGGGAGGGAAGCAAGGAAATGAGACCTGGCTGAATAGGTCTTCAGTGAAGAATTAGACCAAACACATCACAGAAAATACGTGACATTTACAATATATCATTACAATATATCATTACAATATATCATTACAATATATCATTATTTAAAAGATCTTTTTTCTTTCAGGAAGAACATATCCTTGGGGAACATTTTTTTGCAACAGGGGTTACGGTGACGGTTTTGTCATTTGTCCTTTTTTATTATTATAATGTTTACTGTGCTGCTGGTCAACCAAAAGTGGAGGGTGCAGTTTATGCTTCTGGTTCGTAGTCCTGGTACTGCTCCTGCTGAATGAATAGACGAAACAACTCAGTCAAGATCAATCTGCGCTGGGTATCTAATTACTTTGGACATTTCTCATACACATCCAAACAATTATTTCAGTCAATCAATTAGCCAACATTTTTCATTCATGTCTTTCTGTGTTTTGTCCCACTATAGATATTATTTTCATCAGGTCAATATATGTAATAGTTAGGAGATAAATTATTAAATTATGTAGCGACTACATAAGTGCAATACCTATAATTTGGCAGAAGAGGGCACCACTTACTACAAGAAAATAAGTACCTGCTGAGCAATGACCCTGAATAGTCAGGCTCACTCTAAAGTCTGTCATGATTTTCCTTTAAATCCTTTTCCTTTATATTTCATTCAGGCATTCAGCTTACAACGATGGGAATACAACGGGCAGGCAGTTATAGCCCTTCAACGTGCAGAAGGGAGTCATGTCACAGTGACAAATAACCGCAAGCCAGTGAGCACGAGATGCAGTGGGAGTCCCTATTTATAGAAACACGAGGCGGTCTCTGCTGGTACCCACAATGCACCACAACCCATCACATCACCACCACACCCACGCAGTCAGTAAAATGTTCATGCGTGTGAAAGAGATTTGGGGGAGGGAGAGAGATGGAGTCAGGGTGAAGGATAGAGAAGAGACACTGGGGAGGGAAGACAATCTCTGCTTCTCATTTTCAGGTTAAGTACCCCAGTACACCCAGACTGGTTTACGATTGAGGCCAGGGGTCATTTGACAGCAGTTCAATCTTTGTGTTGCTGTTTTTCCTCGTTACCATGGGTTAACTCATGCAATAAATCTATTAATTCTCACAAAGGTTTAAAAAAGACAACAAAAAATAGAATTTTTTTTTAGCTAGCCACAAAAAAACACATTATATAGCTACTGACATTTAATGCCCTTGATAGAGAAAACAGTAAATCAAATAAAGATCTTATTGGAATGCACTTCTTTATATGTAGAAAATTATACATCAGTATGTCTTACATTAACTTAGCACATGTGAAATCTGTCTGTGGCTCCCCTGAATAACAGACACAAATACTATTGTCTTTTAGAACTTTCCAAATGAGTTTCCACATAAGAAAAATGCCATTATTATTATCAGTGAACAATATATTCCAGGATGCATAGCCTTTCATAGCCTTCACTACAGCCAGGCATAAATTAAAATCACTAATGATTTTCTTAGGTTCTTCTTGCTTGTTTAACTAATTCACCTACTCCAGCTAATATTTATTTAGTGTTTCTGATTCTGTTATTTGGTCAATTTTCTGGAAAGTCATGTTCCAATTGTATATTAGAAGCTTCCCAAACTATTAAAAGCGCTGTCTGTCTACGTAACTGTGCATTTACATGTATTCCAAAATTCTGCATGTTTGTTCTCTGTATTGTACTGAACATAAACACGTATCCAAAGATCAATTACACATACATAATACATATTACATATACATAATGAGTATTGTTTATGTAACACAATAATGGACCAATAGCATCTTGTTTACGAAACAGGTGAAACAGCTACACGAAACAAATAAACAAAAAAATTGCATAACATTTCAGTCGCATCTCATTTATCATTAGGCATAATTATAATGATTATTTCCGTGAGAAACCAAAGAAGCAAGCCTGGTCCACTATCCTGTTTTTGTTTTATGACAAATATATGCTCGATTTGAATTTGATGCCAGCAGCAAGCTGGGGAAAGGGCAACGAAAGACTGGAAAGGCGGTCAGTAAGATGACTGGGTATAAAACGTCTCTGTGCAGTGAAGATGGGCAGAGGTTCACCACTGTATGAAAGAATGCGTGGACAGACTATGACAATTTAAGAATAATGTTCCTTAACATAATGTCGCATAGAATTTGGGAGTCTCATCATCTACAATGCATAATATCATTAAAAGATTCTGAAAATCCATAGAAACCTCTGTACAAAAAGGAAAAGGCCAAACACAAATATTGGATAGTTGTGATCATTGCGTTCTCAGGGGGCACTGCATTAGACAGACATGATTCCATAGGGGAAACCAGTGCGTCGGCTCAGACGCTTCCGAAAACCATTGTCTGTGAACACAGCTCGTCGCTGCATCCACAGACGCAGGATGAATCTGTACCATGCAAAGAGGAAACCAGATCTAAACCTGATCCAGAAACACTGCCGACTTCTTTGGGCCCAAGCTCATTTAAGGTGGACTGAAGCAAAATGGAAAACTGTCCTGTGGTCTGATGAATCAAACTTTCAAATTCTTTTTGGAAACGTCCTCAAGGCTAAAGAGGAGGGGACCGTCCAGCCCGTTATCAGCAGACAGGTCCAAAGCCAGCGTCCGTGATGGTGTGGGGGTGCATTAGTGCCCGTGGGTCGGGTAGCTGGCACATCTGGGGAGATACCATTAATTCTGAACAATATATACGGGTTTTGGTGCAACATATGCTGCCATCCAGATAACATCTTTTTCAGAGAAGGACCTGAATGTTGCAGCAAGACAATGCCAAACAGCATCACAACAGCATGGCCCCGTAGTAGAAGAGTCTGGGTGCAAGACTGGCCAGCAATCTAGACCAGTCACCAGCTGAAGACATTTGGTGCATCATGAAATGAAAAATATGACAAAGAAGACTCAAATTGTTGAGTAGCTGAAGTCCTATGTCAGGCAAGGATGAGACAACATTTCACTTTCAAAACTCCAGCAACTGCTCTCCTCAGTCATAAAACAATAACTCTTCTCAGTTTCAACATCTGATATGTTGTCTTTATTCTATGTTCAAATATGGGTTAATATGGGTTAATAAGTAACTGCAATCTGTTTTTATTTACTTTTTACACAGTAAACCAACATTTTTTGGAAACGGGGTTGTATACTGAACTCTGATATGTCGCTAAAACACATCACACATGCTAAATCATGACATACAACATCAACCGAGTGTGTGTACGTCGGCAGCAAGACAGAAACTGCTGGTACAAGTTAGCGAACCTGTAACATTTACTTGTCAGAAAACTCCCACAAGGCTAAAAAATACCTATGGCTACAGAAAAATTGCACTGCAGGCTGGAGGTGGCCCTTGGGCCTTGAGTTTGACATATGTGTTCTAAGTGAAAGAGCCAAGTGTTAAAAATACCTTTTTTCTTATCTATAGCTTTCATACATCCATCTTCTGAAAGCATCCATTGCCTTGTACAATTCAGGTTTGGGGGGGGGGGGGGGGGGG
>JAODUD010000002.1:7826098-7850524 GCA_026784285.1 Stomatorhinus walkeri | reverse complement strand
CAGAGTAATGCTATCCATACACATTCTAACTGCTTATCCAGGTCAAAGTCAAAAGAAGGTAAATGTTATATTGTAAAATAATGAAGAAAATGTCTTAATCAAATTCACAAAACGACCTACATGCACAATGTCGGATTGTGCCAAACGTACCACCTTAAGAACCTTTTAAGATTTAACAACCAAGTTAATTATTTTGGGATTAAGCAGACTTTTGCCTGCATACAAGAGTGTGTGCCCACAAGCCGAAACCTTCAGAGAACTGATTTATATGCTATGGCTCTAGAAAGGCTCCCTTTATCGTTGGCCAGTCATCAGGCCAGACAGGTTCCTTCCACTGTGTCTGACCCGATGGTTGGGGGAGCCCCTCTATACCCAGTATCTCTGTTCTCCGAAAAATTAAGGAAGTCCAAGCTACATGGCATATTCTGATGCGGTGGGGTAGTAGGCATATTCCTCAGAACGATGATTCTAATCACGCCCATTGTTGTACTTTCATGGATCTTGTATTTTCTAAGATGTGATTATACATCTGATCATTACATCACGGATCATTACATTATGGAAATTCTGACTACAACACGGACATCTTCAAATGTGTGATTTAAATTAAAGGTAGTACAGAATCTACAAGGGTTGATACCTCAGCAACTTATTTGTTCAAATTATCATAAGCTAAAAACTATAATAAAATATACCCAGAACCCTCAAATGGATAAGGAAAATTGAAATGGATAATTAGATACAAGAAACAAAATAATAAAAAGCATTGTATCAAAACAGTAATTCATTGAAACGGTCCCTGTTTATTCAATCATGATAACAGGGAAATCAGCTTTCTCACCTCCTGAGAGAAAAATCTTGAGTATGAACACAAGCTTAAAATGCCTGACATGGCTGACATTACTTTACTACAGAAGTAAAGCAGGACAACCACATGAACAGGCCAAGACCCTCCAACCCACCTTTACCAACAGCTCTCCAGTGACTATCTCACGCCACTGGGACCCAAAGGAGCCAGGCCTTGATATTTTCACAGTAATAACAAATGAAATTTTCAATGACCGCAGTGTTATTCAGCTGAATTTCTCCATCATAACACACACACATACACACACACACACTTGAATTCATATATTTGTGAGGACCATCCATTCATTGTTATGGGAAAACCCTCATCCCTACTATGACAACCTTAACACCTACCCAGCCCTAACCTTACCCATAAGTAACCAAAAAAAGACTTTTGGCATTTTTAGTTTTTTTGGTATATACATAACCTACGCACACACACATTTTTATGACATTATTTTTATAACATTCATTTGCTACTCACTTAGACTTACACTGATGTATTAAGACAGACAGTAATATCAGTAAAACAAGAACAGATATATGTTTAAATTACTTGACACGATCCCAAGGATGGTAAATAGGTCATAATGTTAATAAGATAAAGATGTGAATCGTCACTTACTAATTTCTTTAAATTCAACAAGTACACAAAAAAGTGTTGATAGCCAATGTAGGCGCTAACAAGCTCTCAGCGATGAATAATATTATATAGTTTTGGAGGCTGAGATGAGATTTACATGGAACTCCACTTGTCAGAGGCTGCTTTAAAACCTGACATAGTAATAATAGGCAATAGAGAAACTCAGATGAACTGCAATTTTAGTGGATTTGAATTGAGAATCACAGTCCAGTGTATGACTGAGGTAAATGTGTCACAGCCTTTGCGTAGGAACAAGAAAAGACTGGGGTATATCTAAAAAAATAAATCACTGCACATGTGCTCTCTCTCTCACACACACACCCACTTCTGCTGATACAATGAAGAGGACATCAGATCGAGGCAAAGGAGGGACAAAGGAGTGGGACAGCTTAAAGCGTGACTACTCCTATTCAACTCCCCTCTCCAGAAAAGCAAAAACGTTACTTCCTTTAACTTAAATCTCTAGCAGCAAATTCTCTTATTTTACTTCTGCACCTGAAACTAACAAATACTTATCACAACTCTGTTTTGTTCAGTTACACGATATTCAGGCTACAAACTGCAAGACATAAAAACAACCAGGTACTGGATTCTAGAAAAATAAATGGAAAAGTAAAATCAAGGAACTTCGTCTGTCATTATTTTTACAACCTTCCAAAACATCTATACTGATTTATATTTTGCACCATAAATGAAACACCAGTACCAAACTGCATTTCACTGCTGCTAAAATAAGAGAGAAACATGAAACTTAAAAGGCAATGAATATGAATGAACCACAGCCACACACAAAGCTAAATAGAATTATATAAATCTTATACCTTCCTCACCCATGACAGGACTCCGCACCATAGTGACTGTTCATAGCTAACATTACCCCTTTACCATGTTCCTTTGCTTTAACATGCCTTCTGTCCCTCAAAAGTGACTAGGACTCAGTAGCACAAACCAAGACCTTATGAAACTGCCTTTCTGCTACCAACTGGAAGAGGATTTTGTACCTCCCAGGCCAGGAAAAGGCAGTCAAAGAAAAATTTTAAAGCTATTTATCTGGTAGCAAGTGTGTGTTTGCTTATGTGAAACACAATTCAACATTAAATAGTACATCATCTATTCTCCAGTAACTGATGTCCTCCTGGATGACTAGAACACCAGTTTTGGTTCCCAAACCTCTCCTCAGGGGCACACCTGCCATTCCAGGTATTCGTTTCAAACCAACATAGTTTTTTTCACCAACATGAACATCATTTAAACGTAATTTTCTCTCCACATTAAGCAAAGCGACCTTTCCATTAACCTATTGCAATCTGCACCTGTTGTAATAATCCATATGCAAAACTGGCAAGTTACATCAAAATTTGTATTCTCTCACTAAGGGCACTGAAATGAACTTCTGTCTGCGATGACTCGTCTCCCCAGGTCTCTTGGCAAATTGTGTCACTGGCCATCTGCTCCATTTCATTAATTGTGAAACAAAATATATAAAACATATTTTTTTAAAAAGCAAGACAACAGAAAAAGGTAAGTCAAAGTCAAAGAAAAATGTCAGACGCCATCACATTATTTTTACGTTCCAATAATAAATATCAATAACCTACGTCACTTTCAATTATTGTAATTTAATGCAAAACTGAAGACTTACATTTCTACCAAAATTACAGTATTATATTATAGATTTAAGTATTGTTGAAAAGAAAGAAAAGAATCAACCACAGTGACCCCTCTTGCCTTTCCATGAGTGCATTCTGCACGCCTTGGTCCATTGTCCACTGACTTTAGGTGAAGTCAGCCGCAAACGGTCAATATTTTGTGACTATTGTCAGTGTTGCTCGGTAACAGGTACAGCAAAAATACCTCCCAAAAAGTGTCACATTAATTATTCCATTAATATGTATTGATTCTGTAACACTATAGGATGACACTGTACTGTAACTATTAAAAATGTCAGTTTTCTTTTACTCCTCCAGCAGTGTAGAATAGATTACACTGATACTGAAGGCAATCGTTCAACTGAAAGACACTTTCATATAAAACAAACTAGTTGCCAAAAGCTGCAATGCTGATCCCTTATTAGAATTTCAAAAACTCCAAAAAGTCCTAATTTGAATGCAATGTGACAGCTTAAAATATTTTAATTACTTTTCTGTGACTTTATAAACCTAATTAACAGCCAGCTTCTTCTGACTTTTAAGATTACTTTTTAATATCCACCAGAAATCATTCCTAATCCTTGAAAATATATCTAATAATTATAATTATGGACAATGTTACCTAAATGACAAAATGTCTGAAGCATCCTTCTGCATTAATGAAATGTTGATAATAACGTTGTGAATTACCAGTGATTCTTGCACTAAAACCACAGATCACTGCATGCAGAGCAATGGCAGGGATGAGGGTATGACTCATACCACGCAGACATGGCTGACTTGCTTAGATTAGGCCATCGGTGGACCTCAGACCCCACACCACCCCCTGCTGGGTGGGCTTGTCCCAGCAGCTGTGCCTTAGAAGGGGATGGGAAATGCATGCGCACACACTCTCATCCTCCACGTTAAGCACGTCAGTTACAGCTTTTTCAGCATCATGCCTGATATGTGAAAGCGTGGAGGTGCTATAGTATGACGTCATTTTTTAGGCCTCAGGAAACGATTGTGTTTCATGAAATACTGTAGGGGAAAAATGAAAAGAAAAAATAAACCTGGTTGCTTCTCAGTGACATTATTAATGTCTCATCTGTTGTCATGCACCAAAAAAATCAGGCTTATAGTACAGAAGATGTTTATAGCCGCTATACTGAGGATAAATTAAAAATATGCAATACAATCACGTCACACTATGCTGCTATGGATATGATACAGACCAAGCAAATTAGCCATACTTAGGTAACTAAACCCATAGCTATCTGCATATGTGGAGGAGAGGTTAGGAGAGGCTATGCTTGTGACTGGAAAGTCACTGGTTTGAATCCACGGGTCAGCAGATTTCACCATTGAGGCCCTGAGTGAGATTATCTGTCCCTACCTTCTGAACTGTACACCACTTTGGATAAAACTGTCCCCTGACCAAATAAAATGTTATTCTGTATTGGGGGAGGGGTATATCCTACACTTAAGCAATAAAAAATATTACATGCATCCCAAACATAGAACAATGCATTTTCTGAAAACCAAACATCCGTTATGAGAAGATTTTTTTTTCTGTAGTTGAGGTTCCCTGCAAAAGATTCTCCTTATCTGTTTCCAGGTCCTCTGCCTGGTGTTTGAGTTGTCTTCTGTCAACTGAGGCATGTTTTACTTGACAAAAACACATAACCTTACTGAAGTACTTATTTGAAAACAGAGGATCAGAGGTCTCTGGGCATTTCATACTGCTAAAGAGTTGTTCATAATGCCTTGGATACATGTAATGTGAAAAGGCAAGTAATGATGCCAAATAACTGAAACACAAGGAAATTAAACATAAACTGATCATTATACTACTTATGTAAATTGAATAAGCAATATTTTACATATACTCATTCCTCAGTAAAGTGATCAACAAGAAAACTATATATATATATATATATATATATAATGTTGATTAACACAAATGCATTTCTATCTACTTATTTTCAGTTAACACTTTTTATAAGCAAATTTCATAATATAAATACTGTAACGAAAATCTGACAGCACTAAAGGTATTCCCAATAAAAAGGCCAGAAATACTGAAATAAGTATATTTATATACATAGCTGAAACCAGATGGCAGTGTATAATACTAAAACTTGCGAATGAGTTGAGTTTAAGCTTTGAAAAAACTTCAGCGAGCAGACACATCTTTGTGAAATGTTTGTAGATTTGGAGCATGATAATTTACCAATGCATGCATACCGTTATATTTTATTGGTCGATTAAAGTGCATGAGCTCTGTTTAATGAACACACCTGTAACGTCTACTCAACAAACAAAATAATGTTTTTGAAATAACACGAAAAATGCACCAATCTGAATACATTATCGAAAAATAATCGGTATACAGACACAATTGTTGCCCAAAGTCTGTACAATTGAAAATGATATGCATGTATCAAAGATAATGAGTATTTTGATTTACATAACTCGTAAATGTAAAAATTCTAGGTAAAAACCCAGTTATTATTGTTACAAATTAACATGTCGTCCAGCAGCGTCGGCATACGCCTCTTACCTACAAACATGACCCCCTCCTTAGTCTTCTCCGCCGCCACCACCACCCCCTCCTTCGTCTTCTCCGCGGCGGCCGCCATCCCCTCTTTAGCCTTGGAAAACCCCTTCATTAAAACATCCATCTTGACTCTCGTGCTGCAAAGAGAGCAATAAGAATTACAGCAAAGCGCTCAAATTGCATCAAATGCCCAAATGTCCAGCACATTAAGGTACCTGTGAGTAAAACGGCGTCGGCTGACACACGCAGGTAATCCCCAGCGCTATGACCGCTACAGCTGCCTATTGGAGGAGGCTCCGCGCTTCGTTAGCTGAGCGTTATTTCATAAACGGATAATCACAAATAATTTCAAAGTAGAATAAACTAAGAAAGGCTGGAGTAGAATCTATTACATATTTGTCACAAGCGAACGTCCTTAAATGGGTTAACAGTGCACGCGCTCATTAATTATTACTACTAACGCCAGTCACGAATTAAGGCGGAGCCATAATCCAGTAATATTTCTTTTAATCGACACATTCCGATTTCGAGACGACTGCATGTGACAGATGCTTCTTTACCATGTACCTGTTGTGTTTTTTTTTAAGAAATGTCAGTGTTTCCCCTGAAAACGCCCTTAAACAGGTGAATAAATCCAAGAAATTAAATCACTCGCCACGTAAATCACTCATCCACGTACAAAACACTATTGCACTATTGTCTTTTTTTTCTGTAGCACTCCCGCAACATAACATTATATTCCACTTGTTCATTCGTGCCATTTTCTATTAAGTCACTTAAATGCGCCATTATCCTGTGGAGGACACCACGTAAGACAATTCCCCAACCCCCTCCTAAAATAATAAATAAATAAATAATGAAATTTAATTGTCGATCGAAAGACACCAACGATTTTCTTTATCGGGCGCTTATTTATATAGAAAACAACAATCTATAAATAAGCAACACGTATCCTGCAAGTGGTCAACATACCAAGAAAATCTCCAATGCCAATATACTAGCATGCATACAAAATTACTAGCTTGTGAAATTTTAGTCAGTAAGCAATGATTCGTTTATATTCGAAATGAAATTTGTCTTTAATTTCTAGCAAGATTTTCACAAATAAGACTTACGTTTAAAAATCGCACGACCTTGCTTTCTTCTTGTTTAACTAGACTCCCGTAGATTCAAATATCGTTTTAGGATGTAAAATCCACAATACGATCACTAGGTGGGTCTTCCTCTTTATGTTCTCAACCAATAGCGACAGACCGTCCTGTGGAACAGCTGAGAGTATCACGCTGCTCCTGCCATTGATCCACCAAAGATGTCAGCTCATATACGACCCTATGTGCTCGTAACCGGTTTTTATTGCGACGCGTCTCCTATAAAGTAACGCCCTTTACGCAACGAGTTTCGCTTCGAGGACACCGACGTCATGTAGGGAAGCTGTGTAGGATATTCCAGTATGCCTCTTCTTGATATATTTATGACATGGTATAAGAGGAAAAAAGCAAAACCGACAGTGTCAGATATGGGAAAACGACCCCCTGAACCGTAGTATGATTGTTTATATATCTGCAGTAATATTCTCCAATATTCTGTTTTCCTCTGTACACTTGATATTTTGGAGGCCACCGCAGGTGTAAGGTAATGTTGGCTGTTATCATGATTATTGTTGTTGTTGGACTATACAATTCAAACTATAAAAAGCCAATATTTATTGGTGGGGGTAAGATCCTGTAATATGTACATTCACAGCATTCCACAACTGGGAAATCCCACGGCAAACTGACTTTTTAAGCAGGGATTTTACAGAAAGGAAGCAGGGAACACCTTGCCTGAGAAATAAATGTCGCCACTGATCTTTAAATTTTGAATGAATGAACTTACCCACGACAATACTCAATGCAGTGCGAGAACTAGCTAATAAAATGATACATATACTCTATTGTAACAATGGGACTCTTTCAGAATGATCTTATTATACTCATATTCTGCATGTACTGCACACATCCCCGTGTTACAAATACACAAATGTCAGGCATGATCCATATTAGAAACATATGAACATATGAAAACAGAACTATGGATACTGCTATGGATAGTACAACGGAGATCAGTGTTTAAACTCCATCTTCGTGTTTCTTTTCTATGAGCATCTGTTTCTAGCTAAATTACTGTTGCTGTTGATCCAGTGTTGGTGTTACATTGTTTCAGTGTTGGCGATATTAACAACAAAGGTGACTAGGGTACAATGCATAACCTTGGGAATAACTAAAACATCAGAATAGCTAAATTTTGGTTACCATTGCCAAGTTCACCTTAACCTGATACAATGAAGGTTGTTGTCGTCTGTACTGCTGTCTTTTGTAATGTTACAGGAACAACAGGGGTTGCAGCCACCTTTTTGCACACTCATCTTCTTTTGTGAGGTTTTCAGTTTCACTGAACAGCTCCCGCAGCCCAGGAAGCTTACCAGAAGGTTTTGGTGCTGGAAGACAGCTCCCTGTGTCTTCTGACTGGATATTCCAAGGTTCCTAGAAAGATGATGAAACAACTCCCGCGCATCCTTTACTACTTCACAGTTTAAACAGTACTGGCTTTTTCTGCATTACCTTTTGCTCAATACTTAAGTCATGTACTTCCTAAAAGGCAGAAATGTAATGTTCAATGCAAAGACATTTTTCACAAAATATGCTGCATTCAGTGAAGTTCAAACCTTTTCAATCGAACGATTCCCACTAATTATATTAAGCAGCACAGAAATTACTACTAAGCAAATTTCTCAAGAGAGAATTTTATTTATTAACTGGGCCAAGAACTGACTTTTGGCACTTTTCCACTGGCATACAGGAACTGAGCCGTACATGAGCCATACCACAGAAAGAGACCAGTCACAGTGCAGCTCCAGCTGCTTCAGTTTTCCACTGCAGAAGAGTCAGCTCAGTAAACGAGTCGCTGGGTTTGGAGAGTGACAGTAATGTAAAACCAATGCACTATATATATTGTTCATGCAATTTGCATCACGATTTACTGTGTGCTAATATATGCTAGTGAGCATGCTCTGTGAGAATCCCTGTCTTATGTTAGCATCAAATGGTAGCACAGTTAGCAGTCACTTGCATTGTGAATCCATTCCATTCAGCTATAGTACGTCTTTGTTCTATATAGTACTATAGTACATATAATTGGTGGCTGGAAATTTTCAAGTTCTGTTTTATCAGGAATGCATCATAACAATTAATAAATAATAAACAGAATATGCTCTTTTTTCCTTCAGGTAATCTATGCCTATTGACACAGAAACTGAGTACATTAGTGCATTTCAACCAGTCAGGTGGTGCTATTGCAATTCAAGCTTTCAGTCCTGCTAGTAAGCCATGTCAGTGTGGGTACTGCTCAGGTACGGCTCGGGTCCGGCTCGGGTACTGCTCAGGTATGGCTCGGGTACTGCTCAGGTACGGCTCGGGTCCGGCTCGGGTACTGCTCGGGTCTGGCTCGGGTACGGCTTGGGTACTGCTCGGGTCCGGCTCGGGTACTGCTCGGGTCCGGGTCGGGTACTGCTCAGGTACTGCTTGGGTCCGGCTCGGGTACTGCTCGGGTACTGCTCGGGTACGGCTCAGGTACGGCTCGGGTACAGCTCAGGTACTGCTTAACTACAGTTTGGGTACGGCTCGGGTAAAGCTCAGGTATGGCTCGGGTACGGCTTGCACTATTTACAATGAAACACCGTCAGCTCGCCGCATGGCTCGGGTACTGTTCAGTGCTTGGTGGTGGCAGAAAAGTGCCCATATAAAAACCAGCCTTACTGTCAGAGTATATACTGATCAGCCATGATGTTAAAACCACTGACACGTGAAGTCAATAACACTTATTACATCATTAAAATTGCATCTGTCAAAGGTGCCATCATACACTGAATTAAGCAAGAAAGCACTAATTTCTTACTAAGCTGGAAAAATGGGGCAAATGTGAGGATCGGAGTGACTTTGACAGGGGCCAAATTGTGACGGCTAGACGACTGGGTCAGAGCATCTCCAAAACGGCAGCTTTTGTAATGTATTTCCCAGTAAGCCATACCTATCAAATTTGGTCCGAGGAAGGCCAAACGGTGAACCTGCAATAGTGTCACGGGTTACCTGATGCGCATCGGGGACAAAGGTTAGCTTGTCTGGTCCAGTCCTACAGGAGAGCTACTGTACTACAAATTGCTGGAAAAGTAAATGCTGGCAGTGGCCAGAATGCCCTTGCCGACTGCTGTTCACCACCAGAAGTACCTACAATGGGCATATGAGCGTCAGAACTGGACCATGGAACAATGGAAGAAGGTGGCCTGGTCTGATGAGTCATATTTTCTGTTACATCATTTGGACGGCTGGGTGCGTGTGCATCGTTTAACTGGGGAAGAGATGGCACCAGAATGCACTATGGGAAGACGGCAAGCCGGCAGAGGCAGTGTGATGGTCTGGGGAATGTTCTGCTGGGAAACCTTGGTTCCTGGCATTCATGTGGATGATACTCTGACACATTCCACCTACCTAAACATTGTTACAGGCCACGTATTCCCTTCATGTCAACAGTATTCCCCGATCGCTGTGACCTCATTCAGCAGGATTATGCACCCAGCCACGCCGCAAGCAAAGGTTCAGAAACGGTTTAAGATACACGACTAAAAGTTCAAGGTGCTGACTTGGCCTCTGAAATCCCCTGATCAGACTGAGCATCTGTGGGATTTGCAGAACAAATAAGTCCGATCCATAGAGGTCCCACCACGCAACTTCCAGGACCTTAAGGTGCTGCTAAAATTATGGAGCCAGAGACCACATGACACCAGAGGTCCTATCCAGTCCATTCCTCAATGGGTTAGTTAGAGCTGTTTTGGCAGCATGAGGCGTCCTAATATTAGGCAGGTGGTGTTAATGTTATGGCTGATCGGTGTATGACTAATGTGAATGGTGCACTGCATGTGTTTAATCCTAAAGTATGTTGATTATACTCTCATAATATACTAATGCAAGTCTAAAGAGACAGTGCTATATAAAATCTGCAAACGATGCAAAAAAAAAATACCCTACAAAAACGGTTCTGTTACGAGATGATAGACTGCTCAAGGAGGTTATCCTATGCCATTCCTTTTCCTCCGCCATTCCTTCTCCTTCTCACCCTACCTTCCGTTGCAGGTAGGGGGCGCTGGTCCCTCGAGGGCAGCTGTCCTCCCACGTCCACCCCCAGAAACGGACATGCATGACTGCTTACACTTTTCCTTTTCCATTGGCTTCTTCCCAGAATGGGCTTTAAGATGTGCTTCACTGTCACGCAGCGCAGTGAGAGCTGTTTCTCCCAGGCTTCCTTTGCCACTTACAGCAGGCCCTGGGACCACTGCACGAAGAGAGGTTCAAATAGGGTGAATCCCGTGTGAGCTTGCGGAATTTCACGGCCTGCAAAGAAGACATAGGTAATCATCACGTGAGAGTTTCGGCCCTTCTCGTCGACGATACATCAGAGCATCTGTTTAAGCGTCTTATTAAAACTCTCGATAAGGTCATCCATCTGGAGGTCGTAGACTAAGGGTCGGAGTGTCCTTTGGCTGTGTAGATATCTTTAGGGATGTCCATGTGGCTGAAAGGTCGAGTGTTCTTGGAGATGGTCCTGGAGCAGAAGATCCTTTGTAGCAAACTTCACGATTGTGAGGATATCACCTTGTGCGGAATGTGGCCTAATCAGATCCCAGGAAAGGCACTTCAGTGATGGGCAGCGGCACCAGGGGGCTGAGTAGTGCTGGACGGGGAGCTCTCTGCTGTTGCATGGGGTATCGTCTGCAAAATTCTTTGATGGTGGCACTTGTTGTACAGCTGTGCTGGTGAGAGAGAAAACCAGCTGGGCCTGGCGGGTCCCACGGCCAGCCAGCCAGGCTTTGCAGCTGATTTATACACTGGGGTTTGTAGCTTCAGGCTTATCCCATGGGTTTGTGCTGTTATGGTTCTCTCAAGTCATGGATAAAAACGTCAGATAAGTAAATGCAAATAAATGTAAACGTTCGGCTACGGGGCCGACTGAGCTGCGGTGTGTGGCAGGCAAGGAGATTCAGGAGACGAAGGTGCAGATATTTGGCTCTTGTGAGGTTTATTGAGGAATCAGTGTAAAATCATGCAAAAAGGAGTCTGTTTTAAAGCAATGGTCTGTTCAGGATGTTCATCCACCAGTGTCCAACAGCAGATTCCAAGATATTAGGAATGCGTCGTTAAATCACAATGTGCAATGCTACAAATAATGCGTAACATATAGAATATGCCCTTTTTTCCCTTCAGATAATTGATACAGAACACCAGTATCTCAGTGCATTTCCACCATTCAGATGGTGGTAACACAACCAGTTCGCACCAGTTCCTTCTCGTTCTCTCTTGGCTACTTTCCACCTTTGGCTTTAAGTCCTCCCATGAAAGATTTGTCCCGCCCCCCCACCCAGTTGGGGCAGTCATTGGTTACCAGCCATGCTTCATTGGCCTTTCTTGACGCGATGGTTCCCATCAGCCTGATTACCCACTGTTGGTGCATGTTGGATTTCCGACATGCTATAGCATTATAATTCCATATCCAAATGCTTTTCTAGCCCAGAACCTATTTCAGGTGGTATAGGGCAAACGGCAAGAGAACACGCCAGTCTATTGAAGGGCATGCACACACAAATTATGAATGACAGAACCTAATTTGCCTAACTGGATGTCTTTGGATCAGGGAGGAATACAGAGTAGAGAGGAAAATCCCGCGACACAAGAAGACAGAATATACTGGCTTTATTGCCATCGCAATACAGGTGAGACAAAACTAGAGGATAGAGAATAGGGTCCTCATTTTAACTGGCATACTGGGAGACGTTGGGGCAGAGGCCTTCATAAAGGCCCAGTGGTAATGTGACTTCAGCAGTGAATACAGGATTTGAAATGGCAACCTTCAGTGTCTTAGGGCACACAGCACATCAGGCTTCAAATCTGTCACCATAAATTAGATAAATGCTAGCTTGCTTATTGCTGAATTTTAAGCAAACCTATATTATAATTTTCTATGTTACATTTGATTAGTTCTTTAATGTAACGGGTAAAAATGTAACATTCTAAATATATTTAATCAAAAAAGTTAAGATCCAGTGTTTAAGTCCATTTAAAAGACACTTAAATTATTATTGTTATTAATATTTTTTTTCAGTTGTAGTGAGAAATTAAAGCAGAATAAAATGATAAATAGATGCCCCAGTATCAGATAATTATGGGCCTATTCATTTCAATGAAAAGGCCCATATTACTCTTCCCCTGGTTTCTGTTGATTCCTTATGCATTTTTGCTTTATTGGAATGGCACCAATAACAACCCGAGGATTACATTTTAAAAAGCTAATATACTGTACAATACAATGGACTCAGTACTACCTGTACAGGATTCAGCTAAACCAGAAAGGGCCAGGCTGGGGTATAACCCAGATGGGATGCCAGCTGAAATTCAGTATATACGTTTTTGATTTCTACATTTTTTTAAGGCAGGGCAGCAGTTAAAATACAACACATTATCTAAGAGAAAAATTATATTATCCTGAAATTAACCCTATATATGTCTGTCTAGAGGGGTGTGCAGGGTTATAATGTCCCAACACTGTCCCTACAGATATCCTCACTGCGTATGGGGCCAAACTCACAGGAATCTGCAAGGCAAGCAACCCATGAGAGCTATGGAAGCATGCTGAGGCACCAAATAAAATGATACGACTTTCAAAAAGCTGTTAATAGTATCAGATAAGCCAAACTATTCATGAAACTAAAAAAAAAAATCTTCTACATATCATCGACACAATTCATTTACTTATTTATTTTTCAATCTCAGTTAAGATGAGTTGACTTATCAATTAAATTTTTATTATGTTTTCTCATCAGCTTCATCAGACATTAATTTATTATGAACCTCTATGTCTGTGACTAAAAAAATCCCGCCGGGTTAATTTATTCAGTGACAAAGTCATCGCTTGTGTAATCTGGAAAGAAGACGTGACTATTTTAGCTACTCAGATTTGCCTCACGGATGCCCTCTGCTGTTCAAATATCTCCGACAGGTTAACAGTAGTAAAGTCTATGTGGAAAACAGGAAGCAAGAAAAAGGTTGTGAAAGAGCATTTTGCTCGGCTTAGGTACACAAGTTGTTTTTTTGTTTTTGCTGTACAGACAGATGAAGTCAAAAAGCAGAATCTCATGCCATCATCAACGGGACTTCAGGCTGTGAACCTGAGGCAGACCAGCCAAATCCAGAAGTGCTGTTATCCATCAGGCTTTCTATCCTACCTGTTGAGCTAATATCTGTCTGAGATCAGGAGTGGTTCATCAAAGACCAGGTACGATAGAAAATCTGTTGGATACCGGCACACTGGGATCAGGGTTTGTCTAGCCCTGCTGTAAACCTGTATATTCTCCATCCAAATTTAACAGTTATACCATTTATGCTCCTGAATCGTCAATAATCTTTCTGAAAGCTATACCAAATATGCATCAAACCTGCAACCTGCATCCCATTACCTGCAATTTTTGTGAGCTGGCATGTATGAGGGTAGGGCGTGGCTCAGTGGGTTAGGAACCTATGTCTGTGATCAGAAGGTTGCTGATTCAAATCCTATGGTCAGCAGAGTGATGTCACTGTTGGTACCTGTCAAGGCCCCTATCCCCAACTGTCTAACCATAATTTCTCAAAAAAATGCACTTTGGGGAAATTGGCTTTGATGTATAAAGCGGTACCATGTATTAAGCTACTGAAATGAACAGGCTTGAATTTGGCTAATGTTTCTCTGACTTGTGGCCTGTGGCCAAACCTTTTCACAAGCAACATTGAGGACTCATTTTCCCTCCCCTGATCCAAATCGATATGTCATTCCTAAGCCCTTTTTGCCTCCACCTCAATGAATGACAGGCGCCTCCCCCCAAACAGAAGTCACAGCTAACTAAACTGATAATTGGGGGGGTCTACCTGTTGCTTTTCAATGCTGTCAGGTCAGAAAAAGACAAATTTCCAGGTCAATGATTCCCTCCATGTCTTTCCTTGTATCATTCAAATAATCTTCGGTATAAACCCCATCCTATCTGAAGCATTTTCAATGTGGCTGAACTCAGCGGTGTCCTGAATCTCTCCGGCCTCCTGCCAGTTCGTCGCTGATCACCGTGCCTTCAGCTGTCTTGCCACCTGTTCTCTCAGCATTTTCACATGTTCAGTCCACCTGGCAATATGCTGGTTTCCTTCTCATGTACGCACTGAATGTTTCCATCGTTTCCCATCTAACATTTTGAAACGTGTCTGTTGTATATGCTATACATATATTTTGATGCTGCCAGTTCTCATGCCAGGACATTGTTTTATTTGTGCGTGGGACAATAACAGCTCCCCAAGGGCCCAGTAGATTGGCTCCAGACCAGTTTTTTCTGTTTTTTGTATTATGTTTCCTGCCTAAAATATTGATCCATTTATAAATATGACTCATTGCTGCGTCTCATTTTGAACAATACATTTTGTTTCAATTGGTTTTGAAATGTGGAAAAATATTTATACTATATGTGTGACATAGAATGATTTAGCAAGGAGTAATTGCAGAAAAATCATGTATAAGGAGGGAAACAATTGACCTGCAAGTGAATCATACTGCCAATAAATAATTGTCTGAACTGTTAACAGGAATGTTGTTAGATTTTTCCCATTGTCTCCAATTAAATTCTCACACATTGTTCTTTAAAAGTCTCTTCAATCAAATGTTAGTCTCTGATAAAAA
Source organism: Stomatorhinus walkeri (assembly GCA_026784285.1). Lineage (NCBI taxonomy): Eukaryota > Metazoa > Chordata > Actinopteri > Osteoglossiformes > Mormyridae > Stomatorhinus > Stomatorhinus walkeri. Next base: position 7,835,067 of record JAODUD010000002.1, on the reverse strand, counting down.
AAATACTTTTGTTCACAGGAAGTCAGGAAGAATATGAATTGATTTATTTTTTTCAAGAAAAATAAGTAGTTAACACAAATTTAGTACAATTTAGATTTCCAAAGTACTGAAAATACAGTGCATACAGGCTTTACAGCAAACCAACGTAGAGATGAAAATGGCACAGAATTTCAAACAGTACAATTGGCAATGACAAAGCGACATTAATGAAAGGCATCACTGGTAATCAGTATTGTTATTCATTATAAAAAAAGACAGACAAACAAGATAGGGTACTGGGAAAATTACAGAGTATGTTCAGAAATTTTTAATTCTGCAAAAAATACACAAACATATTTAATTTTACTGAAGTATATTATGTAAAAAAATAAACATTAGTGTGAATACCTTTGCATTAACATAGGCCACTTAGTGTTAATGAAATACACAAGTGAACCTAAATGCAATTTAATAAGACTTAGGCTTAAGGTATGGATTAAACTTAAACTTATAAGAATCCTGATTACGAGTAATTTAATTAACTAAGACCCCAAAATCCCTTTAGTCATTTTGGAAACTTTGTTCACCTTGACAAAACAAAGATATGCAAAGACTTCTGAGCCTAAAAACAGAATTTGGGTAAAAGATATGAATAATTAAGCTTTATCTACATAAATGTTAAAATTAAGGATCACTTGCATTAATATTTTAACTGCTGAGACTGAATCTATTGGAGGATCTCTAGGTACTAAAGGCATCCAATAAAGTTTACACAGTCATTATGGCTTTAAGATGTATATACTGTAAGCAACCAATATATAATCTATTCGGCCTACATGGATTATTCTCAGTATTCTTTTTCTCCTTATGGTATTTTGAATATCACCCAAGTAAAAAAAAAAAAAAAAAGTTCAAAATATCACCCATATAAAGTAATATAAAACTTAATCAAAGCTACACAGGAAAGAAGTGGAAAAGTGGATCATTGCGTGCTGTTACTTTGTACAGTCTTTAGTAAGCTGTTTTTTTCCCTAGCCTTGTTATAATTTTACCCCTCCCACAATGAAGCATATTAAACAGAGGAAGCAGAATGCAAATAGGCTGAAACAAGGCAGTTATTTAAATTAAAACTGAAAAACAAAAAAAGCAATACCAGATTAATTTTAACTGAAGTTCTCATTCAAGACACTTAAAACATATCTCTTGCATTTCTTTTTGGTAGGTTTTGTGCCACATTAAGACGTGTGAGATGAGATGGAGAAATGACCATTTATAGAGACACGACATCACAGCTGACAGAGGAATGAGGTAAGATACAGTACTGTTAACAAAGAGCATGAGGAAACCAAGGGACCATTGTTAAACACAGAATGTAGCAGTTTTCTCCACACATCTGACAAACACGATGATGCAAACAGCAAAAATCTGATACTCACAACCAAAACGAGCGCCGGCTTTAAATATTAATACATTTAAATAACAAATGCCACAGTATGGTTTCTCATCTGCCCACAGTACAGTGATTCCACAAACTGAATTGTACATGTTCATGGAAATACAGTAGTGCACTCATCCTTATCCTACAGGAATACTGAAACTGGATTAGAATGAGTTTAAATGAGGTAGGCATTATGCATGTTCGGCAAAGGTTGGATTGGCAATGTGTGATGTGTGTAAAGCAGGTGAAATTAAGGCACTGCTGAACAGAAACACCACCATTCACATTTGTAAAATTTTAGCTCTTATTTCAAATTACACAACAGCAGCTATGCGATTAAGAAAGTTACAACCGCTTCTCAAAAAAGCAGAGACATTATCATTTAAAAGCTATTTCAATTTACCCAACCTTTTTCAGCCTGCCATGATACCGTATGTTTATATTTATGAGAAAGAGGTAAGTAGACATATACAGTTTGTTAGTGGACACTGCAATTTAAAACTTTATATTAAGTGCAACAAAAAAAATAATTCTCGTTGGTTTTATTACAGTTTTGCATGTCCTATATGTTAAGCTCAATAGTAGAATATAGTACACTTTAATATGGTTACTTTTTATTTATGTAATCAGTGTACCCACATTCAGAAGTATTTTTTAAAAACTGGTAAAATTCTGGTAGTTTTGGTTAAAGCCAAACTTTTTCATCCTTAAAAAAAAAAAGTCTTAGGCTTGGTTTAATTCCCACAAACAGACAATTACAGGTGCAATAGAAAATTTCGAATACGTAATGCAAAACAATTGCTACAAAATGCACATTTGTCATCATTCAAGTGTAGAACACAACATTCTTTGTTTTCGCTGAGGGAAAATAAATTATACTGTTCAATTCCCCCGTCAAGTGTACCCTGCCCCAAAAAATATGACAAAAAATAAAGAGATAATATGTACTCAAGTCCGTGAAATATTGATCATTTTATACAATTTTTGAATTTAAAAAATAAAATATAATTTTTTAAAGTTTGCAGCATACCAATTACAAGCAAAATCCACTTGTTTTAATGCAGTTATGTGAAAAAAGGTCAGAATAACTATCCAAAAAGAGGTTGTGTTCAGACAGTGAGCGATAGCAGGAATGGTCTTCAAATGTGACTTTATATATTACGTAATTACACCCTTTTCCACTTGGACCCCCTTCGTTTCTTCATCTTGATTTAGTTTAAAGCCTCTGAGGTACAGGATTGGTAGCCAAATGAAACTGACGACGAAGACCGGCATCATCAGCATGTGGGATCAGAGTAGCAGCTCTATGTAAAATTCAGTAGCCCAAGAAGGGCACCGACTGCCCCAAAATACCCCTGCAGTAGCAAGAAGATTAAATTGATTTGTATTTTCCACAGAAATAACTAACACAAGGGCTCCCTTTATATCCATACATTCAATACTCTCCATTAATTTTGTCTAAGTCAATCATTTTTAAAGGTAATACAACAAAATAATAATAAAAAAAGGTTCTGTCTGTGTAGGTTCTGAGTCATCCAGGACATGATAATCTTAAGGGCCTGAATCGAAGGCAACTGGACTTCATTTTCCCTAATATCCTGAAAACGTTTCACCTCTCATCCGAAAGGCTTCTGGAGAAGAACTGAAGAAACCTTTTGCATGGGAGCTGAAATGTTTTCAAGCCCTTAAGATTATCAAAAAAATTGTTGCTTTAATATTAACTTGTTCGTTAACCATTGCAAAAAAAATGATGTAGTTAATACAAGTTTACTTAGACTAACTGAAACATTTGTCTGAAGTAACAAGCTAACAAAAACTATATAAAATGACTTACCTCATGCTCAAGGAAAAGTGCCTTTGTTTGACCTTGTGACCAGTAATCCAGTGCATAAGCCAAAAGCCTCATGGATAACGTGTTGACGCGGAGAAAATTGCCCACAAACACCACCCGATTGATTTTCTAGGCAACATAATATCAAGATGCTGTTACATAGTGATAAACAAAATGCAAATCGCAACACATTAGCCAACAGGATGAGGAAGGTATTGATATTGTATGTCAGGAGAAATTTTAGGCATGCGTGAGGAGACAATTCTACTGAAGGTAGTGATGGTGCCATATCTCAGCGCTGTCATAGCCCTGTACAATGCTGCTTGATTCACAAGTCACAAGGCAGCACTGTAAAGAGGCCGACAGCAAAGAAACCATCAACCGCAAACTTGAAGGAGGTGGAAACCCATTCACAGCACACCATGGCAAAATAAGGAAACGTCATTACCGCTTCAGATTTAATACAATGTTATGTACGGGTAAAGAAGTACAGTCAATAACAATAGTATGTAATGTGTTGTGCTAAGACAAACCAATATGTTTATTGGAAGACCAGATTTGTCTGTCCCTGTAGTTTCATTAACACCTGAAGCAACTGAAGAACCTATGATATTAACCCGTTAAGCTCTTATGGAACATAAATCACATACACAAAAACAACATGTACTGGATTCCTCTGGAATTCTCACCTCATTTACCGCGCTCATCTTAGCAATCCAGCCAATGTTATTGGTGATGGTAACTAAGGTGGCTCTGGCTAAATCCTCCTTGGTAACAGCTTCTCGTTTCTCTTTGTAAATCATGTTGCCAAAACTGCAAGGCATAAACAGTAGAAAACGCTTTACGCCACAGCACCAGACTGATGACTTTAACCGTAAGACTATTTCCTTCACTCTTCAACCTTGAGAATCAGAGTCTGATTTGAGATTAATTCTAAAATTAATTAACGGCAGTTCTCAACTCATGTAAAACTGACTGAAATAAATTTGGACTTCGATAAAACACAGCCAAATGTTTACAGAAGGTGACACTTGCCAGTACGGTAATTTACACTTTTCACCTATTTAACGTGTTCTTTAGTACATGTTACTAATACATATTTGGCTTATATGTTTTTGCTAAAAGGTTGCTTGAATAGTATGGGAAGGCAAACCGGACTCACATAAATTGGGCTTTATGAACGGATTTCATACGTTAGTTGAAAACTGCCTGCATATAGACAATCTGTTTGTTTAGGGTTACCTACACAAAGCCATAAACACCCTATAAAAGTTCTGGATAAAGGTATTGATTTTTAAAATGCCGGTTGTTTTCTCTCTTTGAAAATATAAAATGCTGTCAAACTGATAATATAGGAATACCACAGGAAAAAAATGAACAAAATATATATTCTCTCCCTCCTGTTTCACTGAAAGAAAGCTGGAAAATGGATGTTAACTTACTATAAGAGTTGCTTTTCTGGCCATTATGCACAAAAAAAGATTCAATATTAAACTTGACTTTCATGTTTCAAATTCTTTAATGTTGCAAAGCTAGGTTATTTAAAAGGTTATATATTTTTAAAAAATAATAAAACAAAAACGAAAAACTAAATTAAGAATATACTGTTGAAAGGTGAATTAAACTGAAGTAATATATGGAAATCAAAATAATGTTTCTCTCACCTAGAAGCTACTGCCCATCCTGGTAGGTCAAAGCGCTCATAATCACCACCGTAGATGTCACGCACTAGTTTGTCTGCATGTGTGCTGTCTCCTTTAGATGCCAGCTCCAGGGCCTCGTCAAAACTATCACAGCCTGTCAGAAGGCCACACAAGCCCAGGAAGGTCCCACCCCCAAGGCTGAAACAAGGCAAAGTGCATCTCGGTAATCACCATCTGCAGTATAACCCATAACTCAAACTATTTAGTCCTTTCAAAGTTTAGTTATGAAATTATTATATGCTTAAAATTTCATGTTTTAGAAACTGCACAATTTAATTCTGGGATGAATGCTCGGCTTAAGAAGAATTCCCAACCAACTTCTCAATTAACTGTCACCTGTAATAAAAAACAACTTCATTATCAAAATGACTAGCGCAAACTGAACAAAGCTTTGCAGAGGCTTGAAGCATGATAGTGCATATTCTACATGTGAAAATGCATGTAACCTGAATTTACTCCAGTACGTCACACAAATATACAATAAATGGCTATTTTGTAATAAAAATTAAACTTTCCGTGTAGCATCTGCTGATCAGATTATTATTGCATAAACGAATAAATGTCTTAATGAATACCTAGTGCCAGCCACACGCTTATAATTGTCTTTGGAGTAGACAGCCAGGATGCTGACCCCTGAACCAATGTTAACCACTAGCAATGGGTAAGGGTCTTGCAGGTTGTAAGGCATCTTTTGGCATCTCTCTGGGTCCAGGGCATTCTCAAAATAATAGCACTCTGCTTGACCATTGAAGCTTGGCGAGTCGATATACAGCAACCCTTTTACCAAACAGTCGAGCTCATCTAGTTTGTGCAGCTGCAAGTTTCCAATCTGTACAAAAAAAGAAATGGTATTTAATTAGCTAACCCCAAATTTCATACATAAAAAAATGCACAAACGCATTTCTTTGATAGACCATTCCATCCTCCCAGACCACAAAAGATACAAATAAACCACTGTACCACCCAAGAGGCAGACCTCACCGTGCGGAATTCCTCCTCAAACTTGTAGGCACCCCCACCAGTGGCACAGAGCACGGTATGCAGGGTGGAGAAGTTCTTGTCCCGGCCCATCTGAATGAAGGTTGGCAAGTCATGAGTAGGGAAACGGATGAAGTGCAAGTTCCCACGGCGGCCATGTACTGTCAGTCCTTTCAGCTCCAGGTGGGTGTCACGAATGCCCGTTGAGCCGTAAGCGACATTGGATGTTAAGTATTTGCGGATGCTCTTCAGACACTCCACCTCCTCTTGCTCCTCCTCTGCTGTCACATCCACAGGCTCAAAGTAGACCAGCTTCACCAAGGTACCTCCGATGTCCATTCCAAACCATGGGAAAGCTACAGGCGGAACAGGAAGTTCAGTTCCAAGAAAATACATAGAAAACGAAATATCAATCTTATCAGCATCACAATTCTATAATCTATGAAACCTAAAATAAATCAATACACTGTCTCTAAAGTGGCGAATCAATTTCAATTTATTTAAGCACTTATTTCCCAACTGTAAAGACATATGACAACTAAACTTACATGACACTATATAGAGAAGCTGTTTATAATATGCATGACCCTCATGGAACCAGCGCAAAGAAAAAATTTGAGCAAATAAGAATGAAGCTTTTACAGCCTATTTTCGCTGTCACGTAAACGGCATCTTCCGGAACACAAATTTTACTGGAAACAAGTATATTTTGAGGGAGGACAATAGAGTTTAGACAGCATTTACATTTATTCAGATGACGACCTTATCAAGAAACAAGTGAATCTGGCGGTGGACCACACAGTTAGCGATGGAATAATTAAGAAAGAAAATACAAAACCACACAATGATGTTCCTGGTGACATTCTGACTGAGGAACTGAATGAGCTGGATTTATTCAATCAGAAATTGCACTACAGAGTACACCAAGCATTAGGTCTCATTTTATTGTAAATTGCACAACTGAGGGTGACGTATATGTTCAGCAATAATCCATGAACATCCACAAACAGTATCATCTTCTTTCCAGTGTGAAAGACGAAGAGAATCAATGGATCAGAAAAATCAGGTAAGCAAGAGAAAATAAACACAAGCTTATATTCAGACACACAAAGGCATTCTATACATACACATAAAATTATGGAATTGCATTTTCAATTATTGTGTGCAAAAGAGAAAAACATTTTTTCTGCATTTTATAAGCACACACCTCGCACTGAAACATTTTGATGTGTTCGCGTAACAAACTGACGACCTAAAATGCTGTTGATGCCGCCTAATGCTTTTAAAAAACTGAAATAAATCGTATATATGCCGTAGCCTCATTCCAAGACATGGATTAAACATGCATGCGAAATGTCCGGAAAATATTTTTAATGACAGCATAAAACACAATGACACCCTATAAAAGCAGCTATGCCAAATAAAAGAAAACAAACATAGGTGCCTAAATCGCGATGGAAGCAGACATTGCAATCCGCTCTGCAGCAGGAAACTTCACCTTGTACCATCAAGCTCGCGACATTCGCACTCGTGCAACATTACAGACACATACCCGATTTTCTTGACACGTGAAGGAAGAAATATATCTACACACGGGCTACGAAATTCGCAGGATTGATACACGAAAGGCAGAAGTGAGCGTTGCATCGCGATCAGCACCCGGCGGCTGCGGCAGCGCTCCCTTACAGCCCTTCCGCCATCATCACTCGCTGCTGCCGAAAACAATGGACGCGCCACCAAAATGTCCGTTCGAGGCTAAGCTCACGTTAGACACCGGCGGGGGGAGGATATAGCGAGACGTGCAAATCCCGGGTCGTACCATCAAAGTGCATAGCAAATATTAATCGGATTTGCGGAAAAGGGGACTTACAGGTCTTTTTGGCATCCTTCAGTTTCATATTGGACCCTTTTATTAGTGACACTTCGCTTCCTGCTGGTAGCTGATTCGCTGATAGCCACTCTCTATGCGTCAAAGCCGAAAAACAGTTAAGTTTGGCCAAATTCCGGCAGTAAACAAATCAAAAGTGGTTGAAAATATGAATGAATTATTTAGTGCCTATTTCTTTTAACGGCGATTTCCGCGTCTGGCCGGCGAGCCGCTGGTGTCCTTTGACTTCAGCGTCATTGACATTTGCGGCACCTCGCTAGCCGGAACGCCACAGGCAGGTAGCTGATTTAGCACAAAATGTCCGAATTCATTTCATGTCAGTCTAGATGCTATCGGATAATGAACGACAACGCCAACAAAACTGTTAACAACAACAATAAAAAGAAACCAAAATAAAACAAACAAACAAAAAACAAAAACAAATGTAAAACAGATCCGCACGAGCTGACGGTGCGCGAGCTGTCTGGATGCGGGCGGCTGTCAACGCATTACGTCACCAGCTGCGCATTCATAGAAACGAGAAAGAGTGAAACGTGCGCAGTCAACGCGTTTTTGGGAGTCGGCCGCATGATTCGAAGCAGTTCATATAAAACTATAGAATGACATTAGAGAGAACTCTCTCAGTCTCTCGTTATATATTTGTATTGTAACCATACTGTCGCAGTATGATTTCCGTTGTAGAATCAAAATCACACTAGGTAGGTATGACTGGACATAATTTAGCCTGAATCGCGCATCATCTCCTTGCCACTTATAAAACGCCTTAAAAAGTTACATTAGCGTTGAATAGCGCGTGCGCGCGCATGCACGCACGCACGCGCGCACATATTAAAACGATCTTTAAAAATGTGCTGTGGATGTCATTGACCTCTAATTTCATGCAAACGGTATATTACTTAAATTGCGTTTTTTTGTATTACTAGATAGATGGGTAAGAAAACCAAATTAATGGAACACTGTGATACACTGAGGTAAAGAGACCAGCAGCAATGCCTGGATTTTTTATTTATATTGGAAACAGCAGATATTTCGGTTGCTTTGCACTGTACAGCCTAATGTGGAGTCTAATGTGCAATATATTATATTATATTATATTATATTATATTATATTATATTATATTATATTATATTATATTATATTATATTATAAGC
>JAODUD010000002.1:7770803-7782011 GCA_026784285.1 Stomatorhinus walkeri | reverse complement strand
CCCCCCCCCCCCCTCCCTCCCCGCAGCTCGACAGATTCAATCTCCCATTTCGGTTTTTTCAGATTGAGAGTGGCAACCCTAGCTGGGGGTGCAAGGTGACATTTTGTCAGGGGCCTGTAGCAATATGCATATAACATTGTCATCTTTACCTGCCTCTTTTCCTGCTAAGAGTTACAGCGGCAGCGCAGCGCACAGGTCAGTCCGGATGGCATGATCAAGACAAACCTCATTCTAGGGGATTCTCATTCTTCGTATTCTGTCCAAGAAAATCACAGAGAAGAACAGAGACAGCACACACTCTTGATGAACCTTGCTTTGTGAAAAGGACCATGGCACCATTTTAACTGTATTGTTAGAGGGGCTAAATAGCACAAACATTCTCCAAATTCACAAAATTCATGTAGACTTTTTTTTAGCATATTCCCACAAACCCTCACAGCACTGGAAAATGAGAGGAGTTGGTCCACTGTTCCAAGTCCCAACCAGAATTTACATTGTTCTGCCTGAATCCTAGGTTCGACCATTGGGCATAGCTCCTCTCCAATGGCCAGGAATAGGCTTTCCCAGGGAAGCTGGGAAGTGTGATGCTCCTGTAGTTGATCCCACCGCTAGCAGAGACATTTCACCCGCCTTCCATGTGACATTGAAGAGGCATTTCAACCGCGTCTTCCTGACAGTATTACTTTAAACATATCTACACAGTTTTGATATACTTCTGCAAATTTTCCCAACACAGAGACCTCTGACCACCATAATTAACTGCAGTGATAATCTCTGATCCACCAGAAGCTTCTAGCACTGCCTCCTGGGTTAAGGAGTTTCTCAGAGTGTTACTTCTACCACTCAACACTGTCCCCAGAGTTGACCAGCACCATCTCACTGAGTCTTACCCTCCGGAGCTGGCAAGAGGTGTTCTAGAACACTTTCTGATCACCCAGTAGTCTCTCCGCGTGGCCTCTCCAAACTCCACCCATGCATGTCAGCTCTTCTGGCCTGTTGAAAGCTTTCAACCGTCTCAGAAGACCCCCAAGCAATTAATATTTGAGACTGACTATGGTCCTTTCAGACTCAATTCACTTTGATTCAGTTATCAGTATTTCATGTATCTCGGTATTCATATATTAATATTTGTAAACGGACAGATAAATTAAATAAAACTGAAAGTGAAAATTAGGTGTGTGTCTGTGTCTGTATGTCTATATCTTGTTCTTCAGTGGTCTGAAATGCTACACTGTCTACAGCAGTAACTAAAATATATTGCAGTAACTCTGCCTATGGCTCCCCTGCAGGAAGAGTTGAACCCCAGTCTCTGCTGCCAAAGGCAATGACTCCAGCTGCATTACTAATAGGATGGGACCCTTTAGTGAAGCTACCAGGATTGCTACTGAATATTATGGATCAAGAAATGTCACATGTGCTGCAGGCCCATTAGACCCTGCACTGCCGAACCATTCCATCGTAAATGCCTGCCACGTACGATACTGTTCCAGTGAGTTGTATAAAAAAGAAAATTAACAAAATGATGAAAAAATAATCACTACAATGTGTTCTATGGGGTGAAGTAGTAGGCATTATGAAAAAAAGATATTAAATAACCACTATTGTTTAATACTAAATATATAATCTTACTTTCGACTTTAGCTATGATTCATCCCTCTTTCAATGTTTACAAATACAAAAACGTCAACTGAGATCAAAACCCACAGAAGCTTGATCAAATAAGAATGATTTTGAAAGGTATATTTTTCTTTTTTTTATTTTGCTTGGCAAATACTAAATAATAATCCCACCAATAAACGTAAGAATCATGTGTTATAGGACGCATTCTATCATTATTCATTCTATATTAACCATTTACACTTAAGTAAACCATCTTTAGGTACTCAGACTTTAACTCAGAACTGAGTAAAATGCCGATTGACCCAATATTGATTTCGCATACTTCATAACACACTTTTAAAAATGTTTTTTGCAAAAGGATTTATTGACCATGCAGGTTAATATCACCTTACCCAAAATACATGGATGCATTATGTCAGATAAGACATCAGTTTTTCCACTGGAGGAAAGACCAAATGTTCCCTAGCATCTATGGATTGATACTGCGTTGTCTGCTACAGCTGTGAGTAATCATGACGGAGTCAGATAAGCTGGGCATTTGTATTCAGAGTGCATAAAACTATTATATTGGCACAAGGCAATTTCAAACAAGTGAGCCAGTCCTTCTGCTAGTCTCTTCAAGTAACTTTGTAAGTGCCACTTGCATTACAGGACTTCAGTATTATGCCGGCTATAAGACTATCTGAAGCCTAATCTTTTCCCCTCAGCAGATGACTTTCTTATGAACTTCAAGGGATAAACACAGCAGAATTATTGATTTTGTTCCAGCGACTGCTCATCATTTTTTTTCAGCTGTACTATGAAATCTATGCACTACATTTCTATTTGTGGCCCAATAAAGTTAGACAAAGTAAGAAAAAAATATTTGTCTTTGTTTTCTTCCGTGTATCGATTAATTAAAAATAATAATGCTTCTCAGACATGTATCTGTTTTATCGTTATGTTATAACTCCTGGTATTGTGTTAGCTTTAAAGCAGGTGTAACATCAGTGTAGCTGATCTAATATATATTTGATTCACATTTTGTGAGTGCTATACTACAATCAGTATTAAAATCTTATATTTGGATTTAAAGCAAGGTCTGAAAATCTCTAATATGAAGAAATTGCAATGCGTCAAATTATGATTAGGTTATGAAGTGAGAATGTAATTATTTTTGATTGGATGCAATAATGTCGGGCAGAATTGCTTCCAACAAAATTCAACAGCAGTGCACATTTCTGTACTGCTAATGCCAAAATACATCCCACAGTACAAATGAGCCTCAGCATTCCAAGGAGCGCATAGATGATGGCTCTTCTTTTGGACCATGACAACTCAAGCTAGCCAGAAACCTTACATGCTGGCCAAGATACAAGCACTGGTTTAAAAACTGCAATGCTGTTTTTAGCTCAGACCACAATTAGCCATTTCCCGTTCCACCAGGGCAGCAATATGGGTACACAATTCATACCTGTTGTCAAGTTAACAGAGTCGTGGATCTTGTGACTGGAACATCCAGGCCTTCATAGACCTCCAAATCACACTCCACAGCTGTGACAACAAGGCATCCTTCCCAGCATGAACCGAGTGACTTCTATACATATGGTGTGATGCACTAAATGACATGCTTGCATAAGGAAAAGATACTGTGTCCGCAGTTGATATGGGGGATCTTTACCTCACCTGCTCCATCTGGACAGGAAGGATCGCTATGTCAGAACAAGAATTCCGTCACCAACACGCTCAGCACTGATGTCCTCTAGCGCAATATGCTCAACCCTGCTGACTCAGGGCTATAAAATACGAATTACAGCTACGAAGTACAGCTCGACCAGCATCATTGCTGGTGACACGCCATTAAAGGGTCTCTACAGCAGCAGTGAATAGTCAGCAAACAGGCTGGAGATAGAGCGGCTCACAGACTGGTGCAAGTGTAGCCAAGAAACACTTTTGGCCTCTCCGCTTCCTCTGTCTGAGGAGTACAAGTCTTCCACCAGCCATCTTCACCATATTTTTCTCTCTAGATTTTTTGTATCCCATTCCGGTTTGGGAACTACAAAGTCTCAGACCACAAGTCTATGCTGCACATAGTTGATATAGAGTGGGAAAAAATGATTGGGATCTCTCTCCCCTTCCTTAAAGACATTTTCCCTAATTGATGCACTTGCAAAGCCTCCAGCATTGCAGAGGATCCTCCCACAATTTCCATGGACTCCACAGGTTGAAGTTAATGTCTGGGCATTCAGTTGGAAAGTAAAGACAATAGAACAGCATGGGAATGGGGGTTCTGTGAAATTTGTCAACACATTTTCATCATGTATTAGTCACACTTTGTTGGGTTATGGTGCTTGCCGCAAACTCCCATTAATGCAGCAGCTTGTGCAGAAATAACAGGTCACATAGCAGGTTCTGCTTAGTCCATCATAAATATGTACAAATAGTTGCAGACAAGTTTTTTCAATTTCATGTGCACTATATGGCCAGAATTATGTGGGCAGTAGAACGGGGATCCCCAGCTATTTTTCCTCGAGGACCAAAAACCATCAGCAACACTAAGTCAAGGTCCATTGCTTGTTTGCCTTGCTTGCTGTTGTTAATGCATTCACCGTGGGGTCTAAGATTAATGAAATTTCAATCCTTTTGTGACCAGAATGTAGACCATCCCCAGTGAAAGGCTTGGGTGAGACCAATCTTTCTTTTTGGGCCAATTTCTTGGAAGTTTGTCAACCAATTATTTTTTCCGTCAATGGAACTTAATGGACTTCATGTTTTGGTGGTTTTCTATGGGGTGAGGTGGTAGAAGATTATCCCTATTGTTACTAATCAAAATGCTGTCACTAATTGTAACTTTTTGGTCATGGTTTCGTGTCTGCAATTGTCACAACCACATCACTGCCATGATAGAACTGTGCTGGACAACTGCAACTGATCTGACTGTGAAGGCCAAAAAATCTGGAAGCGAGTTAATTTGCATAGTTGTTGCCACACAAGCTCACAGAATTGGACCTGATACCCTAATATCAATACCCAGCCTGATTGGCAGCAAATCGCACCTGCAATGTTCCAGCATCCAATGGAAACCCCTCCCAGATGGGTACGTAACATAAGTCCCCGCAGAGGATTGTGACGGTTGTGTGTTGGTGGGGTTCGCAATCCACAAAGCTGTGCTGTCTGATACAGCCAGAAAGGGGCTCGACAAGCTATGATCCAACAAAGACCCCCACAGAAATGTCCCGAATTAAAACCATTGTACTCTGCCTGGAAGAGGGTCACAGGGATTTACATCGGCCACCAGACTGGGGGGCTTTTTTGGCCAGAATACTGAGCAAGGTGCAGCGTTATTTGTACTTCAGGAATGACTGGGAAAACCTCATATTTATTATTCATTTTTGGAATTATGGTTTTAGAGATTTGGTTAAGGGGGTCAGAAATGTCATCTGTGCTCTCTGTAGATAATATACTTCTGCCATCCCATGCCCGGTATATTGTTGAAACAATCCAATCAAAATTGAAATATGACAAAAACTGCTGGAGAACAGAACATCCTTGACTCCTTTTTCCATGATTTCTGCAACAGGAAAAGTCACAGATTAATCCATTTGAAAATAAATTAATTTCTATTGAACAAAAATAAACCATATTAATTAAATCTGAATTTTAATGACTTCTCAACAATCCAAGGGCATTATAAATCAGCAGTGAACAAAAATAAATTAAATCTTGCAGTAAAAGCTTTAAAGTATAACATAAAATCAGGCATATATATATTAAATATGAGGAAAAATTTGATTTGTTTTTTTTTTTTCTTGCCCACCACCACACCCCCTCTTCGGAGGACAACTTTATGTTTGATTACAACTTGTATACATATCTTCAAACAAAAATATTTACCTTCACATTTATATCAGACGTAGATAGGGGGCCTCATATATAACATATATAACACAAAAACTGAAATACAACATAAAACAAATAACAAGCATACAGGAGGCGAGATACTGCCACAGGATCCGACAGTGAGGACAGAGCAACAAGACAGACAAACCGGAGACAATACGAGGTGACTTACAACAGACTGGGACACGACAGCTTTGGTCAAATGTATGTGTATGTGTGGGGTTTACACTAAAAGTATATAAACATTAGTGTGTGTATGTGTACGGAGAGGGAGGGGGGAAGGGGTCAAATCTGGGGATATATGTGGCTTTGATTTGCTCAATTGGGGGAATCCAAAATCATTGACCGCTACATTCAAAATGCTTTATTAAAATGATCAAGAATAGCTTATCAACCACTGTGCCAATGGCTTTGGTGAGCAGCTCCTGGTCCACCAATTTGTCAGGTCAGTCATGATTGGGAATATAGGCTTCATCGAAGATAACCAATCAAGAACTGAGAATTTAGTATCATTTCCATTTCAATCAAATTCCCTTCTGTTTCAATCAAACTCTCTCAGACAAACAACTATTCTCATATACATATCCTACCATTCTTTGTGACATTCACTATCATTTTGTTCCTTGTACATCATTATTTGAATTCACATATAGTACTTATCCTGCCATGGAATGGGTTGGTGCCCCATGTTGGCTTGTTCTCCGCCTTGCACCCACTGCCTCTGGGATAGACTCTGGACCCCCTGCAACCCTGAATAGGACAAGTGGTTTTAGAAAATGGAAGGATGAATGGATATACTACTTAATTTTTCTTTTCAAATATAATATCATTCTCTCCTACATATATTAAACCATTGTTTCACGTTTATGAGAGGGCTCTCATAGATGCCAGTTTAGGGCAGCTTCTTCAGTAGAGCCATTACAATTTGCCGTTTCACTTTCTCAGTCATGGATTTGCTTTGGACTTACATCTTTGCATTTATTCATTATGCGTTCCTCCATTTTTGTTTATAAGATATAGGGTAACCTTTCTTAATCCCACAGTTGGGAAACTTGCATTGTTACAGCAGCAGATGGACTGAGGAGTTACTATACAGTAAGCAACTATGCAATACAACAATATTGAAAAACTATACAATATAAAAAATTATATCTTTATTACATTTTGTTTATTGAATTTTACTTTATATTGAGTACTTTATGTATCTTTAGGGACTTAGAGACTTTTTTTAAATATGTATTTTTAGTACAATTTATCAAATTCCCATAATGTATAATGTATTAAGTACAAATAATTTGCTGCTTGAACAGAGGTGTTATGTACCAGTTCAATAAAATAAAATAACTGTATTGAGAATAATATCTGTGTGTAATATATAGATTTTTCATTAATGTCAGTCAGCTAGGGAGAGAGTGCCGTCTTTGTGAGGCTTGAAGCACAAGATTTATATCATTAATATGATGATTTTTATATGTATTTTATATGTATTTTTAGTACAGTTTATCAAATTCCCATAATGTATAATGTTTTAAGTACAAATAATTTGCTGCTTGAACAGAGGTGTTATGTCCCAGTTCAATAAAATAAAATAACTGTATTGAGAATAATATCTGTGTGTAATATATAGATTTTTCATTAGTGTCAGTCAGCTAGGGAGAGAGTGCCGTCTTTGTGAGGCCTGAAGCACAAGATTTATATCATTAATATGATGATTTTTAATTCACACCAACTGACCCTTCCACTCTTAGAGCTCTTGTATCTTTCTCCCCAGTGAGCTTTTCCTCGCCTCCTTGTCCCATATCCTTTCTTTAAAAAGTTACCCTTCCAGGCTTAACGTGTTACTGTATGCGCAGGTGCCTAACTGCCTGCCATTTCCACTCAGTGATATCATCAGTCCATCTTCTGTTTTGTGTCCCTGATTTTCTTAATCTCTCTCTCCCTCTCATTTGGCATCTCTGTTTATTCTGGGAAGAATCATTTTCCTAAATTGTAGTTTCTTATCTATGCTGTGACAGCACTCTTTTTAACCTTTATTCAAAGACTTACAAGTCAGTTATAATTAAATAGAATTGCTGTCTCCTACAACATCACATAACCCCTGTTTTGGTCCATGTGGGAATTACGGACCATGACGACATATCAGTTTGTGACCTGAAATCCCAAAAATTCAAGTAACAATGAACAAATGTATATTAATTATGAATATTAATTCTTCTTCAGAGAAAACAACTAACTTTATTTTGTTTGACAACAAACCACTATGTGAAAATTCCAGGTGTTTTTATTTTTAGTCTACGTAGAGGGCAGTGCAGCAGTTCACATCCGCAGGCCTGGCGATTCAGATCCACCACATCTCCGTTTGCATGGAGCCCGCATACCCATGTCTTTAAATTTCCCGAAGGGTATGATTACCCTGCTCTGCCGTGTACTGCCGTCGGTAGGTTTCCGTGCCCCTCTGCAGTCAAAAAACATTGAGATAGATGGGCTGGTGTTTCTAAACTACCCACTGTGTTTGCTGGTGCATGTGTTATGGTCCTCTGCCTCGTGCTATACGTTTCCTGGCCCACAGCAGCCCTGCACTCGATAAGAGGCTTGAGAATGGATTGGTGGATATTTTTATTGAAAAAGGGGCCCTCGCTTGCTTCCTTTGGGAAAACTAAAAAAAAAATAAAAAATTTAATGACATTAACAATAAATCAACAGACAGAGCCATTTGTTACGTAAGTGGATAAAGTCGGCAGGGCACATTGGGAATGAGCAGAATCCCAAACCAGAGACGCCTGTTAAGTTATCTGACAGTTTGTCATGAATGTAGGATGACATCAAGTGACCTTCAAAAGGAATGGGAAACAGTAAGTGCAGGTGTGACGTGCACTGCTAGGACAGTTTATATCAGGCTTCTAGAAGCAGGACTGAAGTGTATATAGTGACTGAGTCAATAATGTGCCAATAGAATAATTCAGTAAAATGGAGATTTCATTTAAAATACCAAACCCATATATTTTACTTTAATAACTTAAATATGTAGCGTAATATGCCAATCAGCTGAAGCTTTTAGGCAATGCTAAATGAAAATCAGAGCAAAATATTCTACTGACTTAGATTACATTGATTATATGGTAATGCAATGATGGGGCATAATGCAGTAAATATAGGAAATTTAATTCCAGGCATATGCAGAGGGGTAATATACTTTTCTTGTCTTAAGCAGCAGGATTGCAGGGCATAGGAGAAATTACCACGGCTCTTGAACCTCAGAAACCATGGAGTGTATAATAAATGGGAATAAACTCCTAATGTGGCCCTAGAGACTAGCAGGATCAGTGATTTGTAGATGTAGTATATAATTGCAATAAAACGCCAACACCCACTATGAGAGGTGGACAAATGGCAGCATCTGTGCAAACATCTGGGCTGTGATCAGGACAACTGATCCAGCAGGGTAATGTTGTCTGAGGTGATCCATGCTAGATGGTTTCCATTTGTCTTTTCTTGCCTGGAGAAGAAGCTGTAAGAAATTTGTGGATTTCAGAATAAAAATCAATTTAGTCTCTTTTCAAATCCCAATTGTACGACACTTTACACAGATTGAGGGTATTGATTGTTAAACAAGGGAAAGACGTGAAGATTGTATGAGCCAACATGATTGTTTTCTGGCTAATGCTTTGTATGTGTGTGGTGGTAATCGGTACTAAAAGCACAGGACTGCAATGGCCAATAACATGAAAAAAGAAACAGTCTATGGACCTGCCACACATTCTCCTTTGTGGTCTGCTAAAAGAGTCTCATTGAAGGTTCAGATCTCCGTTTATAACAATAAAAATATATTCCTCCAAGATCAAATTTGGCTTCTCTGTGAATTAACATTCATCTCACAATTTTTTTATGGCAAGTGTACACCTTTGTAGCATAAATGTTTAAGTGTTTTGTGTTCCTGATTTTCTTAATCTCTTTCTCCCTCTCATTTGGCATCCCTGTTTATTCTGGGAAGAATCATTTTCCTAAATTGTAGTTTATTATCTAAGCTGTGACAGCACTCTTTTTAACCTTTATTCAAAGACTTACAAGTCAAATATAATTAAACAGAATTATTGTCTCCTCCAACATCACATAACCCCTGTTTTGGTCCATGTGGGAATTACTGACCATGACGACCTACCAGTTTGTGACCTGAAATCCCAGAAATTCAAGTAATACAGGAAATTTAATTCCAGGCATATGCAGAAAGGTTAATATAATATATATAGTTATAGATAAAAGTTATAAAAATGTTGACAGCACCTTCAATCCAGGCCAAAAAAACTACAAAAAGGTGAGGGAAATCACTTTTTAAATTGTATTAGTAAGAGAAGAAAAAATATAATGTCTCTTTGAAAACAAAAGAAACTAGATATACAGATGTGGAAAAAAATTAAGAGATCACACAGGAATTTTTTTAGTTTCACTCGTTTCTCAATTTATGGGTATCCTTCTGTGTAAAATATACATTTTTTTGTAAACTCCTATTTGGCTCTTAGCTGTTTGTCATTGATTAAGGGTTTCTGTCTTGCTTTATGGGACTTCACTCCTACTTCTAGCAGCATTAACCTGTCGCATCAGTGCATTTCACACCATTTAATATTTCCCATTCTTTTTGAAGGTCACATGATATCATCCTCCGATTCATGAGGCACGGTTGGATAAGTTGACGGTCATCTCTAGCATTGGAAAGTCACTTCTGCCCTCTACCTGGCTGGTTTTTGGTCATTCCCAGTGTCTCCTGCTTCACCTCATTCATCTGTACCGCTGTCTTAGTAATATTGAGCCTAGAAGCATCCCGCTACTCAGTGTAGCGTTCTGCCAGCAGAGCCAGAACTAACCCTGGATTTAACAATGCAGATTATGATACGGTCTCTTAATATATGACTTTCCCCACATATTTACGGACTTTTAATTCGAAAACTTTAGCCAGGTTAATAATCAGGCACATATATTCATAAATCATTATGAGTTGGCATTTTAATATGTTAGCAAGATTTTGAAAGCTCTGATACAGTCTTATCAAGGTACGTCTGCTGCGTTATTTATTTTGTGAGCTGGTGAACAAGTAATTGTAAAAAATATATTGTTATTCAACGTTACACGAGAATCAGACCAGCTTGCGTGAAATAAATTCTTGTTATAGCTGTGTATGTGATTAGATGCCACAGGGATGTATTAAACTCTGTTCTGTTATTGGTTCACTTGGAAATGGTTAATCACATGAAAAGACATTAAGTTGCTTATGCATTCGCTATAAATTTTCCTACTCATCTTCCCAAACTTTCCCTCATAACATGAAATACAGCGAATGCATAAGCATCTAACTTTGGCCAACATATCTAGTGGGTAACCATATGGACGACTTAGCACCCACCACAGGATGTGCGGATGCTGTAGGCCCTCAGCTGCAGGCTAGATTAAACACCCATCGAAATTTAATAAAGACTGGAGAGCGAAAGACTGCAAGCCAGTGCACAATGTCATATTAAAAGCCAGGAGTGACACATCCCCCCTTTATCAGATTTATAAACCAGCATCAAAACTTACTTTTCCTGTTACTTTAAAATATATTAATAACAACAACAATAATAATAGAATTAAAATACAGTGTTCCCTCGCTACTTCGCGGTTCAATTATCGCGGATTCACGACTTCGCGGGTTTTTAAATATACAGTAGTAGTAGTATT
>JAODUD010000002.1:7732753-7748112 GCA_026784285.1 Stomatorhinus walkeri | reverse complement strand
AAACAATGGATATGAGGTATATCATTTGATTTCACAAATTTTCCACAGGTTTCAAAAGTGCCAGTGTGCATGATATGCCATATTTTTCATTATAAAATTTCACCGACAGAACAATCTTTTATTTTGTAATGTCACCACCAACACTGGCAATATTACGCAGAATTATGTCAGTTTTTTGATGCATCCATTCCATTTTGATCCACTATTTCTGTCTCCTTTCCAACACTTGTATGTAGCTTCCAAATTAATGTTGATGCTTGCCTCTATAAGCCACACAGTAGTTCTTGTTTGAGTGCAAAGTACCTACTCCACACTAAAGAATGTTAACTAAAGTAAACTACATCCAGGCTGACTTCTTGCAGTGGGAATGCAACAGAAGTTCTTGGTTCCTGAGGAAGGTTCCTGTGGTGGAAAAGCACCTACTATCCACGTGTAATTGAAATAAAAAAAATGTCTATCACCAAATTAATGTTGTTAATTTACTCCAAATTCCCCAGTGGTACTCCCATCCAGGCAGTACAAAAAAATGTTGAATCTTTGGAACCCCCTGTATTCACTCATCTGTCTGATTTCCATAATTGACTAACCTATATAACTGGTCTAGCCAGTTTCCTCTGTGTGAGGTACTGATTCTGCCATGAGCCAATTTCTGGGACTCAGTATCTCTGCTTTCTCCTCTTATGAGGTTCTGTGTGCCTGATCTTCCCATTTCCCCTGTCTCATAAGTGTGTGTTTTTCTCCTTCCCTTGGAACCAGGGTGCGTCTTGCATTCCCTTTGTCAGCAGGAGTGCTTACCTTCTCCTGCACCCCCAGGACTAACCTTCTGCCTATTCAACCTTTGCTTCTGTTCCCAACCGTGATTCCTCTGTAACGTTTTGGCTTACATCACTACACGGATCCAGTGGAGCTTCACGGTGCTGTATTTGGCAGACTTGTTGTCTGCCTGTTCTCCATCTCCCGTTCCCACTGCTGGAGTTACTCCTCCAGTTCCGGCACCCGTCTGGCTACACCCAGCGGAATTATGGGTCTGTTTTGGCTTACTGGATTTTCCGCGTTTGGGTCTCCTGGTTTCAGTGAGGAGCTTATGATTTAAAACATTCAGCTGGATTCAGACTTTCTCATTTAGCACATTAGCTGCGTATTGCTTACTTCATCAGAAATGCATTTCATTCATGCTAATAGAAAAAAAGAAATGTACTGTGTGTTATTTTTGCAACATGTATGAACAGTTTGCACATGTGTAACGCAGTATAAACAGTGAGCTGCACATTTCTGATATAAGGTGTTTTTATAGTGCTGAGATGTGAGAATCATGCAATATTCTTCTGCAATTTTTTTGAAAACACTGTGCTCTGCCGTCTCAGATGAGTATACACCATTAGTTCAACTACACAAACAATACATCTGGATGGCCTTCTCCTTGTTTTTTATTAATTTATTAAGAGTCCACCATAATTTGTGGCATTTCAGCACTAGGCCATCTTCCTCAGTGTGTAGACTGATTTTAAGAAATAACTGCATGGAATGTTTATTATACTTAGTCACATTATTTTAGTGTTCTCTCTATTGCTTTTAAAGCTGAAGCAATGTGCATTTGAGGTTACTTCATCTAAACACAAGGACACAGTGACCACGTAATACACAGTTGAGTCAACATGTCATACTAACTTCCTTAGTGTGTGATCCTGATGTGCTTTTTTCAGTAATGAAGTGTCCTTTTTAGGGAAAGTCTGAAATGACTAAGCTGACACACTAAGCTGGCTCCAAATCATAGTTTTACACCAACATGGAGATCATGTAAACATCAGTTTCTTCGATTGCCAAAGACTTTTGCACTGTACTGTGTAATTGTTTTGACAGGGACCTCGTAATATAGTAATCACATTATTTTGTTGTTCAAGTTATCCATGATTTGATTTACTGTTTTTTTTTAAGTCTGAGAACATTAGAACCTCACATCATATTATATTCCTGCAAGGCATGAACGTTCTACAAGGAAAACAGCCTTTTATGTATGCTTGTTTGTTTTCATAAACAGCGTTGGACCTTGCCAGCATATTGGCCAGGTTGCAAGCTCCTTAGTAGGTGAGAAGTGGAGGGTATTGGTATGTTTGTCCCAACAAATTCTGATAGAATACACCAGTGCTTGCAAACACTGGATAAGGCACAAGTTAAAAAACAATTGACTTTTTAAAAACTTTATCATGCAATAAAGCGTCTCAATTTAAATTTATTTTTCTTGTTTTGGCCACATGTCTGGATATCCATCCATCCATCCGTCCATTTTCTGTTCCCGCTTGTCTTTTTCAGGGCTGCGGGGGTCTGGAGCGTATTCTGGAATCAACGGGCATAAGACACGGAACAATCCAGGATGGGGTGCATATCAGGATTCCCCCTAACAGAAATCATTCAAGTTGAAGCTCAACCTGTGAATTACATTCTTTGCCGGTACTCAGTGTGACATTATGTTTGTTGAAGAGTACAAAGTCAATTGTCTGATTCTTGTTGTTTTCATAATTAACAGGAAACCAGTATGAGGCGGTAGCTAAAACCTCAACACCTACCGGTTTTGCTGCCACCTTAAGTCCTAATGATAAAGATTATAGCAAGGAATCTATACATATGTTGGCCACACAGAAGGCAGCAGAAGCTGAGGAGAGTACAACAATCACTGAGCCAAATGCGGGAGTTTGATTTACAAACAGGCACAAATGCCAGGCTATGATTTAAGAGACATGGGCAGCTGGGGATTTAATCTTAGTCTGCACTCAACACGTCTTGCAGACAAGTTCTTTCCCCTTAATACGGATGCTGTGGCACAGGGCACAGTGCTGTTTCCACTTTATTAGGCTCAAAACACAAAAACAACGCCTAAAAAAATCAGTCAAAAAACATTTCCTTTTTTTTTTCTAACAAGTGAAGCAAATTTAAAAATATTAGTTCTTTGGACTGAAATTTCACTTGCCCTATTATAGCATGGTGTATTTTAAAGTTCCTCAGAGACCTCACAAGATATGAGCATAGTTGTCAAACACAAAGCAATCACAAGAGCCAGACATATGGTACTTCTCTAATTAGACCTAGTCTTCCATTGAAAATAATGGAATAATGCATCAAGGGATGTGGTGCTAAGCAGATAAGTTACTGCAAAAATTACAGGCAATCTATTGTAATTGAAATATTACATAATGTAAAATCAAGGGCATACAAGGACAAACATGTAATAAAACTGGCATCTGCCAATAAATAGCACAGAAAATATATAACTATGATTTACTTTTTTTCCACAATCTACCAAATTAACATACAAGGACAGATTTCTTTAAAAAGTTAAAATAAAAAGAAATGTTCCGGGTAATATTCTCATTACTATTTCACCCAGCTGGAAGTAACGATCTTTACTATAGCTGGTACGTTATAGTGAAGCTACAGCTGGTAGTTGTATTATTTTGAAATATGCCAAAATAAATAGGTGTGGGTGGCTCTGCGGATTAGCATTCTCGTCGTGCAGGAAGAAGTGGGCTTTTTATGCTGTTCAGGAGGTGAAGGAAATTAAGCTGTTCGATTCCCACCAAGTGAGACCAACAATCCAGCAGTGACAATTTGAAGAGGACCTGGTTGAGCCCACCCACTGCTCATTACTGCATGTAATTAGGCGAAAAACTCTGGATATGGATCACATTATGAAAGAGCTCAGATCAACTTCATTCATGTAATGAAGGGCTGCAGCTAGATGTGAGCTAGATAGCAAAGCTCTCTGGGAACACTTTAGTCACTTTAGAACACTCTTTGCAAACTTACATCTATTACTGAGAGGTAGCTTGTTACGACACATTGCGTAATAATGCCGCTTTGTATCATAACTTGACAAAGTGTCAATGAAGACATCTATCTTGGTTGTTGATTAAATTATGCACAGTATTACATTTTCATCCTAAAGAACTGCAAATACAATTGCAATTTAATTGCCTATTACAAAATATGGCAGATTATAGCAAAATGTGGGTGCTATTACATTATGAAGTGAAAATTTGTTACATTTTGTGGTGCTATTACATAATGTGTTGGAAAAAGGCTTCAGATGTCAAATTGTCCTTCATCTGATTAATAAGATGATAGGGTAATTTGCAATTAAAAATGATAAACTGACATACTATTATATTATATTTTACTGTGCAAATTATACTTAGATATTTTAACTTGACTGTACATTTTATTCTCTTCGCCTAACACCTGCACAGTTGGGGGTATGAATCCAGCCCCTTCTCTGCTTGTGCGATGCTGGCATCTCCAAACGGCTCACGGAGACAGCGTGTGAAGCTGTGAATTGTGTCCTGTGACGCACTGGCATTATTTCCAGGGTGTAACCCTGCCCTGTGCCCCATCCTGCCTTCAATAGGCTACAGGCTCCCCCCATGTCCATGTTTAATAAATACCACAGATAATTAAATGCACAGTACACACTTGATTTTTGCAGTACATAAATATATCAACCCAAAATGACCAGTTATTAAATAAAGCATTAATTAAATAAATACAGTTTGTGCATTTTGACAATAATATTTAAAAAAACACATCATAAATATGCAGCTAAGTAATTATATAATGGAACAAGGAAGCATTTTCCCATCCCTGGGAAGGGAGGGGGCAGGAGAAACAGGTATTTTAAGGAGTTTACTTTGAGTTTACTTTGAGATGATTTATGAGCTTCCATAACAAATCAACAAGCTAGACCTTAATAGTTTTCTTTGTGGTAGAGGGTTGGCTACTTAATAAAACCCATGATTAATCATCTAAGGTATATATTTGGCTGGACACTTTGTCTTATTCTGGAGATTCAGAAATTAAAGCAACCGATTTAAAATTATTAATTGAATGGATGAGAATGCTGCAACTATGGCTCACATCAACTGAGTTTTTGCCGATACATTAAAAAATGTATTAGATAACGTGATACTCATAATCACTAGTGCTCAAAATACAACATCTTAGGTCCATTTAAGACAATAGGCAGCTGAAAAGACAACAGAAAAGAAAAATAAAAAATTATTATTTAAGTAATGCATTCCTCTAATGCAAAAAAAAAAAGTTTTAAAAAGTCTGACACAAGAAGTCAGTCACCGGAGGAAATCCATTTTTAACCAAGGGTTGAAGTTGCTTACCCACCAGCAAGTCGACTGGCTAGCTGAAATACTAGAGGACGATGTATGAAGATTCTCAGCACAAGCTGCTAAATATCACAAACACTCCAATGAAAAGTGCTTCAGGCTGAGAGAGAAACAGCCCTCGATCCTGAGGGATGTCACAGCAAGCAACCCACCTGTATTTGGAGTGGGCTGTCACAACGTTAACGTGGGCAGATCACGCGAAAATGGAAGAGATGGTCAATATTTAAAAGTCTTATCAGCCCCTGACTGTTTAAAGGCAGTTATCGGTTACAATGTGTGCGCTACCTATGTTTAATAACTATATTGTTATCTGGTATTAAGCAATACTGCTCATCTTCTCTCTCACTGTAGAGAAAATATGAAAAAAAATCAGAATTTATGAAATAGCCCAGGGATGTTATAAGAATGTCAAACTGCAGGGTATTTTGGTCAGCATTACTAATGTTTCTTCCAGCTCTGTCAAAATGAGAATTTTCAACTTGCGTCACTCCATTCTTTTCCCAACACTGATCTGAGACTTGGCAACAGAATTATCAGTGTTTATGGTTTCAGGCAAATTAATATTTATTTTACACATATTTTGTAATTTAACAAACGTCTTTGTTCATTTTTATTTTTAATCAATAAAAGAAAGGTGATAATATTGTTTTTGGTATTAGACCATAAGAATGTTCTTCAAAAACATAAAAAGATATTCAATTCATTTGAAAAGATATTCAAACACGCATCACTAAACCAGTATACGAACTGACATTGTGCATCTGAATAAGAGACTGATGTGCTTATCCTTCAGTGTAATATATTGCATTCAACGGCATCAGGATAAGGTGAGGTGCTCTGTACTGTATGAATTAATTAAAGCTTTGTTGAACTGAAGTGTCCTTTTTCCGGCATCTACTGGACTTTGATCGATAACCTTACCCTTTTGTCTGATTAATAAAGGAGTACCATTAAACCAACCCAACTAAATTCAGTTAGCATAATGACAAAATGTCAATTATTTCTCATAGCGCCATCTACCTCACCTCTGCAATAATAATGAGAAAGAAGGCCTTGTTTTCAGATGCATTTTATATAGTTGTTTATATAACACTGTTGAAATTCAACTGCTATATAGCTAGACTGTTAGTTACAAATACAGCACATAACTAGAGTCAGAATACACACATATTCAACAACAGTTTTTTGCTAAAATTTGAATATCCAAAATGTGCTGAACACAATAATATTCTCAGTTAGCGGGCAGAAGAAAAGCCATGCGGAGACACACATACATGGTCTTTGTGAAACTACAGTAGGAACAAACTAGCATGCACTTTGGGTACTTGTAAATAAGTTTCTCGTTCATCTACAGTGGCAATTAAGTGACCTCAGAGTCCCAATAATTAGTTTCCCCCGCCTATCCTTAAACAAGTCATTGAACTTTGGTTACATTTTTACTTGGAACACATAGTTCCTTTATAATGTCCTTTGTAGTGAAAAATCCTTTATAAGCAATATCCCAGTGCAGTGTCATTGAACCACATAGACCCACCCAGGCATGGATGAATGGACAGACAGATACAGTGGTTTACTGGAACCTCCTCCAGAATTATGGGCCTATTGTTATGGGCTTCAAAAGGCAGTCATTATTATTGTGTTAATCTCCCCCAGCTGCCTCTTATTTACTAAATATGTTTTGTAATATTTTAG
This sequence comes from Stomatorhinus walkeri, assembly GCA_026784285.1. Taxonomy (NCBI): domain Eukaryota; kingdom Metazoa; phylum Chordata; class Actinopteri; order Osteoglossiformes; family Mormyridae; genus Stomatorhinus; species Stomatorhinus walkeri. The sequence goes on along the minus strand of JAODUD010000002.1, from coordinate 7,741,252 downwards.
TGCTTCCCAGTCCTGTGCTCCCCAGTCTTGCCATTAATGTTGCACCCGCATGTTGCCGGTGTCCTCCCTGGTTCCAGTGCCCCTGTTCTGATCCCCCCCGGATCTTGTTTATTTCAAGTCCTTGTTCCTTTGTTTAATAAAGCCCCATTTGTTTGGTCACTATGCCTGTTCTCGAGTCCTTCCACTCTTGTGTTGACATATATAAAGACATTCCAGAGTTGTACATATTTTGTGAAATTAAAGTTTATCACTAATGACATTTTTTCAAAGAATCTTAATAAAGTAATATGTCTTCAACAACAATTCCAAAGTTTTTTCATTCATACTGTTAGGTGCGATATCATTCCCTCTTTGTCAATTCTTAAACAAAACAGGGTTAATACACAACAGCCCTGCATTATTTGTTTTGGAATGCATGACTGCAGAGGAAAGGTACCTGGCGTGCAGCAGAGTACATTTAAAAATATATAAGGCACAGTCTGGAAGGCATTAACCTGCTTAGACCACGATTACAACACATTTAACTTACATGTTTGCACTTAAATACATTTTTACAAGCTGAACACACATTTATTAGTAGAACTACTTTCTTCCACCAATGATATATCTGTTTAGTTTCCATTCATTTTAAAGAGTGCTCTGTGTATGGAATTTTAAGTAACATTTATTCAAGCTAAAGATTATAATAGGGCATTGATTTACTACTGTGATTAACTTGTGCATGTGCAGTGACAGAACTCTTCTAACCAATCACCTTTGCGAATCCAACACTGCTGTGGCATGTGGTATCTGATTTTTGTAGAAATTCTCCTGTATGTGTTATGAATGGACAGGGATAGGATAACAATGCAGGAACTCCAGTATTTATTTCCAGAATCGTACACAATGAAACCTGCAAGAACCAGTGACTTTCCAAGGCAGCCAGATCCAGGTCATAATCCAAATCTACAGTACATGCAGAGGTAAAAGATAGATAATGAAAACAAGTGTTCAAAAATTCACAAGGAGGTAATTGATAAATCAAATGCATTTAATATACAGGCATAAATAAGAAGGTTGATGATCTAAAGGTATTCAAGGCTCCAAAACGATTACTCCAGGTAATCATATCAGGTGTAAACCAGTACTCGTTACTTAAAACAAATTGATCATCTTCCGCAATATGGCAATAGGCAAAGCCAAGGCTGTTCCTACTGCCTGGCTGGTACAGTTTCTCTCTTTTACTGTGAAAACGTAAATTAAGTAGCATTAGAAAATGAATGTAAGCCAAAAGTCAATCTGCCATTTTCTTACCTCCTGGTAAGTAAGATTTTGTGCTTGGCAATCAGTCATCTTCTCACATTTCATGTTCAGCTGCCATCTGTTTTTATGTTCTTCCTTCAGATGCAAAAACATTTCCACCATTAAAAGACTGAATTATATATTTATTCAGTTCTCACACAGTGGTGAAGAATTACATTTCCACTGGAATAATAAGATGTAGAGGATACAGCACTGCAAATAATTCATCAACCACATAAATTATACATTAAAACAGTTTTTAAAACTATAACGATGCACGATTGATCCAAATATATAGAATCTGATGTCTGCTGATATTTTATGTCATATTTTTGAGTAACATCTTCCGTCTCCTTTATACCTTGTAGGCAAGGTTATAATCACAGCTCTACAATGGTGTCTTGAAAGGTAATAGGTGTGGGGGCAGCATCTGAACATTTCCGGTCCCTTGATTTCTATGTAAACGCAGTAATTATCCATAAACTTTAAAGCTGTGGAATTGCTTAATCGGAAATTTTCTTTTACTGTACATGATAAATGGCTGCATCATAGAACTTCAATATTACTATCTTGTATATTGTGTTTTGTTCTGTTATTACAGCGCCTCAGAATCTACAGCATGCAGTAAAACACCTATATAAACACAGAGAGAAAATTCTCTGTGGCTACACAGTCCAATGAGGCTGGCCTGTGGCAGTGAACAAACCACCACCACTATAAATATGGTCCAACAGACATTCTCACAGCACTTTTCCCCCAATTACATCTTGTCTAAAGGTGTCTAAAGATGTCACTTGTCACTGATATGATTTCACTCTAAATATTGGCCACAATGACATTATCAATGTGAAGTACTTAATATTTTTCCTTGGTATTAAATAATATGTTTCGAAAAACAATTTAAATTAATTGTTAGGTCCTTTTCTTTTCAAGGTTTTGAGCTCAAACATTCAGTCTTTGAAATCAATAGCAGTAACCGAAAATTGGAATATACTGTTAAAAATAAATCTTACACCAGCAGACTTTAAACAAATAAGATTTAATCCAATATTTTCAGACTTCCATATCTGGCTTTCTCATACACCTTCTGGGTTCCCCTAATCCTCTTTCTATAAGTCTGATGCCAATGAATGCATTGTTTTTAATCTTTAAATAAACATGCTGATGAACTATTCTGTCGCTGTGTGGGGGAGAAAAGACAGAAGGACAGAGAGAAAGAGGTGTTAAGCATCCTTTTTCCTCCATTGCTGTACAGCAGGAAATCAATTACAGAGCAATACAGTCATCCCTTTGCTGGACGAGTCATCCATCAATCAGACAATAATTACAGGAGTCACATCATAAAGCAGCCAGATCACATTGGTGGCTCAGGTAATCGATTACCCTGGAGCCACGTTTGGCTGTTCACTGTGCAGCCGTCTCGAGGTGGCTTGCTATTTCCTTCCCATCACTGCTGATGTTTGCTAAGCTGCTGTAAAATGATTATGATAATGGATTTTATTGGGTGGAATTTCCCGAGTGCCAAAATGACATTGGCGCAGAGTTCCACCGTCATCTGTCAGTTTTATTTATGTCTGCCCTTACCTTGTATAGAGAATGCCAAGGTTCACCAGGGATGCAACTCGTGACACGCTATGGATCAGTGGAGTCTTTTGTTTTGGTACTTACTTCCAAATGCTGACTTTCCCCCGAAATATTTTGGTATTCTGACCTTCCTTTCATTAGAGCAACCATAGGCATGCCCTGCCAAGTCCCAGCTGTGCCTAATGGTTCATTACACACTTTTTTGGAGGCCTGTCAGCTAGCTGCCCTGGAAGCACTGACTGCTAGTTACACATGTACACAACGTCGTGACATTCAACCTGACCCCCACCGACCCCTAAATCCACTTGACTTTCTCCAACCATGTCCTCATGAACAAAATTGCTCACTGCAATATATCAGTGCGTGCCTACGCATGTGTAATTATTTACTATTATTGGAATCCCTATTTGCCTTACATGCGTTCTACAACATCACCAGCAAAAAAGAGAAGAATATATGGCATCTGTATATGCTATGCCTGAGAAATATTTGTCACATACATCAGTGTCTCTAAACCGAGTTCTGGGTACCACCAGACAGCTGGCATTCTTGCACCCTCCCATCTTCCAGGCAATGAAGAACTTTGAACACAATGGTTGGGTTAGGATCTGGGAGAGAACTAAAATATGCACTGTCTGGGGGTGCCAGCGAACTGCCTTAATATATATATATATATATATATATATATATATATCAAAAGGTGTGGCAGTTAACACTATATTTTAATACTATTTTTCCAGGTGGGAGCATATACTGTACAATGCTAGTAGCCAAGAGCTGATCTGTATGAATTACATGTACAACCTGTATTTTATGGAGATAGGCATAAGGGTGTAATTATTTAACACATAAGCGGGGACATCTTCCCTCTCTTCACACCTCACTGAAATGTAACATGATGATGTTTTTTTTCTGATCAGCCCATTTCAAAATTTTGAATGAATCAGAAGTCTATTTATGTTTGAGCTCTACGCACAAAAGTCTGAGAAGACCCTCACCATAGTTATTCATTAAATAGAGGATTCACTAATAATTACCTGCAAAACCAAACAAGCTTAGCTGTGATTAACCTAAGTCACTTTATCACTATTTATCATTGTAATTATGCAAAGGATAAAGGCCAAAGGATTTCTTATTAAAGGGTTAACCATTGGGTACTATTAAAAAACGAAAAATAGTTAATCATACATAAGTGACAGTTTGCAAATGCTAAAATAGTGTGAAAGGAAGTGGGGCGGTCCCTGCGATGGACTGGTGACCTGCCCAGGGTGTCCCCCGCCTCTCGCCCAAAGATGCCGGGATTGGCTCCAGCTTCCCCGTGACCCAGATGGATTGAGCGGTATAGATAATGGACGGATGGATGGATGGATGGGAGTGGGGCAGTATCTGTCAAGGAAGGGAGAGTCAGGTGACCACAATTGTTCATATAGATTCATTTTCCACTATTCTTCATTCTTGATGTGCATTTTCGATTTATAGCATTCTCAGACCAGAACCCCCTCCAGGCCTTTGGGTTACGCCAGAATTACTTTATCATGCAATGTTTGCACGTCCAGTGTTGTATATTCTCCTTCCCCATTTATAAAGCTTCAACCAAAAGCTTCTGTGGTCCCTTACATTCCTTATGCTCACCCATATACAGGTAGTGCCCAGGTCACGAGCAAGATCCATCCCCAATGTCTATCTTTAGGTTAAATTGGAAAATAATAATGAAGTACCAAATAATTTGAATAATAACAAAATAACTATATACGACACCGTACTGTACCTCGAGCCAATGATTCTGAACATCATTCTGAGCTGAAGCCGTGTGGTGTTTTCACCTGCATCACATATTAGTCAGTGCATTTGTTTTTACGAGCCGTCGCATTTAACAAGTTGTTTTTATGTAATAGGCTTTATGGCAGTCCGTTCCTAAGTAATAGTTATTAGTTCGCCGAACATTCTTAACTGCCTGTATTACATTTTTCTCTGTTCATATGTTGTTAGATATTTCTCTGTTCATATGTTGTCTACGTTAATTAGATCTTTTTTTGTGCCTGTGTCCCATTTATTTGAATGCCTTTTCTTTTCTGCTAGTTCCAGGATAATTTTCATCTTTCCATTAGTGACTAGAGTAGTGAGTTGGGCAGCGGGTCAGTGATCTGTGACCCTTTCCAGAAGGTCATGGGTTCATAATCCTCTCATGGTGAGGCCTTTAAGTACGGCCCTTAACCCCAGCTACTCCAGGGGTGCTAGATGTTGGCTGACCCATGGCTCTGATCCCAAAACTTGCTGTGTAAACTACTCGATCTCCTCACACTGAGTAAAACTTTTTTTTTTTTAATGGAGTGCCTGAAGGAGCCATTTGTTTTTAGTATAGACAGGCCAGAATTTTTATACATTTAGGTCAGGGTTTGTTTGTTTTGAACTGACTGGTGCTCTTTCACAGTAAGTGTTATCACAAATCTAACACATTTCGTTTCTCCCTGGCCTCTTTCTTTGTTTTCTCAAATGTAGTAAATTACTGTCGGCAAATGTTAGCCACAATAGAATTTCCACTCTGGCTACTGCCCAGCTCAGAGTGTGATATGGGTGCTATAACACATATTATTTCCAACTTCTGATTAAAGACGGTTTTTGTATGTGTAAATATATAAACTGTGTAAAAAATAATTAGTAACAAACAAGTCTTCACACTTCTACCTTACAAATCACACAGACACAATCACTTAGGCTTCATGTTTGAGCAGTTAGAGTTGTTGCTCAGGGTGAGAAAGGATTGAATCCTTTTACAAGACGTCACCAGTGCAGTTGGTTGTCTGGTGTCTGAAGTGGAACATGAAGCTAGATAAGGTCAGCTCTCCTATGTGTGTCGTTTGTCATTAAAAGCAGTGAAAGTCCAGTTGTCTGTGTATTGAAGGGACCCTGTAGCATTTCCTTAAGCTGAACAAGAACAATTAACTGTTTTTTTTTATTATGGTTGATTACTTTTGTGTTACGTAAAATATGCACTGATATTTCATTTTTTATTTTTTTTTTTAACATGACAATGATAACTTTATTCGTAATATTGAAATGCAACTGGCTGGACTAGCAAAGGAAATATCTAAGGCAGCTGTTTCAGTTTAAGACAAACTGACAGGCAGTTGGATAGATACAGAATGTTCCAGTTTCATTCATCCCCATCTGAAGAAAAAAGGGCTGCCTTTATATCAATTAGTGATCGATTAGGGGTGCTCAGAGAGGCTTGTTTCCCGTTTACCTTCCTTCCCAGTAACAACTGTGCTCTCCGGTTTCACAGTGTCCCACATCGGTTGTCATTGATGTTTTTTATATTTGGCCTCATATCCACACATGAAAGAATTTTCTTAAATAATGTGTTAAGTAATGGAGGCTTAAAGACACAACTGAGAAACGAGTTGCAGGTTCTTACTTTGAAGAGAGACAGTGTTGCGGGGAGTGTTGAACAGAAGGCCATTAACAAAGAGGTGTAAAATCATCATCCAGACTGGAGCTTACAAGCCTGAATCTGATTAAGAAAGAGGCTTACAGTCAGGGTCCTTGTGGACTGGCACCTCTCCTGAGACACACTGCTGGCAGAACAAAGCTGACAGCAGGAGAGTGGACTGACCTCCCCCACTGGGCTGAACCTTACCAGGCAGGTGGAGCTCTGATGCTCTCAGTTATTATTCTTCAGCTATGACTATAATGGCTAATAAGGACTGGTGTGAGGGGGAAAAATTGCAATGGTTTTATTTAATTTAACTTAATTTAATTAAGCAAGTGTCCCAAGACTCTGTGAGCACTGTATATCAACTATTCAAATATTTAATTTATACCATGATGGTTTAAGGTGTTGAGAGATTTATCAGTGAAAGAAACTGTAAAGAATGTATGTTAAAGCTATCACTCACTGGAGTGTTAATTCACATTAAATATAGGTACAGTGAGCTAACTTTAATTGAACTGAGAAACAACGTTGTTTTATGATCATGGCTTGTGTTAGTTGTGCACATCTAATCCATGTTTAATCTATGTGGTTTATGTTGACCATGTTTCCAGAAGTCGACATCAACAAAATGTCTTTCTAAGTTGAAGACAGATGTGACGGCAGAGAACAACATCTGCCCCATTTCCATTGATGTAATTGCTAGTTTCCATTTCCGGTTGTTATTTTCGTGGAATTTGTTGTTGTTCGGTGAGATTACAGCATTATTTTTGTATTGAGTCTTTTGAGCAAATTACTTTGTGCAACTATTCACTCTCTTTTCCTGTTCACACATGTTATTATACGAATAGATTGTTTTGCTTTACAAAAATATTCCCTCATCTAAATATTGGAAGGTCTCTCTCTCTCTCTCTCACACACACACACACATGTCTTTTTGCAGTGTTTTAACTTGGTGGACATTCTTGGCAGCAGATATGAATCCAAAAGTTTTTTTTTCACCCTCTTTATTTGCTCTTTTTGGAGACCTCTATACTGGTGTTATTACATTTCTTTTGCCCTAACTTGACAGCTCACACAAAAGCTGCCTTATTATAAGAGATACATCTCTAAATCAAATAAGAGTGATTATGGATTTATGTTGGATTTGTGTTATTCGGGTGAAATATTAATGGAAAAAAATTGAAAATCCTTTAAAGTATTGCAGTATAAAGAAAACAGATCAAGAGGGTGTTAAAGTACCCCCCTTGTGAAATTTGGCATTTGACTATTTTAATAGCGGGCAAGGAAAGAGCAAATATAATTTCAGAGAGAACGTAGAGTTTATAATATTCATTGTTGCCAAAGTATCTATGTGAAAAATAGTGAAAGGGCAACCAGAGAGGAACTATTTGCAGATACGTAAAGTAGCTCTAGTGATTGTTATTGGAGTAGCCCATGTAGACCCAAGTCACAAAACCAGCTTATTCCTCCTTGAAAACATAGAGTGCAGAATAACGTTTCTAGTTAATGATATAAATGAATAAATTAAAGTAACATTTATTATTATAATAAACCTTTTTATAAACAATGCATTTCCTGGCAAGCTGCAAATTACACATAGGTCACCGACACTATGTTACCTAATTTGTAATATGTGGTATTGTTAGGATATAAATCACAATTACTGCTGCGGGTGATTGTACCATGACAGTATTACAATAGTAACTATGAAAGATGAAGTCTTAATTATATGCTTAAACATTATTATACGAGTGCTGTTTTTCAAATATTATGATTAAATCAATGAGGCCGCAGTTTTGACCTTAACATTTTATAACAAAGTTAGACTGTAAATTGCAGAGTTTTTTGTTATGTTCTTAAAAGAGTCCTATTAATTTGATTTATTTTTATGGGCTTAGTCCCACCTCCTCTAGTTGCTTGGACCACCTCCTCTACAATCTGATTGGTTACCTCTCTGAACCTATCATTATTCATTCTGCCCTCAGAACACTGTTTTACGTGACCCATCGGCAATGTTTTGGGCAGTATTAAATTATTATTTTACATAATCCTATTAACATACAATATTTCATTATAAGATGAAAATATCCTTGCTGTGCATGTCACTTATTTATGATTGCAAAAATGTAGTGTATGCAAATAATTAACTGTGAACTTCCTGGGAATTTGTATGGTAATTCAGCCACTTAAGCTTAAAGTAG
>JAODUD010000002.1:7719883-7732653 GCA_026784285.1 Stomatorhinus walkeri | reverse complement strand
ATGTAGTGTATGCAAATAATTAACTGTGAACTTCCTGGGAATTTGTATGGTAATTCAGCCACTTAAGCTTAAAGTAGATGAAGGGATTTCTGATCACCGTCTTGGGAATTTCCTGTGTTGGTTCATGATACATTGGTGCACAGTTTGCAGCTTTCTAACCAGACTGACCACTGTTATGTTTGTACCCAAGGGGTACACTGGCAAAGTGCAACTATTGATCCTGCCAGTGAAATCTAACTTCAGGTCAGCAATACCAAAAACACAAAATACATTCCAGGTATTGATCTTTTGTGGGAAAAAAAAGATTTCTTTTCATGTTAATGTTCATGTATAAATATGTTCCAATATCCTGAGTACACGTGTATAAAATGAATCCATTAAAAATAACATTATATGAGATGACTATGCATAATACGATATTCAGTTTTTAATTTATAATAAACAATTTCAATTACATTTTAAACATTTTTTTCTATTTTTAATTTATTCATAATATATTTTATAATAATATAATGTGTGAATTTTCCCCCATTTTTGGTAGTTTGGTGTTCTGAAGTTTAAGAGATTACCAGCCAACAATGAATACAAAGCAAAATCATAATTTAATACAGATAATTAAAATTGGGCTGCAGTACTTACTGCATAGATGGATAAGCAAAAAACACAGTAATGGGCTTTAATATATCAGTGCAAGACACATAATCTTCTTAGTTCTCCACAGGAATTCAGAACATTTAAGTTCCATGATTTCCTTTTAGCTGATAATGACTTTCAACATTTGTCTCTGTTTGACAAGGCGATATTAATAGAATGGCCGTTCTAACACCACGGGGAGCCTGTGAATGATTGGGTGTACATTGGTATCAAAAGTCTCTGCATTATTATGTGGGTAATTTTTCCATATCTAATGTAATATAGGACAATTCTAGCCAGGAAGCATCCTTTCTTACTGTTATTTTCAAAAGACCTCAACTGTTGTCATCACTCATATCTCAAAAGAACTATTTCTAGTTCAGTGGTTTTGCAAAATCTCAATAGTTGCTCACCTGTCTCATGGAGACTATGTGACTACAAGTGACATCATGTAGAAAGCTATGTTGAAGCAATTATGTAGTACATAGTTACTATTATGATTTAAAAATGCATATCAAGTGAAAAAACAATTAATGTTTAATTCAGAAGTAGAAATTAGGTCCTTGTACTTATATTATTTTATTTTTAATAGTTTTAAGTCTTCTACTTAACGCTAATTAAAATTCCTCTAGTAAGACAACACATGTCTTATTTTAAGTTTCTTTGTTAACTGAGTCTATTGGATCTATGAACAGCATGAAAAAAAAAATCAAAATGAGCACAATAACACAGTAGTTGTATGTAGCAGAAAGGCATTTGAAACTAAATAAAATCAGTCCTTTGTATATAGCATATAGCACATTCATAGTCCACCCAAAGACGCTGGAGTTGCACTTCACGTGGTGAGAGCCAACGTGTTATAAAACAATTGAAAAAAATAATAATGGAATCAGTTTTTTACCCTAGACGGCTCCCACCATGTCACCTGCTACCCAGTTGTTATAGGTTACAATATTGCACAAAAATGTGGTACACCAACAAGCTTATGAATGAACAAAACAAAACTGAATTCCTCACTTGATTTTGCCACTGTTACTATCTCAGTATAGCTAAAAATCTAAATACAAACCAATACCCAAATATCAACATGACCTCTATCCGAATTATTACTACAAGACACTAAAGATCGCAGCCCTTTTGTACCGAGCTTACGGGCTCCTCTTTGAATTTTGGGCTCTGGACACCGTTGTCTTTCCTGCATAGAGGAACATAGAAAATGTTGGAATGTAGTAAAACAGTCAAAAACAATACTTGTTTAATTGAGAATGGCAAAAGGCTGCTAGACATGCTGCACCCTAATGAAGAATTTTAAATATTGTGTGGCAAAGAAGCTCCTCGTGAGGGTACCTCTGGCACGGTTACTCAGTGGTTAGCACTTTCACCTCACACCTCCAAAGTCTCACCTCTGCTCTATGGTTGTGGAGTTTGCATGTTCTCCATATGTCATGCGGGTCCTCACTGGGCATACTGGTTGGGTTCATTTACAAATTGCCCATTGCATGTGTGCCACAGGACGGACTGGGACCTTGTGCTTTATGCTGACTGAGAGGCCCCTAAAGACATTGTCAGTTTTACTGTAAATCTTCCCAGCTGAGTTGTTGAACAAAGGGATTATGTTTCCCTTGGTTAGGTTTACATGTACAATTACAATACAAGGAAATGCAAAAAACAACCATTTTTATTCATCCATCTATCCATCCATTCATCCATCCTGTCATACATTGATACTCTTGTGTGCCACGCCCTTTCATCTGCCTCGTGTGGAATCCCTGTGTTTATCAGTTGTTTCTAGTCGCGTCTCATTAGTCCAGTGTAAAGTGCTTTCTTGTTAGACTTTCCCCAGTCTGGTCATTGACATCATTGTATGCTCCTTAGTCTTCAGAATAAACCTTGTGTTCACCCGATTTCCCCGCCTCCTGTGACTGCTCCCCCACTTCGTGGCAAGACACATCCACCCATCCCTGCTTGTCCTATGAAGGGTCTTGGGGGTTTGGAGCCTATCCCAGAATCCCAGCAGCTATGGGTGCAAGGCAGGGAATAATTCAGGATGGGGCACAATCTCATCGCAGAGCTATATTGATAAGAATGTTAACTGAAAAGTATATTTCAGCATATAGGTCAGGAAACAAACATCTGGGAGCCAGTTCAGGATGAACATCAAGGTCTGGTTTCATTGGGATCAGAGCAGAACAGAATGCTTAATTAGCACTGTCACTTTAACTGGGCATGGTATTTAATATGCAAATGGCAACATCATTACTAAAACACACTCCAAGGTACTGTATTTAATCATCCAGCTTGCATAGTGCTTCATCAGATTAAATAGAGTTCTTTTATAAAAAAAAAACAGACATTCACCACTATTGTACTTTTTACTGCACCTTCTATATTATCCCCTTACATTGTGTCAGTTGTAAAGAGAATGCATTTCTTCAGAACGGTGGAATGACAGCACCCTATAGATTTCACAAAAATCGGATAAAATGAAAAACTGTCTTCAGCACTATCTCTCTGTCGTAAAGAATTAATGACAGGCTTAACGTCTCTAAATCCTCCTGAGGCCAACTGTTCCTTCGGCAACTAAACACAATTGTGGTAAAATGGGATTCAGGCCAATTTGTGACAGACCTGTCACTTTTGTAATATTGGGTAGCAATAGATTTATATGCTGGTAAGAAGAAGCCACTCTTGGCTGTAAGTATAGCCGCCACATGGCTATGTGCAATTACTCTATATATGCAGGGCATGTAGTCAGATGGCACACATTTCTGAAAATTTGTGGGGAAAAAACTAGACCCCTCATTACTCAGAGTATTATTTATTACTTTTATTATACTTTGGTTGAGATTCAGATCCACTTCATCATTAGTCTCTCATAGATCATCTAAGGCACTGGATAGATCTTTGTGGTGCAGTTCTCGTGTACAGCCATTTTCTTTCAACATCAAACAGAAAAATTAAGAATGTGTAGATCTAGATGTCGATAGTCTCATACAAAAAGTGCAGTTAAATACTCCTTTCTATCAAATCCAATGGAGGATTTCTAAAAATTGGACTTCTCTTCCAGATCACCGCAGAAAGGTTAAAGCGTGTCACTGTGACTAGGTGATTAGCCTACTGCATGTGGGAAAAGACATTGATCAGCAGCTAATCAAGAAAACAGCAGCCTGCATTTTAACAAGATATTTACACTCATTATTAGTCATTTTAAAGATTTAACATATTAGCTCTATGTAGATAAATTAGAAAAAAAAAAATAAAAACTAGGAAGCACTCTTCTGCCAGTCAGTTATTTAGCAGAGGGGGGCTGGATCTGTATGGGATACCAGCCTTTATGGGATACCAGACTTTATGGGATACAACCCTGGAGTCATGAGACAAATGTAACAGCCCTTACACCACCATGACAATTGCTTCAGTTTTGTTTGTTATGTAAAGGTCAGACATTGAATATATCTATTTGACCTTTATGGTGGTAACACTACAAACTTACGGCTATGTGAAAAAATAGGATGCTCCATTTAATATTTAGTTCTTTATTAAGAAATCAACATATGTAATCTTTCAAAATTTATTTATAAAATGTGATGTTACTGCATCACCTATGCAGAAACAGCACCAAATTGGTGTATTTAACAAAAGAAATTAAATTTCCAAATCCTACTGTAATAGAAAGCTCGGAAAGCCTATGACCTCATACTTATTTCCCACTTTGGCTGAAATAATCTCAATGACACATTTCCTATAAGCATCTACCAGTCCCTGACCTCAGCTGGTAGAAAGGATTGCCACTCCTCAGTCCAGATTCATCTAAGTGATGTTTGAGTAGGTTCTTGCAAATCACAATCTCATCAAGATTAAGATCCAGGCTTTGATTTTGCCATTCCAGGACTCTGCCATCTCTTTCTTTTGAGCCATTCGTTGGTGGATGTAGTGAAATATTTTGGGTTATTTTTCATTGCATGGTACACCTTTGGACAGATGGCCTCACATTGTCCTCAAGGGCCCTCTGCTACAATGAAGAACTCTTAGTGAAGTCTATGATGGTGAGCTGGCCAGACCGTGCCACACCAAAGCAGCCCCAAACTATCACATGTCCACCTCCATGCTTCATGGATGCTATGAGGTCTTTTGTTCAAATGCTGCCTTTGGTTTACACCAAAAATGTCCTCTGTTACTAATTATTTTTTGCCCTGATGTTTTCCTCCTTTCACTTCGCATGAAACTCAAAGTTGAAGTCTCTTTCTGACACTATGACAGACAAAACAGGCAAAGGGGTAACAATGAGGACAAGAGCTGAAAAGACAAGGAAGGCAGACAGACAGACCAAGAAGGAAGACAGAGGGGAAACAGCAAGAGGCAAGACAAAAGGACCGGGAGTGCACAGAGGAGCCAAGGGGGGACAAGGAGCAGAGACGGGAGGAACAAAGGGGCGAGGAGCAGAGACAGGGGGTCAAACGGGAAAGGACGGGGGACAACGGGGAGCCCGAGGGAGACCAGACGGGCAACGGATGGCAGCCGGAGGGGCCGCGGGTGAAGGGACAAAGGGAGCAGGAGGGGACCACAAGGGGGACACGGAGATGGGACGAGGGACAAACGACGGAGGAGCGGAGGGAGCAGGAAGGGGAACCAGGGGAGGCGAAGAGGGGAACAAAGGGGATGCTGATGAAGGGACGGAGGGAGGGGAAGCCACGGCAGGTGACGGCGCAGGCTGAGCCAGCCAAGGTGCAGCCGAATGACGGGCCGGAGGAGGAGGGACAGCAGGGGACCGAGCCGACCTTGGGGCACCCACAAGCGACAGTAGAGCCGAGGGCAGCCGGCCAACGGGGCATCGCCGGGGGACCCGCAGGCGACCAAGAGGCTGGAGCCCCTGGCGATGTAGGTGACCCCCAAGCCCCAGCCAGGGCAAACGAGGGTGAGTCAGGGGGCAGGGCAGGCGGGACCCAGACCCCACGCCTGTACCCTCTCCCCTTACGGGACACGGACAGGCGACGTAGCCTACGGCGGGGTACACGTTGCGGTCGGGCTAACCCCAGCAGGGATATCCCCGAGGGGTCCCACTTGAGCTCCTCCTCCAAGGGGGAGGAAGCGAAGATGGCATCTGGGACCTCCTCGGGGCTAGGGGCCAGGGCTGTGGGGACTGGAGAAACCAGGACCGGGGCAAGGGTCTCAGGGGCAAGAATCTCTGTAGGCTGGGCAGCCGAAACGCGGGCGGCTGTGGGCTGGGCAGCCGAAATGGGGGCGGCTGCAGGCTGGGCAGCTGAGGCAGACGGCGATGCGGGCTCTGCAGCCGGGGCAGACGGCGATGCGGGCTCTGCAGCCGGGGCAGGAGCACAGGCAGGTGGCTCTTCCGACGCACGGCTCTTCCAGCGAGCACCCTACCGCCTTTTCTTCTTCTTTCGCCCCGTACAGGACGGAGAAAACGGTCGCTCCCTGGAGCGGGGATCCTCCGGGATCTCCTGGGTGCAGAGGTCGGCGAGCCCGACGGAGATGATCAACTCAGGGGCACTTCTCCAGCGCGCTCCGCCTCGCCCAGTTAGCGGCGAGCCGCTGGAGCAACGCCTTGAGATTGGCACGGACCTCCAGGAGGGGCCATGTCATCCCGGGAGGGTTCCGCTAGCTTGTCACATTCCCTTGCCAGCTGGAACTCCAGTGCACATTAGGCCTTCAGGTATCCATGCAGTGTGGCCTCCATCTCCTACTTCCCGCCCTGCCAGCTCTTCCAGGATGTGCCGCCCCCTTTTTCATGTACTCTTGCAGGCACCCCTTGGCCTCCTTCTCCAGTTCGCAGTAACTCTGGGATAGCTGGGTGCATAAGCTGTTACACGCCTCCTCCCAACTGAGGAGAGCAGCCTCAGCTTGCTGCCTCCATTGGAATGCGTGCAGCTGGGGTTGTGCTGTCCCTTATGGCTGGTAAACAGCAAACCTTAGCTACCTGATGAACAGACAGAGACTCCAGAAACTCCTGCCTTCCTCAGTTGCCAACACCGTCTCAGATGGGGAGCTGATGGGATAGAAGGAATGGCTTTGAGGCAAGCTGTGGCAGCATGGGGGTCTGGTGGGCCGGCAGGGAGAGCCTCCGGGAGTGCTGCACAGGTCTGGGCTTTCAAAATGGATGGAACTGTGCCTTCCTTACTCCATCATCCCCTGCTCATCTGCTGGCGACTCTGGTCCAGGCTTCTGGGCAGTAGTGTGCTCAGTGCTGTCTCCTCCCGCAACACCAGCAGAAGAGCTTTTCGTGCCATGCATCTTGCCTCTGCCTGCAAGTCTGGCAGCCTGGAGTGGACTTGCCAGATGATGGCGAAGAGTTTTTGCTCCAGCAGCACCAGTAGGGTCACATAGGTCGTAAGTTGACGACTTATTGTTTTCTTGATTCACCCCTTACAGCACCCCCGAGAGACATGATCATATGCCTTTTCCATGTCCATAAAACATAGATAGAAGGGTTGGGAAAATTCCCAAGAACCCTTCAGTATCCTTGGGAGGGTGAAGAGCTGGTCCAGCATTCCTTGACTAGGATGGAATCTGCATTATTTTTCCTGAATCTGAGGATTAACAAATGGGCAGACCCTCTTTTCCAGTACCCTGAAATAATCTTTACCAGGGACACTGAAGAGTGTGATCCTCCAGACGTTGGGACACATTCTCCGTTCCCCTTAAAGATTGGGATCACCACCCAAAGGCACTGTCCCCAACCTCCGTGCAGTGTTGAAGAACCGTGCCAACCAATACAGCCTAACAACAACCGTAACTTTCAAGCATCCCATCCACCCCAGAGCCTTACCTGCAAAGCATTATTTGAGTACTTCAAACAGTGGTAAGCACAGAAGTGCAATAACTGATCACTGCTCGGATTCCAATATGGCAGGAAGGTCTTCCTAATCACACCTTTCCATCGCAACCCATGTGAGCATTAATGTCCCTCAGCAGAACAGTAGAGTCCCTTCCAGGGCCCCATTCAAGGTCTCCAAGAAGCCAGATATTCTGAACTTGTGTTTAGTGCATATACACAGACAATAGTCAGAGCCCATCCCCCAACACAAAGTCCGCTACCCTCTCGTTCACTGGGGTAAACTGGCATCGAAATGAGAGGCTATACATAGACCCACACTTGCCCAGTGCCTTTCACCTGGAGCAACTGCAGAGTTTAGTACCCTCTACTGGAATTTGGTGCCTGAGACGTGTGCTCAGGTGAGTCTGACAATATCTAGTCAGTATCTTTTTACCTCCCGCACCAGCTCAGGCTCCTTTCCCACCAGAGGGGTGATATTCCGTGTGGCAAGAGTCAGTTTTGGTAGCCGACGACCAGACTGTCACCTGATATATACAACATTCAACCCCTGTGGCCCCTCCTGCAGGTGGTGGGCCCATAGGTGGGTGGATTACCCTTTCAGGCTTTGTCCAGCTATGCCCGCCTTTTATATATGTAAAATGTAACAATAGCAATAATAATAATCTTTATATTTATATAGCACTTTTTGTACATAGCATGCAGCTCAAAGTGTTTCACATATGGGATTAAAATAAAACCAGAGAGAGAAGCAACATACAATGAAATTTTAGAAGTACGGAATAAACTGAAGTAAAATAAATAAGCGAAAGTAAATTGGTTGTGCAATTAAAAATATGATATATAGCTATGTTACTTGGGGAATAAATGTAGAACCATTACTATACTGAAAAGGAAAATCAGTCATTTTATTCACCTTGGTTATAAAAGAGATACTATACAAAATAAAAATAAATTGTAACAACAACAAAACAACAATAGCAAAAAATAAAAATTTTTATTTTCCAATTATCCGATGTACTAACACATCTTACATTGAACAATAAAGTGTCTTTTTGTACACACAAGAGGAAATGCCTTCTCTGTTTAGATTATCGCAATTCTCAATGTCAACAAAGCTCTCTTTGTTTTTAGTTCATTGCTGCCAGTCACACTGTGAAATATCAATTTCTTTGTTTTTCATTGCACTCCCAGAATGGGCTATGTTTGAAAAGAATCAACAGGAAGCAGAGGTTCAGACTGATTGGCTAGCTTTGGAGAAGAAAGCTGGGAAAGCAATGGATTATACTATTGGGGGGAGCAGTCATAGGAAATGACTTGAGGCAGAGCTGTAATTCTTCAGACTGAGAATTTCAAAACCACATAGAATGTCACTAAAATAAAATCTGTTCGTAAAAGGAATACATAGTAATTAGCATCAGATTTAAGACGCCTGAGGCACATTACAGAAAGCAGCTTCAACAAACTATTAGCTTAACCTTTGACCTATGAGACGATTGACCTTATCGTGGCATACCCTGAGTTATTGAGTCCAGGATAATTTTTTATTATCTTGGTAATCATTCAACTGTACATAGGGTGATGTAAATGTTTGCATATTCTGGGTGAACTTGAAAAGCCTGTGACACACTAGCATTCATCGTGGATTCTAGCAACAAAAAGTGTAGAGCACAATTAAGAAAAAAAATCTTGGAAATTCAAAGTATATCTGCATGTACACACCATGAAAGTATTTTTCAAAGAAAATTCTAATTTAGCTACATCAGTAAAAGTCTTACGCAGTTTGACACCACAGGTCCCTCACATTTCTCACAATCCGCCTGCACTGCAACCAGCTACTGTATGCTGCTGTCCATGAACTGGAAAGAAAATAGGGAATGACGGAGACCTCAGCCCTCTGGATGGGTGGTTTGAATTGAAAAACTGGAACGGGACAATAGATAAAATGCATTGATTTGCCAATACTGCAGTAAGGAACTTTCCTTTTACAGAAGCACGACCAGCTTGAAGTACTATCTCAATGCAAAACGCACAGTGAATGGAGCCTATAGTGCTAAGATTAGCGAAATGCTTGGCTTGCATCAAAGCACACTTACTGAAGGATGGTCTATGGATAATTCAACCTCACAGAGGCAAACTAATAATATTGCCAAATGGATTTGTAAATAACTATATGCCCATTGACATTGTGGAAGATACATGCTTTGTGGAAGGTTGCATTATACAAGTCACTCTCAGTGCATGGTAGTTACAAAAATCCACAAATATAAGTCGTGTTTCAGCTCAAGCTGAATACGTTGCCCTGACAGGAGACCACTGGACCTCAGTATCAGTAAATACTTTGGTATAAAACACATATGTAATCATGTAATGAAACGGGAGCTGAAGTCATTCGTTTTAACAGCCATGAAAACAGAAGAGGCCCTTCGCCAAATGCTGTGTTGAGTAGTCCCTACCTGTAGCATGGAAGTAAGCAATTGACGAAAAAAATACGACAATGGGGATAGTCAGTGCATCTGACATGACCTCTTCAGTGAGACTTGTTCCGTTTCAACACATGACCTGCATAGCTCACATCTTCCAGAAAAGCATCACTGTTTTGCTTGCTGATAGCGGATTTGTGAATGCATTAACAAAGTGTAACAATATTGTAGGATATTTCAAACATAATACTGGAAATGCTACAGAGCTTGAAGCACAGCAAGCGACCCTTGGAGAGAAGCATAGGCCATTGATTCAGGATGTTCCAATTCATTGGAATTTAACACACTCAAATGGTTACGCACATGCAACATAACCAAGTAATGGTGAAAGCAAGTCTGGACCAGCAGAGCCACAAATTGGTAATATTACACTGTGTGCAGAATAATTAGGCAAGTGCTATTCCTGGATATATATTTTTAGCAAAAGTTGGGCAGACTTATAAATGTGAATTCAGAAGTTGTTTTCTTCTAAATAAATTTATTCAGAGAGAAAATGTTGAACTTTAGTCTGTCAAAAACAAAAGTAAAAAAAAAAAACTTTATCTGTGTGCATATTATTAGGCAATCATTAACTAAGTGGATTTTTCTCTCTTCATTAACAGAAATAATAATTTAAAAAGTTGTAACTATTCAGTCTATATTATGAATAAACTATCAGTACACTTCACCAGGTTTAATGCCCTGTATACCCACTTTTCTTCTCAATGACCATCAATCAATCAATGACCTGTTGTCCACTGAACCAATCATGTTTTTGATTTTAGCACATCCTGTATTAGGGGAGGCAGCTAGGACCGCCTGCCAGATGCATGCTACCTTAGAAAATCTTATACTATAGTAAGGTCCAGTACTTTCAATGGCCATTGAAGGGAGCCAGGTCATAATTCAATCACCTTTCAAGGCTTTCTTAGCCAATCTATGGAAATGACATTCTACTGCATGAATTTCATAACCCATTTGAATGTAGCTGACAATTTTTGTACCAGTGTTTGAAGAAGGTATCTTCTAGAAACTGGAAGAGGGTCTTGTAGGGGAACTGTCCACTCGCCTAATGGTGGAATCCAATTGGAAAGCCGAAGGCTTGGAATGCGTGTGGGTCCTTCCGTGCGCTCCTGTAAAGTTACTTACAGTACCCGTATTAGGTAACGACTGAATTATATCTCACAATCTAATTAAAGATCTTTATGCCAATTTTAGTCATGACATTTCTGTTATTTAGATTACTCCTGGTCTGTGTCTTCTATTGCTGAACTCCCACTAATCCTGGACGGTGGGGCACACCGGATTTGCCTCGGCCGATAGGGTGATCCATGAATCTGCTATGTAAGTTACACAAATACAGTGCCAGCCTAGATGCCCATCAGGAACCAGCGACCCATAACGCCTCAGAGGCTCAGCTGACATTTGCTGAATCTGAGCTAATAAGGTCCGCAGAGGTTAAGCCAGTGTTTGCCGTAACTCAAATGGGTGGGGGATTAGGACTTCTTTGTTCATAAGTTTCAGATGTGTTCCATAAGTGTTACATGCCATAAGTTTGAGAGGATACCCTATAGGTTCTTCAGACATCCTGCCCACTCGCTCATTTGTGAGCCACTCTTTTGACTGCACCCCGGACCTGACCACGCCTCCCATCTGCAACCATTTCCGGTCCACTGTTAAGAAGAAGCTGCTGTTCGCAACCCTTGGGAGCTCTTGCTCGTTTTTCTGATTGATTGCTTGTGATTTCTGATTTGGCTTACTGTGTATGACTGTTTTTGTTTCTTGGATTACATTTACATTTACATTTACAACATTTGGCAGATGCTCTTAGCCAGAGCGACTTACATAAGTGCTTTAAGACTTCACAATGAATTTCCTGGCTCAGGGTGACGATCCCTCTTTGGACTCCAGTCATGCGTCTGCTGTCGAAAAAGCTGAGATGAAGGATCGCCCCACGGGATATTTTTTCCATGTAAGTGGACCCCTCTGAACTTGCCTTTCAAGTGGGCTGCTGTATGTCAGTCCCGGATTTGCACCATGACTATGTGTTGTCCTTCACTCACATTCACTCCTGTTAGGGTCATCTTGGGATCAGGAAAACGCGAACTCATCTCCTGATTCATTTCTTTAGACTCGGTGTCAATTCCAGTGTAAAACGTCATTGTAAATCCTGTCATGCCTGCCAAATAGTGGAGAAGCCGAATCAGCCCATTGTACCGGCTCCCTTGGGTCTGATTCCCGTGATCGGAGAACCATTCGAACGTGTGTTCATCGACTGTGTCCGTTACCAAAGACTCGGTTGGGACATTGTTATCTGTTTACATTGATGTGTACTGCGACTTTTTTCCCAGAAGCCATTCCTATTCGCAGTCTCCGGAACCCTACTATTGTTGAACACCTAATCAAATTCTTTACCACATTTGGGATTCCTAGATACGTGCAACCTGATCAAGGTACCAATTTCACATTGAGGCTATTCTCACAGGTCGTTTGTGAACTAGGAGTACATCACATGGTTTCAATTGCCTACCACCCTGAGAGCCAGGGGGACGTTGGAACAATTCCACCAATAATTTAAGAATATGCTTCGTATTTTCTGTCTGGATTTGGGAAAGGAGTGGGATGAGGGTGTGCCTCTCCTACTCCACGCTATCTGCAATGCTGTACAGGAGTCGACCTGGTTTAGTCCGGCTGAGCTAGTCTTCTGCCACACTGTTCAAGGACCACTAAAGATACTACAGGAGCAGTGGTTGTCTCCAGATGTGCTGCCCCCTTCGCAAAACATGTCTAAGTTCATTAGTTCTCTCCGTGCTTGGATGTCAGCGATCAGCGAATTACCTCAGATGTCCCTAGGAGCTGTGCAGGAGAACATGAAGGCGTAATTC
>JAODUD010000002.1:7696998-7712852 GCA_026784285.1 Stomatorhinus walkeri | reverse complement strand
CCCCCAGGATACAAAACAGCACAGGCCCAAAGGAGTTCAGCATCAGAGATTCCTGCTGGGCCACCAGCCATACTGGATCAAAATAGAATTTTTGCTCTTCTGATAAATTCAGTGTCTCCCAAAATACGAGAAAAGTTTCCGTTCGCGAACTTAAAGACAATGCATAAAATCTGAGGTGAACTGCGAGCTAATCCATGGTGTGTGATATTTGAAATGCGAGACTGAAGCATGTTGTTGAAATAAATTATTGACTGCACTAAAAATCAGTAACATTCATGAAGATTCATTAGGGCATGACAGAATGTCTAATTGGCATCTAATCACCCTCTCCAATCAGAAAGATCTGTGAATAATTTGAGCTTCCATGTCAACCAGATCCTCCAGGAAAAGGCACTCCACGTTTGACATCTCATCAGTAACCTGTAGTCTCTCTCATTCTTCTGGAAATTAAATTCAATTTACTTATCCCAGCTCAGTTTAGTGTTACAGAGTAAGTTACCATAATGACCGATTTTGCTTTTAATTCGGGGTCATTCTGTAATTGATAATATTTTTTATGTCGGTAGGATATATAGTGATGCATTTTCACTGATGTATAGAGTGTACAGATGCTAACTGCTCCAATTATCAACTATGCTACACACAAAACCAGGTACTTTTGATCATTCATAGATTTTCTGTGTCTGCTTGTCAAATTCAGGGTCACAGGGACTTTTGACATTACAGCCACGAGGTTTCTTCCAGAGTATAGTCATTCTGTAGTGTTGCTAGAGATAAAAGACTCTAGGGCAGGTGTTTTGTTGAAATAAAAGGGTATTTATTGAATTCAAAAGAACAGCAACTAGAAATAAGATCGCAGGGGATCAAAATGCAAGTAGTGAAACAACAGAGGGTACAGGCAAGACAAAAGTGCAATGTTAATGACTGGACTGGGGAACACAGGACTGGTAGGCATGTATATACAGAAAAAAGGAGGGAGGTGACAAGAGGCAGCCGGGAGTGATTAACATGAGAGGTAAAACAAACGAGTAACAGGCACGGCTTGTTAGGATCATGCCAGGAAGGAGACAAGAGGGACACGTGGACCTAATGGGAAGGACGTGACAAAATCCACTTTATTAGCATGAGTACTTGTTGACTGTAGCGTAACCAGCAACTGATCCATAAAAAAACATTTTAAATCACACCAGCAGGAGGCAAACGCAAAAACTGCTTTCCAGCAGTGGCTTTCTATTTGTTTTCTAAAATCAACTTAAAAGTGGGAATGAAGAGAAGCAGAAGTGTGGTATTAATGTACACTGACATTTAGAAATATTCATGACTTTTGAAGGATGCAGCATTTATCTTTCCGTAGAAGCACTTTTCAATGTAATAGCCACATGTCAGTTAAAAAAGAATATATCTTAGTATAGCTTTTTAATGAAATACATACGAATATATTCAGTCTTATATAATGTATATATTTTTTTCCTTCATATCCTGAAAAAAATTGACAGGAATTTAGCTCAGTGTTGCAGAGGACCATGGTGCAGGCTTGCAGGATTTTGTGGACAAAATCTGGATGCTATCGAGCAAATATTCACACATACACACACGCACACACACACACACGCACACAGAGTACCAATCAAAAGTTAGGAGCCCCCTACACGTATCACAAGATCTGACCACGTAACTTAAACACAGTAGAAATGGTTTTGGAGGAGTTTTATCAGAGAGGGAAGGAAAAGCAGCCAATGAGTGCTCAGCATGTGTGGGACCTCCTTCAGGATGGCTGTAAAACCATCCCAAGAGGGCACCTCATGGAACCGGCATAGAGGGGATAGTAGACTCAGTGAGTCCTTGGAGCAGTTGGGGTTAAGGGTTCTGCTCAAGGGCCCAATGGGTTTTGCCAACCCAGGGTTTTGAACTAGCAGCCTTCTGAGATCCAACCCACAACAAATGATTATTGAAAAATACATTTTAGTAAGTGCACAATTCCATATGTTTATTAATCAGCACTCCAAACCTGCTTACTTTGTTCTCCTTCTCAAATCTCACATACTAAAAAGAGTAATGAAACCCAACGCAATTTACTAAGGAAGCTATTAAATCTACAAACACCTACTCCCAAGTACTAATTCTCACCGACATCGTTCCACTGTTCCTATCACCCATTTTTGGGCTGTATGAATGTATGCTTTTTTCTTTAATTCCCCTACTTGTCTTAACAGACAAATTAACTGAAAAGCTGCTATGCAGATCACAAACCAATAAGGAAAGCGCCCATCAAGGTGACAGAATTAATTAAGCTGACCTTGTGTATGCTGACTCGAGCATAAATCATTTTAATGCATTAAGAACAATTTGACATTTTCTTCCAACTTATGGGTATTAGAAAAGATAAAAATGTTCTTCCTTAGATAAGATTCTTTCCTCCATACTACCTATAGTTTCTATTTGATAACGTGCTGTTGTACAATACAGCACCTGACAAAATTTTAAGTGGCGTGCTTTGATGTGCTTTGTTAGGCCGTAGGCTACTTTACTTTGGCTCCCATGCTCTTGAAAAGCTTCAGTTGCTTCAAAGCATACTGGTGCTCATATATCTCTGTTTATTACATATACACAGACTGAATGACACTGATTATAGCTAGTCTGAAAACGTTAAAATGAATATGTAAGGAAAGGGATGACAGGGTAGTACTTTCAACTCTCATCTTTACGACTGGGGACTCAGATCCCGTCCCTGCTGATAGTCTGACTTTCCGGAGACATGCGGGTAAACTGGTTCCTTTAATTTGCCCATATTGTGTGAATGTGTATGTGTGCTTTAAAGTTCCAAATAAAGTGCTTTGAAGTTCCAAATAAGGGGGTTCTTTTCTCTCATCGAGCTCCTTAGTTAAAAAGTTACCTGTTTCTCAGTTACGTGTATTCTCCCTTCAAAACCACATTCATGCACATTCACACACTCCACTTAACTTGAAAAAGAAGGTGCAGCCATGCAAGATGTATAATTAACTTATCAAGCAAGAAAAGGGGGTTATGCCCTCAGTGATTTTGGTAATAAACGAAACGTAGAACATGGGCTACTTCATTTGCATTGTGAACCTAATTAAAATATGCAAAAAAATATATATATTTTGAAAATGAAAGCATGGAAGTTCCCTACTATGCTGATATTTTGTCATTCTCCTAAACATGAAAATCCTTAGACAAAAACAAAATGTTACAGTGAAATGCAGTGCTTGAGTTTTGTGCAGACCTATTGACATTCCCTTATTATGCATATTAAAATGATAGCATTTGCAACTCGGATTTAACCAAATAAACACTACAGTCACAGTTTTAAGAGCAAATAACATAAAATTGGATTAAATGTTTTTAAATCTTTCAATGTTATTGCAAGGAACCCACAATGGACAATCAATTAGTATATTGTTTGATTAGATGACGGTACATTTCTTAAATTGCCTTTTCCATCCCCATGTGATGTATTTTCAACACAACTAGCAATTTATTTTCTGGTTGACCTTAACTAGCCAGTCAACTAGCTAAATGTAACACTGCCACTGCTTACTTTATTTAACTATTACATATAATTGTTCCAAATTGCTTCAAAAACATTAATATCTGTGTTTGTTTATTTTTTATGTCTTGTGTGTAATTTTCAATTGCCCCGTCTGTAGCTAACTACCTCAGAGTAAAAAATTAAAATTTAGACACTAATATAATGAGTCATCAAACAAATTTTAAAAATTAGAGGAAACTGAGATATTATAGTGATGTATTTGTGATAAAGATCCATGTGGTGTTTAAGAATGAATCCATATACATTGGCTTTTTTCCCCTATCCATTCAAAACAATCCTGTAAATAAGCAAACACACCTAACCAATTATTAGTATAATTAGTAGCATGGACTGAAAGTTTAGATGCATTTCTGATAAAATAATCATGCATAGTCCAAATTAACAAGCGTATACGCTACAGCTATAAGCTGTGATGTATTATTCCAAACTAATTGCTAGTCACTGCCACAAAAAGTCACATGCATTATGAATGCTCGATGAAGCTCTCATGTATAATGTGCTATAAATACCTTTATAATGCATTATAATGGCTTATACTGACCATTATAATGCATTGTGATGGTGTCTATAGTGCACCAGAAGAAGATCTGGATGGTAAGACAAGAAATAGAAAAGTATTGTCCATAATATCCTAGGGTTGTGCGATATTAGAAAGATATGCGATTAGATTTTGTTGTATTACATATTTGGATACTTATAAAGTAAACATGAAATTCAAAATAAGTTTCTTACAAATCTTGCGATGTGATAATTACATATGCATAACATGTGATGTTGGTATTAATATCGCACATTGTGTCATGACCTGCTCGTTCACTCCTCCTGTGTGCCACGCCCCCCTCGCTACCTCGTGTTAATTCCTGATTGTGATCACTTGTTGCCTGTGATTCCGTGCTTGTCTTGTGTATATTAGTCCGCGTTCAAGTCTGTTTCCCTCGATTCGTCATTAACGTTAGTCACTGTGTTGTCCTGTCCACCTTGAATAAACCCGTTTCCTTGGATCTTCATCTGCCTGCGTTATCCTTCCCCGCATCCAGCCTGCTTGCCGGTCAGCGGTCACAACAGATTGCTCACCACTATAATATAATATAACCATGTAGCCATTTTATGTTGTGATGTCATGTTGCACCGGTACCAGTTTTTATGCTAGTGGAAAACCAACACCTTGAAGTACTGATCTTTTGGTACTTTTTGAAGTACCGTTAGTATGGTACCTGGTGTAGTGGAAAAGCACATATGTTTTTGCATTCATGGTTTGTTACACTCGGCAACTGGTGTCTTGCAACAGTTTTTCTGTTGTCTTGTTTCAGCCCCACTTGCTGTTTCCTGTTTTTTTCCAGTGCACTGCATTTGAGTCTGCCCGTTGTACATCCAGTTAGCTGCCCCAAGCCAAAAGCTCCATTGGTCACCTGTTTCCCACAGTGTGCTATCCAGTGATCTTTAGAAACAGCGGGTAGAACACTGGCATTGTGCTCCGAATCCAGGTCCTGACAGGAAAATATTTATCAGCATTTGTATCCTTCACATGCTTTTCAAAGCATAATATCTTTCATTGTCATATATCAAAGTAGGGTCAGATTATTAAAGTGTTTAATAAAAATAAATCATTTAGACTATTAGGAATATTATATTAGTGTTTATTGTAAATATACAAATATTGTTTTGAAACCACTGGAGTGCCCTTTTCCCTCATGGTCTTTGAGGCTATTGTTTTGTGAAGTACGTAATTAACATTTGTATAATTAGTATTTAAAGTGAGGGTATATACTTCTTGTAGGGCATGTGCTTGTTAGTTTTATGATTTAAACAGCAGGAAAATAACCAACTGCTTTCCACCTGAAACAATAATTACAATAGCTATTTGAAAAAAATATTACGTCCTTGAAAATGATGAGTGATTTGTTTTCAGCTACCAAAAAAAAAAAGACGAATGTGAAATTGTGCTGTGTTATTCAGTTTATATCCCTGTTTTTGACAAAAACATTATTGGTTCTTATAGCTGCGATCAGAGGTTGATAAGAGAAATTGTTGCTGACCTTCTCAACATCTACAAAAATTCAAATCCTTCAGTTTGATTGAATGCGTAAAACATGTAGCAAAGACTTAGAGCTTTATCATTGTACTGAGAGTATGTCCCTATAAGAGTGTAATGGAACAGAGTGGCAAACAACCAAATGACACAGGGACAGGGAAGCAAATAGTGTCTTTATAAGGTAACAGGTTGTCTTTCCTAGAGCTAATGGGGAGCAGATAGGGACAGGATGAACACAACACACTTAAAACACAATAATAAATGAGACGCAGGGAACAAACCAAGACTTGTTGTCAGGCCGTGGGCGAACACAGGAGACAGGACCCAGCCTGCGTGAGACACAGCAACCAAAACCAGCACGTGAAGCAGAAGGCGTAATCCGGGACGGAGTGGAGGAGTCGAAAGCCGGGGTGGTCAGTCCTACGAAGTCACACATAAATAAACAGAATTCAAAAATGCTACAATAATGCAAGTCAGTGCTGACTAAAATAAACTGTTGAACTTCTACCACAGATTTGTGAACTGTAAATGTTGCGGGAGGCCAAGGAGGAAGGACGAAGGGACAAAGGGACAACCCAGCTCAAACAAAACATAGGCTTTAAGGGAAAAAAAAGAAAAAAAACGAAAACCATGAGAAATTAAAGGAACCCAAAAGGGTCTAAACACAGGAACAAACACATCAGCACAGGGGCAAAAACAGGAACAACTACCATGACCAACTAAGGAGCAGAATGACAGGCACTACAGTACACAGATTGGGCCCTACATGAGGGACAGGCGCAGACCAAAATAATTAACCAAACATAAGGGCTGGGAATAAGACAAATGTGCGGGTTCATATTAAATACATGGTCAAGTAACAGGGGAGACCAGAGAAACAGAGCAAAAATACAGTATGAACAATACTAGAAAAAAGGCATGAAAAATACTAGAGACAGGGAATAATAGGGAGCAAATGCAAGGAAATGACATAAATAAACAATTAACCAAGAATATACAAAGACCATATACAAGACTGACCTATTCCCAAAGAGGGAAACAAACGACAAGGCCAGGACTGATACTGACAGTAAAATGCTGTTTGGCAAATATTTGCCATGTTCTGATGGTAAAGAATAGTTTAAAACCACATATAACCTTCTGCTTTCTTCAACTTTCATTCAAGAACAAAATCAGCTTTGACACTGGAAAGAAATAATAATTTGGCATAAATGGTGTTAATTATCTGCATTGACTGATAATTAACTTTTTAAAAAACTTTTTTATCATGATAACATCATTGACCAATTCAACCTGGCCTAATTTATCATGCCGCGATTCTTTCAAAACCAGCTAACTGAGAAATCCTGCTTTGTGGAACGCAACATAATTAATTTTTTGGTACTCAATGGGATCGGAGCATTCCAGTCGGTATCACAAAAGTGCCAAAGTTTTTTACCCAGTGCTACTTACGGATTAAGCCTTGGACTTGTAATCCTAGCTCCTGACATTCCTGTCTCGTTCTCTTCCGTGCCAGGAGTGCTGCTGCTCAGTCCAGCCAGATATCCATCTGCCAACGCATGCTGGTCCACAATACGCAGTCATTTTCTAGGCCCCTATGTTCTGTGAGCCACAGTTCTCCCCTTTTACTGCTACCCCTTGTTTCCTGGTTACGTCCTGTTAGTTCCTCATCCCTGCAGTCCCTCAAAACAGTCTTAACCTCAGTTTGGTTTCCCCAGTTGTGACCCTCTTTGTCACTCTCATGTGCCATATCCTACTAATCTGTGTAACCCAGATTCCCGAGTCCACTGACCTGTGGTGTTCCCCGTTATGTCTTCATGGCTCCTTGTATTTCACCTTTTCATCTCAGTCTCCCAGGTTTGATGCCTTAATCGAGTTTTTCTTGTTGTTTCCTAGGTATTGTTAGGGTTAGGGTAGTTGTTCTGTTCACTGGGTAGTTGTTCTGTTCACTGAGTAGTTGTCCTGTTCACTGGGTAGTTGTTCTGTTCACTGGGCAGTTGTTCTGTTCACTGGGAAGTTGTTCTATTCACTGCGTAGTTGTCCTGTTCACTGGGTAGTTGTCCTGTTCACTGGGCAGTTGTCTTGTTCACTGGGCAGTTGTCCTGTTTTTCCACTTGTTCTTAATGCCATGTACCTTGTCTTTGGAGTTGTCCTGGCAGAGACTCTCAAGCCCAGAGTGTGTGTCAGGATCGGTCCCCGCCTTGTCACGTCCCTGTCTGTCCGGCAGGTGTTCTTGTGACAGGGCATGTGACATTTTGTTGTGTAGTCTGTCTTACATAACATAGCTGCCATCAGGAAGGAGAGGACCCTCAATTGGTAGTGCAGCCTGATGATGACCTAGTTCCAGTGCATCTCAACCAAGCCAGTGGCAGAGCTGCCTGAGACAGAATTTTGGACCAGTAGTTCCATTGATGACAACACACAATCATTTGCACAATCATTTCATTTTCATGACAATATACACTCACTGTTGTTCATCCTGCAATGGAAAGAACATATTGCTTATATGTGCAAATGTACACGTGTATATACATACAAGCATATAAACCTAAATAAATACAATATATGCATGTCTTTGAAGTAGCTGTACCTGCAGCTGCAGTTTTGTTCTTGTAGCCACTGTCTCTGAGAAACACACTCCGCATGCTGCTCCCTCATTCAGCATCTGTACCCATCTGTACACATCTGTACCCATCTGTACACATCTGTACACATCTGTACACAGCACACACGTGTTCCAGTAAATAATACCAAACATCGTCTTAGCATTTGTGTCTCTGCAGTTATGTGGCACTTTGCCTTTGTAATATGTACTCACCTCCCTGCCTCCCTTTTTTGCAGACGTTGAATGTGCAGACCACAACCCAGAAGGCCCGGATGTGCTAGCAACTGGTTCCTGCAAGAATAACGTCATTTTCTGCACAGGAATGTTTCAAGCAGGGTTTTAAGTGATTTTGCAATAATAATAATGATAATGATAATAATAATAATAATGATAATAATAATAATAATAGTAATAAACCTTACCTCTTCTCCAAGTGAATGGTCAGATACTGTGTCCGCATCCAACACGTTACATGGGTTCCCATGTCATTGCTTGAGCACTGGTAGAAGTGGAAGGACATTCCTTACAGCTGCCCCATCACGAAAAAAGGCCTGTGATCCCACACTTGTAAAACATAGAGCATAAACATGTGCGATGACCTTCCGCTACCTGAAATGAATGAAGCACTGTTGCACCCTGCCCGTAGCTCTGAGCACAAGCTCTACACCCTTTAAAATGGGGCGATGACCTACCGCTACCTGAAATGAATGAAGCACTATGGCATCCTGCCCGTAGCCCTGAGCACGAGCTCTACACCCTTTAAAATGGGGCGATGACCTTCCGCTACCTGAAATGAATGAACCACTGTGGCATCCTGCCAGTAACTCTGAGCACGAGCTCTACACCCTTTAAAATGGGGCGATGACCTTCCGCTACCTGAAATGAATGAAGCACTGTTGCACCCTGCCCGTAGCCCTGAGCACGAGCTCTACGCCCTTTAAAATGGGGCGATGACCTTCCGCTACCTGAAATGAATGAACCACTGTGGCATCCTGCCAGTAACTCTGAGCACGAGCTCTACACCCTTTAAAATGGGGCGATGACCTTCCACTACCTGAAATGAATGAAGCACTGTGCCATCCTGCCAGTAGCTCTGAACACGAGCTCTACACCCTTTAAAATGGGGCGATGACCTTCCGCTACCTGAAATGAATGAAGCACTGTGGCATCCTGCCCGTAGCCCTGAGCACGAGCTCTACGCCCTTTAAAATGGGGCGATGACCTTCCGCTACCTGAAATGAATGAAGCACTGTGGCATCCTGCCCGTAGCTCTGCGTGAAATCCGGCTTTGCCCTGTTCAGCTGCAGTGTGGCTATTGTGAGGCTGTTGGCCTCTTGTAGATCCTTCTCGATCCTATGCAGCTCCACCAGCTTCTCTCTAGCCATACCGGATGGACCATCACCTAATACAGCCTTGAGTGCTGGATTGTTAGCACTTTGTGACTGCAGCGGAGCTTGATGACAAGTGCGGAAGGGTCTCGGTGCTACCAGGGATACGAGAGAAGCCGTGTCACTGCTGGCAGTGGAGGAGCTAGCAGAGGTAGGGGGTGAGGATGGTTGGTCTGCACCCTCATCCGCTCCACACCTGTGCCCCCCAAGCTGGTCTGGGGCGCTGCCTCTCCTATGATCTCTAGTGCCGTTATCTCATTGGGGTAAAGGACCCCCCACGATCAAAAAGATAGGGCTTTCTGGGCGGCGGCACCGTCAACTTCGGTTGCTCTGGCAAAATCATGCGGCCTCTTTTGCATGATTTCCCACTCCCTCTGTGGGTTGAGGCTGCATGCCCCTATCTTTCTAGCAATGTCTTCCCATATGTTTGTCTTATTTTCTTTGAATCATCAGAGTCTTTGTCATTGTACAAGTACAACGAAATTGGCTGAAGTCCCTTTCAGTGCAAAGCGATTTTAGAAGGAAAGAAAATTGAAAAATGAGCAAATTGACAATAATAAAAGTTCCTGCAACTTGACAATAATGACTCTATGAGCCACATCCTCTAGTAAGACCTATATTTCAGTGGCGATGAAGCTGGCGGACCACTCCCTTCATTGTTTTTTTCTGCTATAGCACGTCGTTTTGGTTTTGATGCATTACTTCCGAACATCAGTCACTCGTGGAAAACTGTGAATTATGCCAACAGTGATTTAAGGTGTCATGGCGATTATATTTCATGAATTCCATATCAAAAAGGCATATTAACAGGTGATGTGATGATGGGAGGTGATGAGGGGAGGTGTGATGCTCCTATCTGGGGAGGTGGGTGCGTGCACTTCATCGGTAAAATAATTATAATGGTTGATTGGTCCAGTTTGTTCACTTTGCAATTTATTTTAGGCTTTCACCAGTTCAGAAGAGAAAGCAGCATTTTGAGC
This sequence comes from Stomatorhinus walkeri, assembly GCA_026784285.1. Taxonomy (NCBI): domain Eukaryota; kingdom Metazoa; phylum Chordata; class Actinopteri; order Osteoglossiformes; family Mormyridae; genus Stomatorhinus; species Stomatorhinus walkeri. Next base: position 7,702,276 of record JAODUD010000002.1, on the reverse strand, counting down.
ATCCCTGCACCATTTTGCTTGTGAAGAACACTGCTCACTATTTTGCTTATGAAGAACACTGCTCACTATTTTGCTTATGGAGAACACTACTCACTATTTTGCTTATGAAGAACACTGCTCACTATTTTGCTTATGGAGAACACTACTCACTATTTTGCTTATGAAGAACACTGCTCACTATTTTGCTTATGGAGAACACTACTCACTATTTTGCTTGTGAAGAACACTGCTCACTATTTTGCTTATGAAGAACACTACTCACTATTTTGCTTATGAAGAACACTGCTCATTATTTTGCTTATGAAGAACACTGCTCACTATTTTGCTTATGAAGAACACTGCTCTCCCTTACTGCGCACTCCAGCAATTGTTGCATGGGGGGAGTTCTCAATTTTCAAGCCATCGACGTCAACTAAAGAAACACTATCAACATGGTCCGGTGACACCAAAGTCCAGCAACCTCCAGGCAGAGGTGTGTTTATGATGTACACAGTCGCGAGCAGAACTTAGGCATCAGAAACCCAATTTGGGTGTACTGCCCCATCCACAAGAAAGGGGGCGTGTCCCAAGCTAGACAACTACTGGAGGGAACCAGGGGGGGGCCTCAAGCTACCCTCTGACATCATCTACAACCTGCAACTGCCCTGGTGACAAAAAGCCAAGGTGCCGTATTAGAAGTGTCTAGCACCATAGCACCCCCTAACCCAAGCTGATACCCCTGATGCAGCCAAGGATGGGGGTGCTCTTGAGAAGGAAGGCACAGCAGGGAACTTGGGGGCGGTGAGTTGCCAGCCGCTGTTGCATTTTCAGGACTTTGCAGTAGACTTGGAGGTCACCAGGCACGGCTAATCCCTCACGCAATTGTGACAATTTCTCAATGATACAAGTATTTTGTTGGCTTAAAATTCATGTGGCCTAAATGTCGTGGTTTTCTGTGAGTGCTTGAATTACTAGAACAGAACAGAATACTAAAATTATTAATTAGTAAAGTGTACAACTGCAGGCTGTTGTTTTGAATAAAGGTGTCTGCTAAGCAATTTAAACATTTTCATACTTATTAATTTCGAGCCCTCTCAGAAAGACATTTGCTACCAATTACACCAAAAAGCGGATAGGCTAATGACTAAATGCTAGGTTCCCTTAGCAAATGCTTATTTATTAAACGTACAGAATAACGAACAAAGAATCGTTTTATTTGTCTGGCTTTCATTCTTTCTCTGGTTGCCTGTATAGATCAGTCATGTTGTTATCAAGACAAATAACACTGATTATACTATTGCAAAAATATAATGAGTATAAAGAATGAATATCTTTGTGCATGGGTTATATTTCTAAGAATTTCAAAAGTATTTTGTGGATGCGATGCATTTACAAATGCTGACAGCTTCATTGGCAGAAACAGAAAATCTGTTAGACTCCATCCCCTTATGACAATGTCATTTTTAACAATAGAGAAATAATAATTATTGTAACATTACAGATGCCATATAGATGACAAAAAGAATCTGATCATGCCTTTAAAAACTTCTCAAAGAATGAATAATGAAATTAACTATTTTAGCACTACTCAGATTCTCCGACACATGCATATAGGGTTATAATATAATTATATATACAGTGTATAAGCCAACATGCTTCCTGTGAACGCTGAAATGTCAAGCAGTGAGCTAAGTCAAGCCCTGCTGATTCGAACAGAAATTATGCGCATATTTAATGTCATACTCTGTTCCTTTTGATTGACATTGGAAGAGAACACAAACGTTATATGCTTAAATATAAAATATTTGAATTTTTCCATGCCCACGTAAATCCACGCATCCATCCAGCCGTGCCAAGTCAGTTCCTGTTCCGTGTCCTCTTAATGTTGAAGGACACGCATAGCTCAGCAGTTTGAATCATTTGCATTATACCTGAATTTTCTATTAATTCCTTATGGAGTACTGAGTGTCCCATCAAACTGAGTATTTAACTGATTTTCATGTTTGACTCCAGCTTCTGCTTTTAGTTTTCTTTCTCTTATGACTTGTACTTCTGTTTGTTCGCCTTTGCTCTGTTTTTAATGCTCCTGCTCTTTGAATAGTACGACTAAACTATGGATAAACATTTGTTTCCTGCACTTGGATCCTCCCCCTGTCCAGTCATTTCAGTTTAAGTCCTGTAAATTTTAAAAGGACGCATTATGCCATTTTATACTTCTCTACTTTTCCATGTTAGAATCAATTGGAGAATTCAATAGTTAAAAAGTTTTCATGTTACGTACATTTTTCCTCTTGTAATTTCCTTGTTGTCTGAGAGTAAGCTCTCTTACTTTCCATTTTCTGAATGGTGAGGTTTTAGTTTGCGTCTTTTTCCATGCGGTATATTTGATGGCCTTGAAAATGTTCCTGTAGAAACGGGTCGAAAAGATATCGGGTGATTTCCAGCAGTATGGCTGAATATTGTCTTAACAGTCACTATGGCTTCCTGAAAAGGTCACCTGAGAAAAAAAAACAATCTTGCATCATCTTAAGAGCCTTCACTATAGGGTCACCAGTATCTCTATCTCAAAAGGCTCATACAAGCACTTGAGAGAAAATTTGATTATTTATACACATTTGTAATAAAGGAGAAGACACAAAAAATATATACACATTTTCTCCATACATTGTCTGCAAAGGTACTTCAACATATCATTCAGGCTAGCTACCAGAACTGGGTAACACAAGGGCCTGCTGTCTAAATATATTATAATTGCAGCTAAAATGATGTACCATGAACTATCATACTTGAAGTTGAGTCACATGGGAAAAGACCAGATGGAAGAATGCATTCTAAAACCTTTAGGCTGACTGTTTTGACATTTGGCTCTTGTAACAATAGCATGTGCCATATGGTGCCCCTTACCCTTTCACATAATTTGACAGCATAAGGGGATACCACGTGATAATGTGTTTCTGCCAGGCAGTCTCTTTCTCACAGAAAACCATAAGCTTTAGGATGAAATTCTGTGGGATCTCGTTAGAGACATCGAAGGACATGTCACATTGGATAAGGACGCACTGCCGAAGATGTTGTCGAGCTGCTTTTCTCATTTCATTTAAAGCAGCCATACCACCCATAGTTCAGACGAGGTAACCCAAGCTAACCAGGTTTGAGTCTGGCCAATAACTTGATGGGAGACCAACTAGGAAAGCTGGATAGCTGCTGGAAGAGGTGTTGGCGTGATCCAAATGCCTTAGTGCAGTGGCGAGGTCACTATGGTGAACAGGATAGCCCATCCTGTGTTCTGTGTGGGTCCAAGTGCCTTAGTGCAGTGGCGAGGTCACTATGGTGAACAGGATAGCCCATCCTGTGTTCTGTGTGGATCCAAATGCCTTAGTGTAGTGGCGAGGTCACTATGGTGAACAGGATAGTCCATCCTGTGTTATATGTGGATCCCAATGCCGCAGTGCAGTGATGGGGTCACTATGGTGAACAGGATAGCCCATCCTGTGTTCTATATGGATCCCAATGCCGCAGTGCAGTGATGGGGTCACTATGGTGAACAGGATAGCCCATCCTGTGTTCTGTGTGGATCCAAATGCCTTAGTGCAGTGGCAAGGTCACTATGGTGAACAGGATAGCCCATCCTGTGTTCTATGTGGATCAAAATTCCCCGGTGCAGTGACGGGGTCACTATGGTGAACAGGATAGCCCATCTTGTGTTCTATGTGGATCCAAGTGCCCCGGTGCAGTGACGGGGTCACTATGGTGAACAGGATAGCCCATCCTGTGTTCTATGTGGATCCAAGTGCCCCGGTGCAGTGACGGGGTCACTATGGTGAACAGGATAGCCCATCCTGTGTTCTATGTGGATCCAAATGCCCCGGTGCAGTGACGGGGTCACTATGGTGAACAGGATAGCCCATCCTGTGTTCTATGTGGATCCAAATGCCCCAGTGCAGTGATGGAGACATTGTGCTGTAAAAATAGCACCATCCTTTGCATGAGACATAAACCCAAGGTCCTGACCCGAGGTCATATGAAGATCTCAGGGCATCTTGCGAAAGAGTACAGGTGGTACCCTGATGTCCTGGCTAAATTGCCCACTGTGGCCCTTGCAAATCTGGCCTACTAATCATACCCTATATCTGACTAGTGAATTCTCTCTTGCCCCTTCGCCCCTTTAGCTACTGTGTGGTGCGCGTGCTGGGGCAGAATGGCTGCTGTAGTACCACGCAGGTGGATCCTATACATTGGATGCCCATTGATTCTATAAAGCACTTTGGTTGTTTGAAAAGACCTACATAAATGTAACATTCATTCTTTCAGTATTATTATTATTACCATTATAACTATTTTATTATCAGATCAGGGGTGAACACAGGAGGAGCAATGGATGGAGAATGAAAACAACTCTAGATTATGTTTTTTTTGCCCTTGTGATTGGAAATAATGCACATGATTATATATTTCTTTTACAGTAGTGTATTTCACCCATTTAGTAGATTTTCTTGTATTATGATTACAGAGGTATAGTCGGATATGATGACAGTCTTTCTCAGATCCCATACAGACGCTCACACTACTGACAGAATAAAGATGACAATTAGCTGAATTGCATGTATTTAGAGTGCAGGGGGAGTCCGAATACCCAGAGGGATCCCACACGACCCAGGGAGAATACATATCTCAGAAATAAGACAGGAAGTACCCGGCAAAGGAGAATATGCTTTTGTTCCCAACTTGCAATTACATGATAATATATTTGCCCCAGTCTTGTATGACAAGAACCAGTGCGCTTCTGGAAGCTGTCCATCTGTAATCACGTAAGAGCCCACCAGATACGTCCAACCTTGTGCAATAGGAGGCACAGTATCCAAAGAAATGGCTTCAGTTTACCTCTGTATTTGATATTCCTATATTTACTGTATAAGATAATTATGCATATACATGTACAGGGGCTGGGCAAAATAAAATCACATACAACATATTAATATCATAGACATAATAAGACATGGGGCCATTTGGAGAAGGTAACTCCGTGTTTGTACTTTGAGGGTGCACTTGGTCCTGTAAAAAAACCCCATATTTCTTGGCTTTTATATGACCATTCAGATTAAGAATTGGACCATCAATGATTTCTACAATGGCTGCTTACACCCCTCCATGAATCCCCAGCTTAATGTGGTGGAAGGGTTTGTACGCCTAGGAGCTATGATGTCCCAAGGCAAATTGGTCCTTAAGGGAAACTGTCAGCCAAGGGACATAGACGTCCTTGTGGGTGTAATCAAGTTGAAAGTGATCAATCACAAGAGTG
>JAODUD010000002.1:7681678-7693287 GCA_026784285.1 Stomatorhinus walkeri | reverse complement strand
GTGCAAAATAATTTTTATCTCTTCGATCTACATGTGTAACAGTGTAAATCTGTTCACATCCATGAGCTACATAAAATTTGTAACCAAATCATGTAACTTGTTATTATGTATATAATGAGATAAATTGGTTAAGTACAAAGTGGTGTAACTCACAGTAGTAGTTACTGACGGACACTATATAATAAATCAGATAAACCAAAAATACGACTATGTACAGAATTTATTTTTTCTTCTTCCTAAGTGTGTATGCAGTAAGTAACAGCGAAAAGTAAAGATGCAGGCACATGTGACCCTGTCTTGAACATGCAGTTGGAAGTTAGATTGATGACTTACTCTGACTGCTTGAGCTACCTACCTCATGCTAACATGGATAAATGAGACTGAGGGTATTCTAAATAGATTATTGCAGATATCATCAGAAGATATAAGATACAAAGGAAATTTGTGGCTACGGAATCTCTAATTAATGATAACAAATATTTCTGACTAGGTATAATGTATGGACATTGGTTTGATTATTATATAAATTCAATTAGAGCTGGGTCACTTGGTTTTGCAGAATTGATTTACAGTATAATTAAACTGTCTATCAATTTTGCCTTTGCTGTTTATTTATTTATTTTTTAACAGCAAAATCAAGAATAATGTGGGTATGATGCATGTTTTATTTAATACCTTTTTGGCCAACAGGAAACTTTTCAAGACTTTTTTTTTTTTAAGAAAAATGTCATTGACTGATGAGACAATAATATTCTCTTGATTAATAACATTCCCAGAAAACTAAAAGCACATGTCCAGAGCTGCATAATACAGCCAATAAAGTACTGAGAGCGAGTGTCTTTCATACAATATCATTTGTATTTTACGCTAATGCTTACAGTTTTACTGCAGAATTCCATTGAGGGGTTACATCCTCAACGATTTTGGCAATGAGCAAAGGTATCACATGGACACTTTTAATTACATTGTGAACCTAATTTAAATCCTTAGAAACCGTTTCATTTTGAAAATGAAAGCTTGGTGGTAGACTACTTCCACAAATAGCACGAAACTAGATACAATGTTTTTAAATCTCTCAATTTTATTGCATGTAACCCAGTACACGTGTTCGGGATTGTGTCATTTATTTATCAATGTATAATAATTGTGCAAAGTTTTGTTAAATATCCAGCTTTCTTACCACTGCAGTATGTCACATTGTGACCAGGCACAGGTGTAGTGAGACCAGGAAGCACGTTGGCAGAGTCCATAGGATTGATTATGTGACCCAAAAGGTAAAGCAATACAAACGTAGGACGAGACCACTGACAACATTTCAAAAATAGACACATAACATCACCCGCACGTAGTGGTGCAGCACTGACCACTACGACATGCAGCTAGTGCTTGACTTAACAGCCAGGCCGACGCCTTCACATATAAAGGGTTAGTGACAAGTGGAGCACACGAGGGCATTCCTGACACGATAACTGGTAATTAAGAAACCTGCTATGGTAATACAAGATAAAATCCTGAGACGATATCGCGTTTGGCCACATAGAGACTTAATACAGCTCTCCAGGATGCACAGAAAAAAATACAATTAATAGCACATAGGTCTGTGGCAGAATGTGCATATTGTTCATTTATATGCAACATGTCACGATTTTGGTGATTCTCCCCTCAAAGCAGCTAAACAGGCAGAAACCCCAGACTTATAGGAAAATACACTTAAGTGAAAAAAGCACGTAGCTATGCAGTTTTCTGACTTTAATGCATGGGAAAATCAATAGCTTGGGAACTGAAAAACGTAATACATTTTAAGTATTGCAATAATTTTAAAAGGTTGCAAATAGATTCTTTAATAACAGGGATTACACTGATACATAATATGACACTGTAAGCCTCACTGCCTGCCTTATGATGACTAGTCAGACTCACAACATTTTCTGAAGAATGTCGAATATAGTGTACGGCAGCTTTTACAACCTTAGGTTGATGTGTCTGCGTGAAAAATGGATGTTATGATATGAAAAACACAAGAGCTGCACCATACGTGTGCAGACAGCCATCTTACTGAAGAACGTACTGCGTAAATGTATGATCCTAGTCAACTTAAATTGAACTCCCCCCCCCCCCCCAAGATCCTTTACATGAATTATTTATTGCCTGCTTAGTATTCGTAGCTGTACGTGACTTCACTTTGAGATTTGACCGGCGGTTTGACACAACATTGTCCTTCAGTAGGCTATGAGGATGACAGTTCCCAGTCGGCACCTAAGCTTTTTGGCATTTCGCTGAGCCTCACGCCAGGGAGCTGCATATGTACACCGATGACTGTCTCCTGAAGTACTCCTGTCACGGACTCATTGCCTTCAGGATGATAAAGCGAAAGCTCCATTTCCATTCGCTTGGCAGTAGGGTTATTTATGAATTTCCTTACTTGTTTATAAACTGCTCCAAGAGGCTTAAGATGAAAAACTGTTCCAAGAGACTCGAGACAGGAGAAGAATGGTAATTGAAAATAATAATTAGAGAAAAATATTTTGAGGGAAACCAAAATGAATGTTGTGAACGCAGGCATAATAGTGGGGTTCTATATAAAAACCAAACATTAGATACAAGTGATGACAGTTTTTCCTTAACGGAGTTGAGCTTCTATAATATACTACTATGATAGATGAAATTTTGTACTGGTCTGTGTTTGATCTGTATCAACTAAATATATTTGGGAATATATAAACCATAACTTGACTATGTATAATGTAAATTTCTTATGTTCTTATGTAGAACAAACAGTTTTATTAATATCTGGTTGACTTATCCAATTAATGATGTATTATTGGATGAAAACAATTTTCCTGCTTGCTGCTAAAATATCCATACATTAAGAGATACGTGCTTTGTACAGCTGCTGTCAGAGAAGTCCAGGAACACCGCAGTGGGTTTGGGCTCTTCCACAGACAATGTTGTTAAAATTTCATGATTTTCATATTTCGGTTGATCAGCAATTTATTCTGCACTTTCATTATGATTTTGCATTTCATTAGCTGGATTTTGAACACATTTTTTTCCAACATCTATTTGCTGTATTTATTGTGTTTTCTTGTCATTTATAATTATCATTATTTCTCTTGTTACAGATCGCTGGCATCTCAGTTTAATGATTCATTACGGCCTGAGGTCTAATTGTATCATGAAATTCCTTCCTCTCACAATCCCAGGATATTATTCATGACTAAAAACACAGTTTACAATTAATTTTTATCTAACAAAAGAAGGCATTTTTTAGTAATTGTATAATTTCGAACTGCGATTCCCTCTGAAAATGTTATGAAAACGTCTTGAGATTGAGTAAGTATTGCCAAAATGTATTGCTATTGTTATTATTATTACTGTCGTCGCTGGTAACCAAAATAAAATAAAATTTTAATAATAATAATAATATTATTCTTTTTTTTGTTATTTTTTTACAAAACACCCAATTTTAAGCCCCCCCCCCCCCCCCCTTCTCTACATATAAACATTTTTGTTTCACTGCATCAACATACAAATCAGTAAAAAGGAGAATGGATAGGAGGGTAGGGTGAGAAATTATTTTGTCAAATATAGAATTGTAGGTGAGATCCAGAAAAGGATCTTTCCCTGATTCTGGAAATAAGACTCCAGGAGAATTACTGTAAGAACACCATAGTATAAGCACATAGGGTATACTGAGTGTTAGTTATGTATTCTGCATGCATTCAGCTTATATAACACATTCAACCTATAGCTGTGTGCTTTTTGCCTATTTTAAAATGCATGCTTCCCCTCCTACTATTACAAGTTTCAAATCCTTTTGGAAGGCGGCCCCCTTCCTGCACATACAGCTGGACCTGCTCATGCCACATTCACTGATTTCAAGTCTTTTAAATGAGAATAGTTCCTCGGAAGTAATTTACATTCCTTTTTAATATCTCTCGTTGAATTTTAGTTTAAAAGTTTGCAGTATTTGGGAACTAAATGAGCTGCTGCAATCGACACATTATTCCCTGGTTTCCACGTTATTCCCTGCTTTCTACCTCTCATACTACCAATTCTACCTCGTATTTCTTTTAGATGATTTTGCTACAGGCCTCTTTTATTGTTATTTACGTACTGATTTGGTACTATGGTCTTTTGGAAGTATGTAGGAAATTTATTGTTTTGCATACACAACAAAAACCTTCAAATACTGAATTTTGAATAGTCATTTATGATCACTCTTTCATTATTTCATTTTGGGAAACAAAAATAATGACTTACTATCCATCTGCCATTCATATAGAGTGAACCAGACATTACATACCAGAGATGTGTCTCAAGACCAGTGTTTTCAGAAAAACAATTAAATGGATAATGGGTAATAACATGGGAAATGTAGGAATAAAGAAAGCCGTTTCAAGCGGAAATGCATTTCAGAAGTGATTAGAGAAATCGCATTGTTCTATAAAGGATATTTATATACTTCAAATTCAAGGTTACATAAGAAACTGGAAATACTCTGGGTGTAGGTTTAGCAATCATTACAGACACTGAATCAGAAGCATTAGGGTTCAGTCTATTCATTAAAGTCCCAAATTACAGAGAATAATTAAACAGACAATAAAGGTGACTAAGGACACATCATCATGGGCAGGAAGCAATTCAGAGAAACTATAAAAATAAAAACCAGGATTACGTTTAAAAATGGCTGTTTATTTGTACATAAACTCATTAGTCATAGATTTCACTCTCAGAAGCATTTATTCTCATAAGCCTCAGGATGTACATTTCTTGAATTACATATGTATATTTCTTGTGAAATATAACTTCACGAATGAAGCGACAGAATATAATAGGGACTTGCATTTGGCATTACTACACTGTGAGAAAATTAGATCTCAACAGTTTATAAAAATGTGTTGGGTGACTGAAAGAATTTAAAACAATAAAAAGGTTAATGTACCTGACGTCAAATGTCTGAATGCACTCACAGGACGCCTCTTGTCCAATCAGATTACTTGGCTGCGACTAACTGTTGGATAATGCTAAATATATTTAATCTCTCCTGGCCGTAAAGCATTTTTGAGGCAAAACAGTGCCTTGGTGCTATTTACATTTATCGTCCCAAATCGAAGTAGCTGCTTACATGCAGTGGGGTGTTTTTCTACATGCAAATCATGTTTGGCTACAAGCAGCAAGACATGTGGTTCCACCAGATTCCATGTAGTGTGCAGGCCAGAGCAAAAGGTTTACTCATTGTTCTACTAAACATTAAATGGCTAAGTTGCCTGATCTGCACTATCTCACCTTGGGCACCAGAATACCTAGTAAAAGCTGTTATTGACAACCTGGTCCAAAATTCCCTGCATGCGCAGTTTAAGGATCACTATGTTGAAAACTGCATGTTAATAGTAGGAATGACAGAAGCCAGTCATTACTTTAGCAATCAGAGGACTATCACAAAACAAGAGCTATTATCCAGTTCACAAACTGTAATTTTTGCCCTTCAAATAGGTGGTCATAGAAAAAGTCTGTGACTGACTATGTTGAAATTGCTTTGTTCAAACTCTGGTACCAAGCTTATAAAATTAAATGTTAAAAAATAAAATAAAAAACAGTCTAATGGAGAAGTGAAATGCCAGGGGAAATACAATAAATACAATAGATCTGTTAAAAATGTTATATTCTGACACAGAGTTAGAACTTTCACCGTCGTTTAGGACATTAGAAGAAAAGCTGTCTCTCGTACAAAGAAGAGAATTTCCTGAACTTTCCTTTGTGTTGAGAGAATGAAGTAGGCGATGTGTGGTATCCTGTAGAGGAAGGCACATTTTTTACCATTTAATGTTCTCTGCAGAGTTGAGATCAACTGCTCTGAACACAAGTGCAATTCACATGAACTGCATTGTGGAATCTGTAGACGTATAATAACGCTGAAGTAGAAAGAAAATTAAAATTGCTACATATATGAAAAATATTGTTAATCTGACAAACATCCATATGCTTAGATAAACAGAAATTCCTTTTCTCAAAACAAGATATGCAGAAAGATGCTACATTTGCAGAATGAGCTTTAGTTTATTTCAGACTCTAATGTTATTTTACTTACATGGGACCGGATGCATTTCATATCTCAAATACCCATCCGTTTTCTGTCCATTTCCTCTTCTTTCTAGTGTTTCAAATTGTATAGTTAACCTGGAAGTGCTGTCTTCTCTAAAGGAGACATGCATGTTTGTCCGTGTTAATAATAGAACAACTAACAGTATCTGCCAGCAACAGGAAACCGAAGAAAAAAGAATGAGAGTCGTTTGGTATAAAGCCTCTAATTACATTACATTAGTGTGACAGTAAGCAATGGCACAAAAATAATATATGTTGGGGGGGGGGGTTCATTGTCAGCCGTGGTGAGTACATTTTGAGGGGTGTCCAAGGAAGGAAGAACTGCGATCCGCTGCCACGATGTTGGGAGGAAAAGACTTGTCAATACAACATGCGAAAGAAGACTGTCCCATCTGGTGCAAACCAAAAGAAGGGATACTGTGGCATAGACTGTAGATAATTTACATGATGGTCATGGGAAGTGGTCTGCTGTGTAGGCTTTGTAGTCATGTATGTGACATATTGGTCTAAGACATGTCACCGATGCTGAACACCTACTTGGCAGTGCACAGGATGCAATGGAAAATGGGATTCATTGGACCGGTCAACCTTCTATTTGCAACACTCACGTGCCCAGGCACCCTTGACTGTGTACAAGGCTGAGCGTGGGCATTCGGACTGGGCTGCGGCTACACAGACACATACACAGAAGAGCTCAGTTCACTGTGTCATGTCACATTATTCCTGTGATCATTAAAATTATCTGTGATTTGTGCCATAATAACCGTTCTCTTGCTTCATACCAGACATAATGACCTTCATTCACATCTGGTTTTGTTGTGCCTTGGTTGCCCATCATCCTGTCCACAGTTTGTGGTCTTTCCCTCCTCAGACCACTCTCAGCAGGTCATTACCCTGGCTGACCATAAGCACCCCAGAACCCCGTGGTTTCAGAGATGCTCTGGTACAGACGTCTGGCCATAACAATTTCTCCCTTATCAAAGTCACTCAAGTCTATACCCCTGGCCGTGACTTTTGCATTCAACACATCAAGGATGAGTAGTAAATTCTGGGTTACCATGTAATGTTTCATACCAGGGGAGGCAAAGTGGTTAGCACTGTTTCTTCATATCTCTGGGACCAGGGTTGGAGTCTCCAAACATGGCTGCTTGTGTGCAGTTTGCATGTTCTCCTCATTTTGCTGTGGCGTTTCTCTCCACAGTTCAAAACATTCTGAGGTGAATTGGAGTTACCAAATCGTATCAGTGGGTCCCATAAAGTGTTGGCAGCCTTCCTGGGTTGTCGTGTGTCCATAGCTCCTAGAACAGGCTCTGGACCCTCTATGAACTTGAATATGATAAATGGGTATAGAATATGATGGACTGTAATGTAAGGGAACTATGAATCCAGTCATTGGCCGTCATTAAATTTTACGTGACTACTTGTGGTTTTGATGAAACATTGACATGGATTTCACACACCTTACATACCTTAGAGAAATTCTCTAAAAAGTCCACCAGAACAAGCTTTAGGCTTCACTTAAGATGCACTTTCGGCTATTCTCATGAAAGAAGCTGTATTAAAGAGAGTGAGATGAGTGTGTAGTTTCAGTCATTCACTGGAAGTTGATAAATCAGCCTTGAAGATGCCTGGATTCAGTTTTCCAGATTTTAGACAGATAAGGGCTAGCATGCTTCATATGATCTTACCCATCTTTATTAGGATCATATAAATTGAACACATCAGAAAATGCTTTTTCTATATTACTTGGCCAAAGCTTAGCAGGTATAACTCACTAAAAATGACAAATCAAAATCACCAAAATAATCAGCCTGAATGTGTTTGTTGGGTTTCATCAGAAAGTTTCAATTGAGATTGTAAAAACATATATCAAATATTACCCTGTGCTAGTTATAATGTAACCCTGGAAATGTTAATATAGTATCTCTTCTATGAATTACAGGGTTCCACTTTACAATAAGGCTCCATTTACAAAGTGTTATAACTTAATTAATAACCAGATTATAAGACATTCATAAATTCTTTATATGGGTAGCCTTATTGTAAAGCTACACCGATTACAGTCTGTCTGTGTGACCGCGTGAAGTTGTTGGACAGCCTTGGGAATACCTTCTCCTGTCCATTGCACAGTTCCTGCTTTTTTTGCACGTCTCTGATATGAGTTGCTAATTGAATCAATCCAATATATTACCTACACCTGAGACCCATTCCATAGTTTATCAGCTTTTAGCTTGGGCTACCTTCTTGTTGTCGCCAGTTAATTTCTTATCTTTGCCGTCCCCAATTAGACTCTGATTGTTGTATCCTCCACGAGTCTGGTGTTTAAAGAGCTGTGACTGTAACGGTGACACAGTTCGTGTGGGTAACGCTGCAGTGCTCCTGGCATGAGAAGCAGCTCTTTCCCCAGTTTCATAGGGTTTGCTGGTCTGCATATGGTGGCGCACTAAATATGCAGTTTTAACAGAGAGCCATTTTCGTACCATAGTGACTAACTTGTACTATGATTTCCAGCAGAAACCTTACTCAGACGCCACTGCTGTTTCTCCTCATATGTCTCCTGTAACATTTCATATTTAGTGATGTTTGTTTTTTTGTTTTTCTTGGGAACATCTAATGCCTTTAGGCCACTTTGCGTAGGTTTTTTGATTTTGATATCTGGGTTCTTTGTGTCTAGCAACCAGGGCTGGCACAAATAGGTTCTGACATCCTAGCGCTCCATCCATGTACATTAAAAACATTTCAGTAGCATAGGGAATCTGGCTGATAACTAACATCTGTTTCACAAGAAAAGTACAGAAATATTTAAACCAGTGTAGATTACTGTAATGTCACTAAATGCAACCACATATTGTTTTTATCCGCTCTTTTGAGCCCGCAGGCAATATAGGTGAACATCAACTGTTGTAGCTGTGGTCTACCATGACTTTTTTGAGTATTTATTCTCTTCAGATTTCTTCTTTAGCTGGATAAATGCCAGATTTAAAGTAGTCTGGGTTAAATGTAAGTGAATGAAGATAAAGACTATTTAAACCGGGGTACCTTAAATCCGACCAGTTATCCAGCCAAGTAATAAACCCTGCTTTTTGAAGGGAGTCCCTGATATTGCCAAATGGGTTTCTGACTTCTTGTATTGGAACGCGGTTAACTGAGGAGTAATGTCATTCCCAGTTCTGACTTCTGACCTCCAAGGTTAATGGAAAGCAGAATAAATCCCCCCCCCCACTGCGTAATTTTGAAAAATGCTAAGAAGTGGGCAAGGGACTTAGATCTAACAGTGAATGGAAGCATTATAGAAATGGAAACAAAGTTGTCCAATTGCCTAAGAACAACTAATAGGTATCAGACTTGATTAAGGAGCCAATATTCAGGAAAGAGTAATTGGCATTCTGAGGAGTTTCTAAATAAATGCTGCAGTGCAGAACATTAAAAAGAAAAAAAGGTGTGATCAGAGATGGTAGTAGAAACTTTTTCCCTCACAGCTCAGTTTAAGTATGAAGAAAGTCTGCTGTCTGGTCCACTCTGCCGTCCTATAGCCCTGATGTCCAGAGCACCACATAACTTCATCAGGTGATGCTGGCAGTGAATTCAGGCTACGCTGTTTTCCGTATCTCACATGTACACAAAGAATGTCATCTGCAAAATCAGTATTTGAGATCAGTCAAGTTACAGGCTGCCGATCAAGTAAAATTTAAACTGCCTGCCAATCGTTTGGAGCATCTCTACCTAGTGCAAAAATATCAGCTTGTCACTCATGGGGTGAGACTGGGATTCATATCACCAGCTCTATACATGTGAAGCGACAATGTTACCCACTATGCCCCCATGGTGCCAAATACCTGTTCACTGGCAACTTATCAGGAACACCCTATATGGCAGAGGTTCAATGCATAAAATCATGCAGACGTTGGCCAAGAGCCTAAGTTAATGGCCAGTTCAAACATCAATATGAGGAACAATGTAATCTAAGTGACTTTGTGGCACCAATAACCAAGCCATGATCAAAGTAGCTTAAGTGCTTTACAACCTGCTGATCTCCAGCAATTTCCATGCGCAAACGTTTCTAGAGTTTGCATAGAATAATGCAACAAACAGCGCCATGTGGGTGGCAGCTCTGTTAACAAGAAAATGTTGAGAAGTCAGAGGAGTAACTTAAGTAACCTCTGTCTAGAACAGTTTTGTGCGGAGAAGCATCTCTAAATGCTCTTCATGTGGAACCCTGAGGAGGTTGGGCTCCGGTAGGTGACCATGACAGGTTCCACTCCTGTCAGTACGGCCAGGAAACTGGGACAAACCTTTATATTCTCAATTTATTCGTCCTCTAATGGCTATTTCCAGCAGGATAATGCACCATTTCATGAAGCACAAGGTTCCCTGAACATGACAATTAGTTCATGTTACTTCATTGGCCTTCCCTATCACCAGATCTAGATCCAATACAGCAAGGTGCATTGGGGGCATTTAGCAGCATGATTGTGCACCGACATCTGCAGCTATTACGAGATGCAGTCCTGTCAACATGGACCAAAATATTTAAGGAATTTTTCCAGCACTTTTAGTCCATGCTACAAAGAATTCAGGCAGTTCTGAAAGCACAGTTTGAGGGGGGGGGGGGATATACAGTGGTGTTACTAATGCAGTGGTCAGTGAGTGTATAACATACCAAACACAGTCTGTATGTCCTTAACTGGAAAATGCCACACACACACACACACACACACACAAATAATCTTTGTGGGACTCTCCAATCATTTCTATGGGGAATGCGGAAAACTCCCCAACATGACAACCTTAACCCCTACCCAGCCCTAACCTTAACCATAAGTAACCAAACAAAATACGAGACTTTGGGGATATTTATTTTCTTGACTGCATTCCCAGATCCTTTTGAGGACCTGAAAATGGTCCCCACAATGTAATATAAATGTAATCCACCTACCCACTCCTACAAAATACAAACTTTACTTTCTGACTAATGTTGAACTTAAAAACTAGAACATTTTTTTTAACATTCTAAAAAGTTTTAAGGAGTAAATACCACAGAGTATGTTTGTTTATTTGCACTATTGTTCCTTATATAAGCTCAACATAAGGCAACAACTGTGCAACTGAAAAATGGTCATGTTACTTGCTACTTATACGGCAGCATCATGTACTTTGGAGAACATTGTGGACCCAATTGTATGAAATGTTATGAACGGCTGACCAGGTGTCACTGCATTTAAATATATTCTCCCATATTGCATTTAATGTGGAAAAAACAAATGTTGTCATTACTAATTGAAGCTACTTAAAAAGCTATACAAAATATTCAATAATAAATTTTTATTATTATTGACCAGTGTTTTAGCCTAATTGGTTTGCTTTCTAGGCACACTGACAAGGCAAACATTTGACCTTGTGGTTGTGATAAGTCGAATAGTTTTTGACATACAGTGGTACCTCGAGATACGAGTTTAATTCGTTCCGTAACCTTGCACGTATGTCAATTTGCTCGTATCTCAAAG
>JAODUD010000002.1:7670196-7681578 GCA_026784285.1 Stomatorhinus walkeri | reverse complement strand
AGAAAAACTTAGCAAAGATGCTTCGACAGCGAGGTAAACAAGCACACTGGGGGAATACGTGGGATAATGCACGAGGCACATGCGCAGTAAACTGCTGGCCGTTCCTCGTATCTCAAATCTCGCTCGTATTTCAAAACAAAACTTCGCTCGCTCGACAGCTCGTATCTCAAATAAATCGTATGTTAAGGCACTCGTATCTCGAGGTACCACTGTATTTTAATACTGTTATAAAAAAAACTTTATATGGATGAAGAACTACACCAGATTTCATTTTCATACAAATTGCAAAGGAAGGAAAGGACAGCTGGAGAAGACATCAAGTCCTTTGAACACAATAACTTTGAAAGTATTTTATAGATCTTTTTCAAACTTTGAAAATACATTAAATAGGGCAGTTTTAGATACTTGATTTAAAGTGATAACTCAAAAACGTAATTTTTGGATCTTTTGGGTTAAGCTCTGGACTTTTCCAATTCTGAGACCGATCACACCAAAACTGGCTAAGTGCTTAGTGACAGTAAATGAACCTTGTGGACAATTTAATCTTTGGATTTTATTACCACTTCAGAAAAACATTATATGAATGAAAATGTATACCTGATTGGATTGAGTGAAATTGCCCCAAAATTGAAATAAGAGCGATAGGTGGCAGAAGAGGGTGGAAAGGCAGATTGCAGTGGTCGTCTTGTGAACACAGCTATCTCCGATCTAAAGATATTCCAAGGATCTTTTTGCGTCTTGTGGACGCAAGATGATTTTATAGCTGTATGAAGTTATACATAAAATAGTTTGTTAAACTAACTTTTGTTAATTTGTCCACAATTAATTGGTATGATGTAATGAATCCTATGTAATTACAGTATATAAGAAAATTCATTTTTTGTTCCATTTTTTTTTCTTCTGGTGTATGAGGAACATGTCAGTGCAGACATGCAATTAAGTCTATTGGGACATATGAGTGTAAGTCAGGAATGGGAATGATAATGTACAAGAGAAATGAATGTAAATGTTTAAACAAACAAAATGCAAACAGAATAAATGACATTTAAAACATGGACATTAAGACCTACACGAAGACATAGCTAAACATCTAATTGTTGGGGTAAGAGTGCATTTAGCATGTAATGGAATGTGTAGTACATTAACTGATGTAATTTCAGAGCTACAGTATGTCACAACCAGGCTTTGGAGCATTCGGGGAAAAACAGGCTTTTGCATTTCCAGTTGATCCATCCAATAATTCCTGAAATTATAGGGGTTTGGGGGGTGTAGGAAGAGGAAAGATTAGAGGGAGTGACAGGCCTGTCCGGGGAATATACTGTCATTCCAACATCATCTTGTCTAGTTATTTACATGCATTTTGGATTGTAGCACTTGTTTCTAGATATATTGTATGTGCGTGTGAGTGCATGTATGTATGTGTTTATGTATGTATGTACATGTATATGTGTGTGTGTGGATTAGGTTTATATTACATACTGTACATGTATATATGTGTGTGTGTATGTCTGTGTATGAAATAAATTTATATTACATTGTGTGGACCAAATATCCCCCACAATGTAATAAACACCTGCCTGTTTTACATAGTGGGGACCATTTTTCAGGTCCCCACAAAGATTTGTAAATATAATCAAAAAATTAAAAATGCCAAACGTCTCGTATTTTGCTTGGTTTCTTACGGTTAAGGACATGGCTGAGTATGGCTTAAGGTCGTCATGTACGGATTAGAGTTTTATATACATATATATATATATATATATATATATATATATATTGTATATAAACTTGACGTTTCCCATTCCTTTTGAAGGTCATGAGGAGCTGTTGGATAAGCTGATGCTCATCTCTGGCATCAGAAAATCGCCTCTGCCCTTTGCTTTCTGGTCGTTTGCCAGTGGCCCCTGCTTCACCTTATTCACCTTATTCTTGTGTACCACTGTCAGATTATATATGGCCACGGCTGTATGTGTGTGTGTGCATTTATATATATCTATAAAAAAAATTCCATGACATGTTAGGCTTTCTAGGAAAATGCAATGTTGAATTCAGCCACGTAGTGGCCCTTCACTTAATACCCTCCAGAATATGTATTTGGAAAAAGTGCTTAAAAACTCTTCAGCTCTTCAGTCTGGTAAAACAATCACGTTGGTGTGACAACATGTTGTTCAAAATTATACCCGTGTCAAGTTAATGTCAAGTTCTTAATGCGATAATTAATTTTGTTAAACTGATTTACAAGACCACCTGTGTCTCCTTATAGTTTGCGATCTTAAAAACTGAACCACATAGCAAATTGTATATATATATATATATATATATATATATATCCTTGTTTATCCAGGCAGATCTGCAGGCATGTACAGTGAATAAAATTAGACCTGTAAAACAGTCATCTTCAGATATTCTTTTTTCAGTATTTAAGTGTCATGCCACAAAACTAGCACACAGCAGCCAATCACTATGTCCCAGACATATACTTATAATGCACTTTTGGAATCCAGCATGTCTTGCCCTTGCTTATCCTTCTCTTTTGGCATTTGTTATACTACTTTGCAGAGAGTTTTTCTCAGGGGGGGGAAATTTATATGAAAGAACCAGGAAAGACAGTTTCCTTTGAGCCAGTAGACACAGCAGGTTGAAACCAGCACACTATAAACAGCAATACAGCAAAATGTCCTCCTTACTAAATTATGTGCTAAATACGTCTCCTTTTGTTAATAAATGAATGGCACAATGCTTTAAAGTGAATCAACATGCAAGGCATAATATCTGGTGTCATTATAGAAATCTGCAGTCATATATGGTAAACTCCAGTGAATTAAAGGGAAGCTGAAACAATGTCTGCTCACAACGTCCACACACGCACAAACACGGCGGGTAAACATAACCGTATGGGGACCTGTGGAGTCGGAATAGTGCTATATTACAAATAATATTAACGTGTATTTGCAAAATGATTTTCATGTTCAATCACAAATCTTCATATACAAGTACAGATCACGTGACGTACATTTCTGTTCAGCATTTTCCGAATGAAAATTGTGTTCAGTGCGAGCAAATTTCATTTTACGGGTGTAAATTGGAAAGTACACATGTAAGTATATATGACACTATTCTGACTACACAGGGACCCCTCATCGGTTTCTATGGGGAAAATGCTGACAACCTTAACCCCCCTACCCTCTACCCAGCCCTAACAATAACCATAAGTAACCAAGCAAAGTACAAGGGTTTTTGTATTTTTAGTCTTTTCATTGCAGTCACAGATTTTTATTAAATTGAGTTTTCCCTGGTCCCCGTAAGGGAAAAAAAAACCGGGTATTCATCACGTTGTGGGGACATTGTGTCCCCATAAAAGTATGGTATAACCACTCACACACACACAAACATACAGTATATACACAACATATATATACTATACATATATATCATATTTTGTAATAAAATTTAGCCTCCAAAAGATCCAAAATGTAGTTGGCTGAATATCTATAACTGTAAGAGGCTATTGTAAATCTTTCTCATTAAAACTCTTCTGGAAGCATGATGACATCTGTACTGTACCTTCTGTACAGAGTGGGGGAAATTAAGCTAATGTACACGATGGAACAAAAAATGCATTAAGTTATTTTAAACACAGGGGATGTCGGCAATGATAAATTAATGTTCTGAAATAAAATTTGGAGAACTACTGAGATTCACAGTACTATTACAAGCACACACAGAGGCTGCATGTATGTTGTGATTATATTTCTTGGAACACAATGCTGCTTGTAAGATGACTTATAAATAACTATGGTACTTAGATAATACATTTTTGGCCTTTATATGAATGAAAAGGAATACTTTATATCGTTGCAAACTAGGGAGGAAATCACCAATCCTCAGTTTACTCAAAATTATACTGCACTGGACCATTTCTGGAATTTATTTACACTGTCAACCATAACACATGGACTTGGGAGTCTTTTCTACGTAAAAAATAATTATTATTCACCCACATTTGTTACCATGGCATAGTGGTGGCGATGAGAGCCATGGGGTAGGTGATAAGTATTCACCAGGCAATCACGCAAAAAAATTCAGAATACACGCATGGCTGTAATCAGTGAGACACAGATGGGTGAATCATGTCTATGCTAATTTGATATAATTCTTGGTCGATGATTTATATTTTTGTAATGGAACATTCAACAGGAATTCAGCTGTAATCTTCATGAAAGCCCCCCTACCAAGAAAAAAAGTGAATGGCATTAGGTTATTAAATAAACATGCACAAAACTTCGTGGCTGCAGCACATGGTTTCAAACAGACACAAAAAAAATAAATGTAGACTGTCTCCATTCATAAAATGTAATGTGTTACAGCACGTTGTTTACAATTTTCCTCTGTCTCAAATAAATAAAATAAATACAATTAAAACCACCCGCTAGTGCAACGGCAGAGTGTGTGTAGGTTTCTTGTTATATCTCTGAAAAACATTAAAGCTTAAACCAAATACATTTAAAAGATTTTAGTATCAGAATTAAGGCGTGTGTTATTAGAGCACATAGAATTAAGACCACTCCTGGCCTAGTGTTCCCTGTTTGGCCAGCTGCTGTCACTGGCCATCCCATTCCATGTTGTCCTAGTTACACCCCTAGTGTTTCCCAGGTCCTAAGGTGGCTACATGGCTGAACTATACCTTCCTACTCTCCTGGCTTTGAGTCTGCCTGTTTACCCTTGTTTATTATGTTTCTCAGTTTTCAATATGGAACCTTCTTTTGTTCCTTTGTTAGTGTATAGTTTGTTGTAATGTTCTATAACCCTTGCCCCTGGTGTTTAAAGCTGTAATGATTGTTTAATCGTTACCCTCACCTGTTCCATGAAATCCTAGTCCTTAGTGTTTTGGTTGAGCTAGTAATAGCCCCTTGTTGAAGCCCTCGTCATATGTGTATGAAAGTGTCTGTCCTTTTCTTGTTCCTGTCGGTCATTGTGTTTAATCTGGTTTTAATGATGTGCTGCTTGCCTTTGCATCCTCACGCTTGTTGTACCTTTTCATGATTTTTAACGTTAGTTTTGCATTATGTTAGCTATGTCCTAGTTAGTTTTTTGTTTTATACCTGCCTTGGTTTGACCTACAGTCAAAATTGAAAATTATCGTGATATAATTCATACATCATTATTTTCAATAATTCATAATTTGTTTTCTTTGAGGCTCCATGTATACTTAAAGTTGATGTCTACGACTGTGAGTGCTTGCATTCTGTATGTTATACTGGTTGGTAATGCTTTGAGTGCTAAAATAAATTTGTAGTATTTTCACTTTTAGTTGACATGTTTTCGGCAGATACACAATACATGTTTTCAATACACAATACCACTCTGTTGCATATGTAGGCTTCTGTAAATTTCCAAAGTACTGGCACACCACCGACATCTTTTAACCGGGTTGAACCACCATATCTCCTTTTTGAAAAGATGATGTGGCAGCTGTCATCGATAATAAAGTTTTCTCTGAAGGAGAGCTACTCTCTGCCATGACTTACATGAATCACCAGAACAGTAGTGTGTGGGGTGCTTTGCTAACTCAATAATCCTTGTTGTGGGATTGTTGCACATCGGTTGTCCATTCTCAAAACAGTGTCATTGGTGGCAGGCCAGGTTTAGTTAGTGCTGACAAAATGCCACCTCGCATTCTTCCTAGTGTTGATTACTGAGGATTATTCCTGTCTGCATTTCTAGTGGATTTTCATTTTGGATTTCACTTCATTACCCTTATTGGACAGGGTGCTTTGTACTTACCTGATCTCCTGATTTTTCCCTGTTGTTTTGACTATGTTGTCTTTTGTCTGTCTGCCCTATTTACTTCTTTTATTTGCTCAATACATCCCCAGCAAGTGCCTGCACTTGTGCTCCATTGCTGGTCCAGACAAGCAGTCACAGAGGACGTGACATCATTAAACTGGGCCTTAAATCGCATCAAACTTTCACTGAGCATTTGTCATCTCGATATTGAGGAAAATTATTTCACGATAATTATCGGTCTATCACGCAGCCCCAGCTTGACCCCCATGGCCTTTTTGTTTCATGTCCCTTTTGAGTTTAGATCTTGATGAATTTCCCTCTCTGTCTGTAAACTGAACATGAATCGTCTTCCCTTCATGTCCTGTTGTAACACACGGATGTGTAATTTAGAGTTACTCTGATTACTTCTAGACATTTCTTACTTTTAACAAAACTCAGTCACCATGGACTTGATTTTGCACAGAATTGCCTTTGGATGATTACATGATATCCACAGACACAATATGAAACCAGTGTGGACTTGGTTCAGGGACCGCAGGCAGGCTACAATCGGACAGAGTGTGTTCAGTCAATTCAGCTCAAGGTCTGTTTGATTAACTCTACCCAAAGGTTGCCAAGAAATTTTATCATTGTTTAATTTCACGCAGGCTGTTGGAATGTAGCATTCCATGATCTTACGTCAGTGATCTAGTGTACACTTACCCTGGCCAGAAATTGCAGTAACACTACATAGAAATCTTTTGGAGATAGCAATTTCAGAAAAGCAAGCATTAAATAAATTTACTGGGCAGAAATATAGCATCAGTTTCAATTCAAATCAAAGTATGTAGATCTCAAGTGGCCACTTTACTACATAAACCAACTCTACCATGCATGCAAAACAATACAAACAATCAAAGTAATGCATGCCCGGCAGGAAATGTGCTAATCACACAAAACCAAGAGGGAGCTGTGTAAAATTTATTTCTAGGGGATAGCCACCCACCTTCCAATGGATTGTTCGTAAACAGTCATATAATAAAAATGACAACAGTAAGGTTCATTGTGTAGAAAGAAGGCAGAGACTTTCAAAAAAACAATAGTCCAATTTTCTTTAAATCTTTATAGCTAGAACCTGTCGATGGAGACAATGTCAAAAACAATGACAACATTCTCCCCAGCTCTCTAAAAAAACGAATGAATGAATATTACATTTATATAGCAATTTTTCAAGACACTCAAGGTGCTTTACAAAACCAATAGGGAACCACTTCACCCCCACCACTGTGTAGCCCCAGTGATGCGACGGCAGCCATTCTGCACCAGGATACTCACCACATAGTTGCCAAAGT
This sequence comes from Stomatorhinus walkeri, assembly GCA_026784285.1. NCBI lineage: Eukaryota > Metazoa > Chordata > Actinopteri > Osteoglossiformes > Mormyridae > Stomatorhinus > Stomatorhinus walkeri. The sequence goes on along the minus strand of JAODUD010000002.1, from coordinate 7,674,460 downwards.
GGTGAAGGGCCAGCAGGATTTTCAGCACTTAGATACAGGAGCCGATTACGAGGTCAAATCTTGAAAAGGCCATAGAGTTCAATTTTAGCTACTGGGCATGGGGTTACTACCCTACTCCGTCAAAAGATGCCCGGGGATCTTTCCTAACCTCAGTCAGGACCCAGTTAATAATGATCATGATCTGCTTCATTGGTGCTTTACGGTGGTTTGGCACCTTCAATTGCACAGAAGTTCTCTTGTACAGAATGGAAATTCTGATTCCAAAAATAATGACAATTAATCCAGATCCTGATTCCACAAATCATTCTGATTTTCATTCATTTACATTTAAGGCTTTTCTTGTGCTCAACATACATACATAACTGAGCCAGTGTCAGCCTAAATGTTAGAGTTATGTATTCATATTTATTCATACAATATTATCTTCTCCTGAGGGACTGTAATTTTTCTCGCTTAGTATTGAGTGCACAAGTCAAACTTAAATTTCACAAGATTATCTCAGATCAAGCTTGATTGTTTACCAAACTGGTCTAAAGCTCTAACTCCCTGTACAACCGCAAAAAATGTTTTTGTACTTATAAAAATAAAACATTGGCCCAGTGTTTACTTTGCATAAATTTGCTCGTCTTCATGGCTTTACTTTGAGAAATGTACACAAAATAGAAAAGAAAGGAATTAAATCTATCATCAATCTCTACACCAAGATTTCAAAATCAATGAAGAAAACACTAGAAAATGCACACAATGTCATAAAGTTAATATTGTCAAATTGTATCTGTGTAATCTAGCCAATGAACAGCATAAACAAGATAATATGATGTTATCTACTCATTCACAAAAATGTTGTTGTAGTTCACCTTAAATGGTCTACCTCTCTAGGGATACATGCAAAACTTCTGTTTAAGTTAGTGGGTGATAAAAACAGATCCCAAATAAACACCAAATTAATCACTGAATCATTGAAGTTTGCTGACAAGCTATAGGAAGTGCAGAATTGTCTCACATTGTTTACACTATACTGACTATATTATTCATTATATTATGTATTGTGACAAATGACAAAGATATAATGTGTTTGAGGAGAAAATGAAAATTTGTAAAAGTGAAACAAAAATACCATCAATTTTAATAGTAATGATAATAATTCTAATGTCAAGTCTTCTCTCACGGCCCCTGATGATGAGCACGTCTGAAAGGCCATATCAGCAAGCGCAACTGGGTACCAGCAAGGCAATGTCTCTTTAAGAGGAAGACTGATGAACCAGCAAGGCAATGTCTCTTTAAGAGGAAGACTGATGAACCAGCAAGGCAATGTCTCTTTAAGAGGAAGACTGATGAACCAGCAAGGAACAACAGCTGGGCTCCAAATTTTGATATTGCTAATTTCTATTTCCATTTTGTTTCCAGTCGCTGTAATTGCTGGCTTCTGTTGTTCTTCCATTACATTTCTGTTGTTGTATGCATTGTCCTGGCATTAGCTGTTTCATAGACAGTTAATTTTGTTACTTTGTTTCCATTCTCTGTCTGAACATACATACATGATCAGCCACAGTCTACTTAGTCGTTTATTTCATAGCCTCTTTTTATCTGTCATATAAACAGCAGTTAAGCACTTATCTCCACGATTAATTAATTAACCAATAAATCGTCGCACATCGTTCCTCTCCTTTATGTTACGGCCAGAGACACGTAGAAAGGAAGTCGCGTCAACGGAAGTTCAAAATGCTTGATTGTCACGTGGTTCATATATGGTTCAGACAGTTCCAGGCAGTGCTGGAGGGCACACAGGGACCAGGGTGCCAGGTTTGGCGGAAGCAGTAACAAGAAAGCAGACGCAACCACAAAGGTACGCATTACTATTCTGGAAAAGAGCTCTTCATATAATCCTCATCGTGGCTTCCTGTGCTGCATGTTCTAGTTGCTTGCAGATAGACATACAAATGTATGTGCCACGGTGTAGAAACGGGGGAGGCGGGAGCAGCCGTAGGGGCAAAACAAGAAGGGGCTTGTTAAATGAACGAGAACAAACAAAAGTAGACCACATAGGGGTCAAACAGAAGGCAAAACTGACAATAAGACGGAGAGGGACCACTGGAGCACAGACATTAGGCAACATCTGCGACCAGACTAGGGAGCACAGCCCTGGGAGCCGCACTTATACATCACCGATGAGGAGCAAACAAGAGGCATCTGGTGTGAATCGCACGAGGGCTGAAATGAGAGGAAAGACAAACGAGCAACAGGTGTGGCTCATTAGAGCCATACTAGGGAGGGAACGAGAGGGGCAGGAAGGCAGGACATGGCAGTGTGGTTTCCATAGTGACTTAGGGGGGAAAAATGGTCGGCAAACATCAGCAGGAAAATCTAACTATAACTAAAGATTACAACAGCAAAACAATATGTGAGGTAATCATATTCAAACACAAAGATCACACCAATGGGAAGCTCAGTGTTGGGTTTATTAAAAATAGGCCTACATAGGTAAAGGTCTGCAAAACCCAGAGAGCTGGGACTCATGATGCAGGGTGACGGTGAATGTTGAATAAAATGGCATTAAGAGATTAGTATTTACAGTTAAGATGCTCTTCGTGGTTAATGTTATGCGTTGCTAACTTTATTCATTATGTCCTAGTCTAATCTGTTACCTGGCAGTGTTCCCTAAATCTATTACTTTAGTGGGTAATAATTCACTAACAGGCTTTAATTTACATAAAATAGGTGGATTTTCAACATTATAATGCAAACAGGCAATGTTGCTGTATATGGTACAATGTTATGTTAAAAGTCAGAAGGTGGCAGAGAAGATGCTGAGCTGATAGGTGAACGACAAACAAAGGGATGAAATGGAGAAAAACAGTAAAGATGGAGACAACTTGTGAAGTCCATTATGTTAATGGTTGATATGTAAATAGTTATTTAGTATGTTCATATTAAGTTATGTAAATCATTAATTTAATCAGAAATGTAGGACGATAAAACATAATAACCAATAAATTGTGCAAATTACATAACGCATACTTCTTCTTAAAAAACCTTCAGTAGGAGCTAAGAATGTTTGAGTAGTATTAGCCAAGAATTACCATTGCCATGTCTGTTGTGGTATCTGTTTTTATTTTTTTCTGATTTCTTTTTTTTTTGAGGGCGGGGGGGTATTCCCCTTTTCAAAGTTTGGTCCACTGACTGCCCCTCAAAAGGGCCTGTTTACAGTCATAGCTCACTTCTGTCCAATCTCAATATCTTATACGCCCATTTTTTTGTTTCAATTTACCTAATGATTAACTCAGAGTGTGTTCACTAATATAACAGTTCTCCATTAGCTTCTCATTTGAGAAGTTCAGAGTCAGAGATTTAAATTTAATGGCAGCGGTTTGATTTGTACATCATTACGCCTATATATTTTATTCTGACCTGTCTCTCCTAAAATATGTTCAGCGTATTTTAACAATACTCCCCCAAAAAGAGAATAAAGCTGCATGTCTCCTTCTTCCTATAATAATAATAATATATAATAATGTAATAAATAATGTAAATTGATTGACAGCTTTCCTGAAGGTTTTCCAGCACAGAGTATAATTAGATGCACTGGCTTAATTTGTAGTCTGCGTTACTGTTCTCAAAAGAGCTCTGATTATGTTTAATTATAGTATTAAAATTACACATGGTCACACAAGTTTTGTGCGGTACACCCTTTGTAGATTATGATTGGTACATTAAAATACGTTAATTGTTTTAATCTTTCCTCTGCCCAGTCAACATGCCATGAAATCTGTGACAATTCATTATAATTCCCTAATGCCAGCACAGTCTGCGCTGCAACTTATTTATTTTACAGCAATAATTAAGATCTATACAAATTAAATGCAAAAATGTAAATAATTTTAAGACCGCATTGCGCATCATGCCTACGGACATGCTTGTATATTTAAAAATGGTCCTAGGAGCTTGGCCGGCTTTCCTTTTCAATTCTTGAAAAATCCCTCCCTCTGCTGCTAAGTGAAACACCCACGACATCAGGCACAGCACCCATAACAGTCTCTTCAGTACTTCCTTATGGCGTTTTCCTTGACCATCCTTGCATGTCTATTGAACCGGATGACTCATGTGTTTACTTTCCCCATCTTGAGACATTTCCGTCCATTTTCTATAACCGTTTGTCCTGTTCTGGGTTGTAGGGGTCCAGAGTCTATGGGCACAAGGCAGGGAACAACCCAGGATGGGGTACCAACCCATCACAGGGCACAAGGCAGGGAACAACCCAGGATGG
>JAODUD010000002.1:7657357-7668437 GCA_026784285.1 Stomatorhinus walkeri | reverse complement strand
AACAGATATTTATCACATTATGGGGACATTGTGTCCCCATAAGGATAGGTATATCCGCTCACACACACACACACACAGGTATTTAAATACCATGGGCTCTGGCCCGGGCTCATACTAGCAAAGATGACTCCATCACGCCTGCCGCCATTTTGCACCAGCTGTATGACAGGGACGTTATACCTCATTTTCCGAGTTTAAATGACCATTTCATTTATTCCATGTGAATCATGATTAAGGAGTTTATTATAAAACTCTTTGTGTTATGGATGAAATATGCTAACAGTTGATGGATAATTAAACATCCATTGAGATATTTTGGTTTTCCCAAACCCCTAACATGCAAAACTGGAAAATGAATTATGTTGATCAGAAGTTTCATATTAGAGATGGTAGTCCTTATGCTGGCGTCAACCACCAGATCAGCTGACCCTTTGTCTTCTGTCCAATTACTTATATAAGTTCTGCAATGTTAATGAGCCAAGCTAAATACAGTACAATAATATGAACAGAATGATCTCACAGTCTACAAATCTGTTCTTTTGACCATTGCACCATCCATCTCCAGAGAACCACTATGAAAAAGATCACATTAATAATCCTCATATTGTTCCTTCACCTTCATTCTGTTACTTCATAGGATTTTCAGCTTGTCTTTCCTCATTTACCTACTACATAACAGTATGCAATGAACATATCTAATACTTTTTCACAGAATGGAATCCTAAAACATGACTCAGTCAAACATTAGACTTGCTTCTCCCCCCTTCACATCTGCTTTAGTTATAATTGATTGCCAAGAGCATTTCTTAATTTATGAGACATTGGTTGCAACAACAGCTGGACTGGGAACGCCTGTCATGAAATATGCCATGTAAGAAATAAGAAAAAATAAAGAAGTAATAGTTGATTGTCTCTTTGAAACATCGTCATACTGTTTCCAAAACCGCCTTCCCATACTCTTCAGGGACCCTGCCCTGCAGTGGATAAACTAATGTAGGAAATAGATGGAAGGTTAGTATGCCATTGTCTATCTGCACAAGTATTCAAATGCATGTCCTATAAGGAACTGCAGCAACCCTGTAACAGAAAGTTTTTTAGCCCACATTTAGATCTGTGCAAAGCCCTTGCCAGTTCTCATATTATAATCACAGATATTGGATGTTTTTCATTCTGTTCTGATGTTATTCCTAGAAAAGGATACCTGTATGTATTTTTTGTCTTTTTTATTGTTAACCTGTCAGTGCTCTGCTTGTGAATACTGACAAATAGCAGATACTATCAGCGCCACTATCAGCTTCAGCTTCAGTGAGTTGGAAACCAAGAATGTAGAGGAGAAACATTATTGCAAGTTACTGGGTAAATATAAAAAGTAGCTGACAGAACGAAGAACATAGTAATACATTTTTCATTCCTGTGGGGAATGTGTATTTTTGGCCTAACCGTAATTGCTCAGGGCACACAAGCACAGTCCCTGAGGCAATTGGGGTTAAGGGCCTCGCTCGAGGGCCCAATGGTGTCGTCATTCTGCCGGACAAGGCGTTTGATTCATAAAATTCTACTCATGGAAAAACCACAATCCATCCTATGCAGTTTTGCCAGCAGCCAGTACATTTACCAACATAGATCGGTAGCACTTTACATTAACTGCATTCAGAGAACATTTAGTGCACCTTCATAATACATTCATAGAACATTCATAAGCAGCCTTGTAAGCATACTTTAACATCCCAACATACTTTGGGGCATCTGGAAAGCAAACTAAATAAAGAACGAAAAGAAAAGGAGATTTTCAACAAGAGGTAACATTTTAAAGTGAGCCAACAGCTGCAAAGCTGCCCAAAAGAATTGAGAAGACAAATCCTACACCATGAGGCCCTTACCAAGGACCTGCACGACATCCACCACCAGGCTGCAGGCGAAAAAAAAACAAATGATTGCAAAAATATGTGCAGGAGGTAGGATTGAACCTAAGGACGGGCTCAGGCAGTAAACGAAAAGGAAGAAAACAGCTGGTCAAGACCCTTCCAAATTTACATGACAAAGAAACTAATGACTAATGGATTTTTAAGATTGTGTAGCATCAGTCTTTGAGCTGCAAGCCAGATACCCACCAGAAGAAAACAGGTCAATACGAAGTACAAAATCAAAAAGCAAAACTGATTAGATGTAGATAGTCTGCAAAACACTCAAGTAAAGTTTCTGGCTGATTATCCAGAGAGCCATTTCTTATTCACTTTTTTGCTGCCTGTGTCCTTTTTGGTTGGTGAATCCAACCCTTTAAGAAAGAGAAGCATGTTTATGAAAGCTGCGTGAGAATCTTGCCTCTGAGCTGAAGCTGTTTACACTCCAATTTAGTGGAATTGGTGGAACGCATTGTGTGTGACTCCAAGTAAGGAGTGTACGTGTGGTGAATGTGTAAGGTGTAAACTTGAACGCCTTTCCGTTAATCACGTCCCATGACTCTACATCCCCTTTCTCTTATACTCGGAGGGTGACAACACACTATCATTTAAAATTACCAGCAAAAAAAGATCACCACTCCAGTATGTGTCTCTGAGGTGTTCTACCAGCAACGGGCCAAATTCAAGAGGCATGTTTCCAACATTAGGCAGCAATTTTCCTTCAATAGAGCACTCAAGAAAGACCATTCTAGTCCCGGCTGTGTAAAACATGTGAACTGTTCTGAAAATTACTTTTGCTAATACAGTGCAGAAGTCCAGGCTGTTCATTTCGTTGTGTCACAGCAGCAGGGCACTCTCCGTAAAGGTGTGACATACAGGAGCAGATCCCAGGCCTCTCTGTTTCAGCACAGTGACATCCTCAAAACAGAAAGCTCCACCAGCAATTTCAGAACATCTCAGACCTGTGCTGAACTACATCAAGCAGGAGCACAGAGCTATTATGTTTTGCACTTTTCCAAGCTCTGAAGATTTCTTTTAAGTGTTTTTCCTTACAGACATGTGATCAGCATACACAAATAGAGAACTCTGGTATAATCTGCAAGAAAAAGATATAAAAAAAAACAATATCTTAAAATGAACTCAGTGAACAGAGGGACCAAAGTACTTTCCACATATCTGCCAGATATTTGTATTTAGAAATGCCTGATTTATTAATGCAGGTCTGTAACTGGGCTGACTACGAACATTTAGCTAAAATCTGTCAGAAAAGATTAAATAATATAGCCTGAGTCGGGACAGTACAATATCCTGTTACTTCAAGTCCTTTTTTCCAAAGCTATGAAAAAAAGTCATTTTAAATTTTTAATGACTGAAAAGGCACTGGTTTCATAGGATGACCCAAATATTGGCTATTACCATGCACAGTATGAAGAATTAGATGACTTATAACGGCTCATTTCTGCAGAGAATTGGTTATTTGCACAAATGTTAGGTCTAGCAGAATGAGACCAACCTGGTGGACATGTTCTGCACTATTACAAATATTTCAGCAAATAAATGTATAACTGCACAACCTACAGTATTCATTCACTTCTCTCCAGGATTTGACTTTGTGGTCAGATTTTCTTTAGGCAAGAACAGAAATAAGTAGAAAGTTAAATTTAATCAGAGCACTAATAAGTAGCATGCACATTTTAGGGATTGCGTGAGCTTGAATTTAGTATTTTTTGAGAATGTTATACTAAATTGGGTGCACGATTCAATGCATCATGCCCAGCAAAAAAACAAAAGGAAAAACAAAAATGGGTCTTTAATGTGCCTTTAATTCGTTGCCTCGTCCAATACCATCATGACAACAGTACAGTTATTGACAGTATACTGCCTGCACAATCCCTGTCTCTTAGTACAAAGCTAGCGAACAACTAATCAATCAACTAATCAATCAACTAATCAATCTCCAAGCAAAACCAGGACGCTGTGAGAATGGATGCCAGTGAGCTTCTGCAGCCATGCCCCCTCACCCACTCACTCTTGCCCAAGTTCTGACAGCTGTGCCTGCTGTGGCTGCACATCCGGTCAGGTTTCCTGCTGTTGAGAGAATTTCAGTTTCTAAGCGGTTCTTGGCCCTGCTGTTCCCCTCGTGCTCCGGCTCACTCGTCTGTGGTTTCATGCATGTGTTCCGCCTGATTTTCACCTTTATCCAAGGTGTTCCATGACTGCCGTAAAAGTTCTCGAATTTTAATTAAAATAAATCAAGTAAATCAACATGCAAAACATGTTATGAAAATATATATTTGGGTGTCATTTACATGCAACTTACTTGCTATGAAGGTAATTGCAATTGAATGACACTTTCTATTAGCAGTTTCATAAATGTATTTCAAAAGTTTTATAAATGTGTTCATAACACCTTAATATTCTATACAGTTTCCAATATAACCAATTATCTCACAACTAAATATATTTTCTGTATAATGTAAGTGTTGCAGATTATTCACGGTCCAATGCTCAATGTCCAAAGACAATGTAGAACTATAAACAAACACCAAACCGATTTGTTGTGATGAACTGTGGCCCTCTGGTCCTCTGAAGTTCTCTGGATCTACATGATTGATCCAAAAATGAAACCAACAATAGCCACAATTTCTATGGCCCACGTGTGTCACCAAATCAAAATAGCTATGGCCACCAAAGACACCCTAGTGGTGCTGGTCAAGTACACTATAACTAGACACAGAATGACACATATGAAGAGGAGGGACTGTTGTTCTTGTTTGGCTTGGAATTCATTTCATGAAACCAACTGCAAAATATACAAAAGTATTATGACATCTCAATCATGGAATTATGGTGTTTAATTCAGACCTATTGCCACAGCTTTATAAAATCAAGATTTACGAATATTTGTTAAAGAATGGGGCGTTCTGAAGAGCTCAGCGAATTCAAGTGGGCACTGTCACAAGATGCCACTTTTGTAATTAGCCAGTGAACAAAATATCTTCCCTGCTAGATATTCCACAGTCAACCAGAAGTCGTATTGTTGCAAAGTTGAAGCGTTTAGGAACAACAGAAACTCCATGTAAAGTAACACAGCGGGATCACAGAATACTGAGGTGTGAAGTGCATAAAAGTTGCCAGTGCTCTGTTGACTCAATAACTGCAGAGATCCAAACTTCCTCTGGCATTAACTCCAGCACAAACGCTGTGCACCAGGAGCTTCATGGAATGGGCTTCCAGAGGTGAACAGCTGCATGCAGGCCTCACATCAGCAAGTGCAATGCCAGTCGTCAGATGGAGAGGTGTAAAGCACGCCAGCACTCGACTCTGGAGTAGTGTAAACATGCTCCATGGAGTGACGAATCACACTTCTCTGTCTGCCAGTCTGATGGATGAGTCTGGCTTTAGCAAATGCCAAGCGAACGTTACCTGCCTGACTGCATTGTGCAACTGTAAAGTTTGGTGGAAGAGGTATAATGATTTGGGGTTGCTTGTCACGGGTTGAGCTGGGCCCTTTAGTTCCAGTGAAGGGATCTCTTAACACTTCAGCATGCCAAGACATTTTGGATAATTCTATGCTTCCTACTTTGCGGAAACAGTTTGGGGAAGGTCCTTTTCTGTTCCAGCATGACTGTGCCCCACACAGAAAGGGTAGAAAGCTAAGTTCATAAAGGGGTGAGTTTGTTGTGGAAGAACTTGACTGGCCTGCCTGTGGATTTAGAATGGGATGTCGTAAAAGTTCTTGTAGATGTAATGGACAGGCGTGCTAATACTTTTGTCCATATAGTGAAATTTACAGCAGTTTATGGTATTCAAACTTTAAATTGAATGTTGCATCAAGAGCAATTTGGCTAATTTGATTAATCCCCAAAATTTCATTCCTAATAAGGATCAGCTTTCAAACGTAACTTGCCATTTTCTTTTTGATCATGGGCATCAAATGCCAACCAAACCACCTAAAGTAAAGCAAAGGCAAAAAATGAAATGATAGTCAGCTGAAGAACATCCTGATACTCCCACAGCTACTGTAGGCAGCGGCGTAAATTACGGGGGGGTGGAGTGGGTTGTAGCCCTCCCAGTAAATCAAAACCATCTAATACAAACCCCTTCCCCCTGCCCTGAATGGGTGAAGACCTCAATCCCCCCCCCAATGTTCCAACCAAGATTACGCCCTTATGTTGTGGCCATGATTCCACGGATTTTAACATCTTGCTCACTTCTGCCATGTCCTGTCATTCCACATGTGCAGGTTCTCACCTTGTCGCTACTATAAATCAGAATGAAAGACGCCTGGAGTCAGAGGCCTTTCTCGGCTGTATCTCGACCCCAGAAACCCACAGGATACAACATAAACTGGTACTTACAGTGGTGTCATACTGGCTCTGTCTGATAAACCCCTTTTAACAATCAGATTAGAGCTTTTAGCATGATCGACAGAAAAAGGTTTGAAAGCCTCAAAGTGGCACGTGCACATTAAGTATCACTCTTTGCATGTACACAACAGCGCAGTACAATATACAAAATCAGCTTTTAACACAGTCTGTCTTTCACTGAGTTGTCTAAAAGTAACAGTTGTCATGACAAAGTTGTGTAGGAGAATGACTGATATAGATGATCCATTTGCAAACTCAAGAACATCTTGGTTTCTTGTGATTTATTTCTTTAGATTTGTTTTACTTTTCAAACCATTATATCTGTACTGGGTAGAACTCTGGGTAGAACTCCAGAAAATCTTCAAGATCATGTTTGTTTCTGTTTTCTGATAGTCAAAGAATCTTACTTTCACAATTTTGCACAAATTATAATAAAAGTGATGGTATAGGCTTAATATCCGATACAGATGTCTTATGTATTTTCATAAATGTAGAGGAAAAACTAAAAAAATTGTGGTAACTGCTGTAGAAAGTTTGGCCTGTAGCAAGAATAAATTGAAGCAGGGAAATAAATAGCACTGTCAGCTTCTTGCCTAAGAAGCAGTAATATGTAAAACTTGGAGATAAGAGAGAAGGAACAGCATGAAAATAGCTTTTGCTTGTCACATCTGTAACCATGAGGTGGCAGCGGGGGGGGGTGCAGCCGCATTTATTTCTGTACCGTCTGCTAAGTGTGTCCAGCAGTTACAGGTCATAACTGGTGTCTGCGATGACCTTGCCTCAAAGTCCATTCGTATGGCACCATTCATAGTCAACAGAGGAGAGCTCTTGGTAAAAGGCATTTCACCGTACACCTTAGTTTATATGACTGAATTTTTCCATTTTCTAGTTGTGGACAGAAGGAACCTCAGGGTTAATTATTGAGTTTTACAAAAGGTTATTCTCATTCTGCTACTATGGAATCTGGTGCAACAAATCATAACACACAACAGAGAATGAAGCAGAAAGATTTTTGAAATAGGGTTCTGGCCCTGGTACCAAAGACGTGAGCAGGGCAAAGCGAGATAAGCTAAGCTTTTCTTTGAGGCTCAGAGAGTATGTTGGTGACCCACACCTGAGAGAGCTGCGCACAGATTATCCCCGATGGCCTTCTGTAAGAGCATTGCTGTAGCTCCTGGCTCTCTCCCCCCCCACAGCGGCCCTCTTTTTCCTAGACACCACTTTCCACACCATCATTCTCTCTGTACCAGCAAGCTCTCAGCTCACCCATCCTGTCTCTTGAGGGAAGTGCTCCCACAATCCTCTGCTTCCTCAGAGCTGGTGACCTTTTCTGAAGTGCAGGGTCTTCTCTGTGTTGACAGTTTTGACAATAATTTGCTTTATTGAGTAGCCTAGGCTGAGGATGACTGCAATTACTTATGCAATATTTTAACATTTCTCTTATTATCTGGGAGATTTTGCATTTCAATTGCTCTGTGTTCAGACAAATATTTGAAATTGAGAATAAATTGCATGTTTTAATAAAACATTATATTAGTCTTTGAGAGAATGTTTAAATGTTACATAATGTATGAAGTATACAGCATGCCTGTTTTCTGATTCTGCCAAGCAGAAATGCAAACACGATGTCAGTCTGTCCTTCAAGCTCATTCATGAATATTAATTAAATTAATGAATGCTATAGGAAGCTTGAATGAAAGGACATCGATTCACCTTGAAAAAACAGCAGTAGGTGCTGCAAACACTTACAGCCTTATGATATTGGTACTGGTCCATATATCTGTTTAAAATGAGTGTCAGTGTATGACTGTCATAAAAATCAGAAGAAAACCATTTAAAATTATGAGATTTTTTATAACATGACTACAGCCTTCTTTACCAGACATCTACTTGACAGTAGATGAACAGTTTCTCTGTTTATCTTATAAACCTATGGTTGGAAATGAATGTTTTCTGGAGGAATGTGTCATTCATTTAATGATGAGTCTTATCATCTAAAATACATTGAAACCAGTCCCTTAGCCCCCAGCATATATTGTCATCTCTTAAGAGGAGCTGAGCTCAAAATGGTCATTACAGAAATTATTTGCGTCTTCCATTAGCAAAATAACAGACAGTCTGTACAGTATAACACTCCACTGGCATATTTCTTAAATTATTTTTGTCTTCCTTTTTCTTCTCAAAAGATATGAAATAATAAAAATCCAACTTCTATATTTAAGGAATGATGATCGCTGTGTTTTTCGGTATGTGCCAGGATTAAAGTATGAGATAGGTTGGAAGGCAGGATTTTAAAGAGAATCTAATTCAGCTTTTTCCAGCATTGTGTGATGGAACTGAGCCATAATAATACAGCCTCTGTCAAATGGGCCTAATTATACAAATACAGGAAAAATATAACTGTTTGCAGAATGACTATAATTATATTCATTATGAATAACTCTGCCAGATCTGTTATTGTGGTTTCTCTTATGAGAGTAAACGAATGAAATACCCTCTAGTCTGTGGAAGCTATATGAGATGGCGACACATGCCAGCACGGATTTCAAGGGAGATCTCTTTGCTCAGCCATGAGTGATAGGAGAGTGGGAAGCTACTGACAGCCAACCGGAGGCAGGATCTCCAGCGGAGGGTGACATTTTAGGGTTGTCCGTGGGTGATGCAATTATTACTGATTTTACATCGGTGCACAGACATGCCCAATGTCAGACATTGCATGCAGTAGAGTGAAACACATCACAGGTGTACCGTGGTATTTCTCATTTAACTTTCACTTTAACAAGAAGGCACGGGGGACAATCACAGCAATGGTGGTGATGTGAATGTGTCTTCTGGTTCTCCAAGGAAAAATGGAATGTCTCAAAAGAATTATTACTGGATGTGCTGCCAACTGAAGCACAATAGGCCCTTGTCATAGAAGGAATCTAAGTAAATAAATGGGAGGAAGGGACTGTTTAGTAGGCAGCAATGTTAGACATCAAAAATTAATAATAATAACTGGTAATGAAAAATGTCCCAAGGGCTATGTTAGGGCCAATCATTTTGCTGGAAAAGTATCCGGGGTAAATACGCACACTGCGATGGCGAGTCGGCTTCAGACGGTATCGTTTGTTACACTCTTTCTTTTATCAGTTGTATAAATATGGCCCCCAACCCATATGGCAAACCATGAACACGTCTGTAACTGAGGTGTAAGAATTTCGGCCTTTTAACTTACACTGACTTTCAGGATCAGGAGCAGCAATGGCTCTCGGTTCATTTAGAAATGAGATTTGACGGAGACCAAATTGATATATATCACGCTTTTTAAATCGTATTTGCAGAGCAGTTCAGGTCTACCTTTAAAAGACAAGGGCTGTTACAGTACACATTTCCATCATCTGCATCATTTTTGGTTCGAGAGACACAATGAAACAAATTAATATATTTCTTGAAATAGGCAAAGCCTACATTCGTAAGTGGAAGCAGAAGCAACAAACGTAGCCGACAAAATTACAGTAACCTATGGTTACATTTATATTTTAAAATGGGATTTTTCACTCTATTGGCGATATATAAATCGACACTTAAAAGAATCGTGATTTGTAATTGAGTCGATCCCCTCCCAACCCCAGAGTCATGCATTGTTCTTTTGACGACTGCCACATGTTATAGAACATGAACTCTGTCTCTCTCCATAGTCATTAAAACATTCTCTTCAGTCTATGCAATTAATGAAGGTTTCGTTAATGTAACTCTTTCTTGTTTATGTCTTTAACCAATCACTGGTATTGTACCAGTGTAGGAATGGGATAAATACCTTCATTTGGCATCATTCAAATTATTGTTTTAATTCTGCAACATAATATGGCAGAAAATGTGGAATTAGCAAAGAGAAGCCATCAACAATTTAAGAAAAGGGCAGGAGATCCAAAAAAATTCTCTAAGTGTCTGCAGGTGGAAAAACTATTAATTAATTTGATGGAACCAGCTTTGCTGAGGACCAACAGAGGACTGGCAGACCAAAAGTTACCTCTGCTTCAGATGACAAGTTCATCAGTGTCACCAGCATCGATGGCCAAATAAATGTCTCCCAGGGTTTAACCGGAAAGCACATCTCAACATCGGCTGTTCAGAGAAAATTTCATGAGGATTTTATGGTAGAATTGCTCAGAAGAAGCTACACCTCAAGGCCATGCAATGAATGACCGAGCAGGGGATATCTGTCAAGAGCAGGAGTATGACTGACCTCTATTAATGTTGTTCCCACTATTAAGCATGGGGGAGGTAGTGCAATGATGTGGGGTTGTTTTGCAGGTGACAAAGTTAGAGATTTGTATAAAACTGTAGACACATTTAACCAGTATGACTCCCACAGAATCATACAGTGGTACGCTATGCCATCAGGTTCGCACTTTCACTACATGTAAAAAATAGACTATATGGACAAAACTATTGGGGTACCTGGCCATCACACCTACAGGAACCTTTATGACGTCCCATTCGAAATCCACGGGCATCAGTATGGAGTTGGTCCCCCAGTGTGTATGCATACCGAGACATTTTGGACTATTGCAACATTGTGGGAACAGTTTGGGGAAGTTCCTTTTCTGATTCAGTATTACTGTGCTCCAGTGCTCAAAGTAAGGTCCATGAAGATGTGGTTGGGCGAGTTTGGTGTGGAAGAACTTGATTGGTCCACACAGAGCCCTGACCTCAACCCCATCAAACACTTTTAGGATAAACTAGAACTGAGATTGTGAGCCAGGCCTTCATGTCCAACATCAGTGCCTGACCTCACAAATGCTCTTCTGGATGAGTGGGCAAAAA
>JAODUD010000002.1:7639660-7651347 GCA_026784285.1 Stomatorhinus walkeri | reverse complement strand
GAGTAACACTGGAGTAACTGATATTACCCATAGAGGAATGAATAAAAGCTACATTGCCTTGGGGAAAAAGCAGATTATCAGAGCATTAAGAATTCCCCCCTGCAGAATATTATGTGCTACAGTGGCTTTCAAAGAGAAACATTTCCATATGTTTATGACAATAGCCAGGTGCTAACAGCACTACTGCGTATAACAAGGGCACCCTGAAGAAGGGCTCCTGATATTACTCACAACACTACAGGGTCAGTTCCCCCATAATGATCCATCTTGATGAATGACGAACAAGATAACGAACAACGTCGGTAAAGAAAGAGTGAGATTCACAAATATTCTCCCAAAGCCCTCAGTTATTCCAAAATTGACAAAGAAAGAGAAGCACTTTCTTGGTTCCCAGCCTCCACGTAAGAAAATCACAGATATTTCATTGTAATTCTATATATGTCGATATCAGGAACATCGATCCCACATATTTCAATGTTATGTTATATGATAGTCAAACCAGACACACATCCATCCATTTTCCAAACCGCTTATCCCTCCGGGTCGCTGGGGGTACGGAGCCCATCCTGGAAGCTACGGGCACGAGGCGGGGAACCACCCCGGACGGGGGGCCAGCCCTCAAACCAGACACATGGAAATGTAAAAAAATAAAACACATGAAAGCAGCCAAAATTAAGACCAAAATAAATTAACCCATTTGTTGAAAATATAAAAATGTGACATTGCTTCCTTGTAAAAGAAAGAAAAAAAAACAAACGTGAGCAGCGATAGAAAAAGCAAGTAGCTTCTCAAAAGAAGCATTAAAACAGCTGATTGAAGAGCAGGCCGTCGTAATAAAATAATTACTGTGATGTTGTGCAACATAGCATACAACAAAAACAGTATAGCAGCATTAAGGGGAACATCTTAACACTCCCAAGGCACCAGAATGACGCCTGTCACATGTCTAGAACATGCTCTACAGCAGTGTATAGTCTTTGGTGTTGGTGTTATACCTGTCCTCAGCCACAGTTTGGGGATTCAACACTGGAATCAGCAGGTATTAGCTAAGAAGTTGCCTGATGCCTCCAAATAACCAGCCACCAGCAAATGCACCATCCTATGCCATCTGACACACTGCAAAGCTGGACCAGATATAAGCATCATGTGGACTCCCTGGCCACATTGGAGCTACGTCTGTAAAACGTCCTTGATTGTTGCAAATCACCTGGACATTTAGGCTTAAGTGCAAAGAACCCTTTTTGACAGGTACAGATGGGATTCAAGCGCCCGCAAGTATGAATATGGTTGAGCATTACATCCACTGCACATAAAAAATCTGCAATGACATGAAATCCAATTTTACTGTCATACAAGGCATACTCTCCTGCAGGAACGTGCATGTAGTTGTGTGCTCGGTACTACAGAAATGCAATCAGTGCATGCACAGATACAGACGCAGGGTGTCGATAACAGGAACGTCGATCCTTCAGAACAGGAGAGTCCTCTCCTGCAGGAACATGTATGTTGTTGTGTGAACAATACAACAGAAATGTCATCAGTGCATGCACAGATATGTACCTTACGGAAGCCTATGTGCATCAGCAGTGATCCACTGGCGATGTAGAAACAGAGAGCTGTCAGAATCTGCAGTGGACTAAATTCTAGTATGTATCTCCTTTCAATTTATCTTGCACCACACCAATGAGGCTCATTATTTTCCCCCTGGCCAGCCTGTATTTCTCTATCAATTGTTCATTACTGAGATGGTCAAAAGGGTTCTGCCCACGTGCAAAACAGCATTTAGACCAGCAAGGTTTCTTGGATGACTCTGTCTTGGCTGAGTTGCACGATTCTCAGCCATTGTTGGTCATCAGGTGTGATTCACCTTCCCAATTTGAAGGATGTGACTAAACACATGGTAAGTTTTATTGGTTAGCTTATAATGTACCAGGGTCGTTTAGAATTTATGAATTGTGCCCTATTCCATTCATGAACTGGAATTTACTTTCTGGGTGGTTGATGTATATATTGACCTTATATAAGTACTAGTGAGTGTATGATTTGTATGATTGTATGATTGTAAGATAAAAATAGTATAATTGTTTTAGCCCGTTCTAACAATGTGGCTCTGGTTTATGTTAGTCCTCTAAGTGATCTTCCATGGGCAAATATTTATTTTATTTGTATTTTAACTGTTTACATGTGTTAGCATTTATGAGGACCCTGCAGTAGCTTTTCATGGTAGTGTCGCTTGATTGTCAGACGGATAAGGTTATGACAGGGTTTATTTCATTATAAATAACAGCAATGGACACTTTTAGGGCAGGTGCTCATACGAGATGGTGACAGGTATTTTTTGCCACCATACATTTTTGTGATTGCAGTGTTGGGATTCAGTGTACATAGTTTATGTTTACATGCTGCATAATTCATATAGAAAGAATAAGCTATTTCATTACAACTGCACCTACTCTATGTATATAAATTTATGTGAAATCAATTCCATTTTTATTCTATTTCCTTATATTTAAATTCAAATTACGATTCTGCACCCTGTTTTCAATTAATTTTATGAATTGAATTTGAATTTCAAGGTCATTCTCAATTCTATTTTGAACAGTGTACAATCCTGTTATGTACTCAAATTGCATACAGATGTTAAAACAATGAGTCTTGTTTGTGAACATTTATAGCCTACATTATAGTTTTATATTGCGACATACTTTTTCTCACTATAACACCTTAATCATCTTATTACATTGTCTAAAATATAGCGCCAAAAGTGTTTTTGTGATCGATTTTGGGAAATCTCAGTGTCTCCATGACAGAACAGCATGCAAAAGTTCAAATAAATAATGAAATAGAAAATAACAAGTGGGTCGCAGCACCTGTATATTTGCGAGCAATATTATGAACTACTTCACTTACCAATCAACCGCTAATTAATGGTTGATCTTAAGTGCTAGATAATGATCTACTTAGTGCTACGAAGCTGGAAAGTCACCCCAGATAAGTGGTATCAGTTCAGCTGGAAATTACAGAATAATGCAATGTCAGCTGGAAGAAAAGTCTTAGTCTCTTAGCAACATCAGTACACCCTGAGACAACTAAAGCTTCATTTAAAAGTCAGTTATAGAAATATGAATCCTTAAATACAAAAGAAGTTTTTGAGGATGGTTGTCCAAGGAATGACCATCCTTCTTGTCTACTAAAAGACGCATGACACTAGTGGCGACCTTCAAATGAAGGCTGCAGGGTATTTATTCTGATAAAAATAGCTTTTGTTTAACAGTACAACCAGTGGAGAAGGATACACTACAGTTCCATCTATTGCCTTTATTGTGACTTCAGAAGTAAAGTAACATTCATACTCTACCTCATATATGTTTTACACTACACTAGTTTCTGTTTCTGCCCCTTACATCAGTACCTCCTTGTCACGGAGCATTTACCCTCGCAGTCAATCAGCAGCTTATGACATCAGATTACGACCCTATTGTGTAGCACCTCCTGCACGAACAGGGCACTGCGTGCCAAATCTTGAGAATAACACCAAATTCCTTTCCTGCAATTCGTTATGCAGACTCTGCTGTATCACTCTCAGAAGGTACCACATAAAACTGAATCAAATTTACAAATTTAATAAATTAAAATGAATATTGGCACTTCTTTGAATTAATTAAACGAGACCGTACAAACAATTAATTGTGTATGATTGGCATAAAATCTAATCCTTTGATGTATGTATTCTATGAAAAAACTATGTTGACTACTAGAATGATACTTTCTGTTTGTTCAACTCTGCTGCAAGAGAAGGCAATTTGCCAAGATAATTAAGTCGCTAGCATCAAGCAGGTTTAATTACTGCATAGTGCGAGAAGACTAAAGTTAGTCACAGAGAGAGAGAGAAAGAGAGAGAGAGAGGTAGAGCTGCCCAACATCTCTGTCTCAACAAATGCTGATTACACGGTCACTAGGAAAAGCTACAATCAAATATCTCACTTTTCCTAGATGCTCATGGGCCATCTCTAAAACGACAGATTGTGCTTTCATTTGTTTCTTTTCTAATTCTAGAGTCTTTGGTGTATTGCTTAACACACCATGACCCATTTTCAATGAAGCCTCGTTTAGTTGTGGTAACTCTTTGTTTTTCTTCCCAGCAGACTGCTTAATGACAAATTAATTGCAGTTTTAGAACAAGGCGATATTTAACTTTTTCCTCTCTTTTACAACTTTAAAAGCCTTGCGGTAGTTTGTGTCCTGACCTAGAGTGTCCTTTGACCAACCTGCTTCTTCTTGTATAAAATGTTTCAGTGGAACAAACATAAAATTGTCCCTATATCCATCTTCACACTCTACTCTTACTATTAAGAAAAAACACGTATATCATACATATTGGTTCATAGGGGTGGAACGAAATAATTATTAGAACATAACAACATAAGAACATAAGAACTATACAAACGAGAGGAGGCCATTCGGCCCATCAAACTCGCTTTTTATTGCTATTTGCAGTTGTTGTTCCGAAGTAGTATGTTTTTCTACGTCAGTAGGCAAGTGTTCAGTTTTTTGTACTTATTCCTAAATTACTCGCCCTAGGAAAAAAAAAATGAAAAAAGGGACAAGCTTACTTTCCAACCCTGTTGGATCATATGACTTTAAATGATAGTTTGAGTTTAGTAAGTTTTAAAAGTTTGATATTTCATCTTCGACTGGGGAATGCAAGTTTCAAATGAGATATTCTTAATTAGTTTTAAGCATTAAGCAAGTTGGCATAAATGTTTGCTCTCCGTTCTTAGGCGTTTCTGTTATATACAAGGGGTAACTTCGGTATGACACAGCACCTTGAAAATTGACTCAGCATTTTTCTAGTCACATATTACTTATATATTCAAGTTCATAAAAGATCCAAACTTCACTCTATAATAAAAATTCTTCCTGAAAATCCCATTTTTACATAAACCTGAACAAGGGCAGACAAAACCTGCTCTGAGGACACAGAATTAAATGAAATGTGTTTAATGGGCTGATGAAATATTAACCATCTGCTTTTATCTGCTAGATCCTTCATTTAAATGAAAAAGAAGAAATCAAAGCAACCAAATAATGACTAGAATGCTTTGCTGAAGTATATGCTAGCTAGCAGACAAATCATTTCAAAATAAATTCAGTTTTCGCTGTTATACTGAAACTGAGGTTTGTACCAAAGTGTGAATTTTATGTACTGTTAAGCCACTTTTCCAGAACCATTTTAAATGTATATCAAACCTTTTTGCAGGCCATAAAATTGTGCTGCAAACCTTGAATTTTACATATGTGTTCGAAGTCTAATATTTTATATATGCTGCAAAATTTAGCCCAAATTTTACAGGGTTAACCAAGAGAGAGTCATATCTGTAAGTACAGTATGTGTCCAGTGCAAGCATTAAAGCATCAATATTATGTGTTTTCAAGGACGTTCAGTGCTTAACCTTCTTTCATATAAAAATACTTATTTTCCATGCTGTGTTGCCATTCTACTGTTTTTGGCTTTTATATCGAGAAGCTGTGCTTCTTTTCTCTCTGCATTGTTTTTTTACATTTTTATGTGCATTAGCAAAGCAATCAAAACCAGTAGCTTTTAAAGTAATCAAAACCAGTCACCTACTTCATCACTCTTACGATACTGTCATGGTGTGACAATGCCGTTGCCAAGACCTGTAATCCATTTCTGCTCCTGCCGATTGACAGGAGGCTATACTTCTCCTTCAGTGCCTTGGATATTGGCTGGCAAAATTTCAGCACCCATGTCGTGGACCAACAGTTAAGCACCTGGGACAAAGCAACACCTTAAATTCTAGCTGACTGGGGGGCACTAATTTCCCCAGCTGGCTCTATTTCCCTAATGGCTAGAAGAAGGAAACACTGGCGACTTGCGCACAACAAAAGAGGCAAGTGCCAGATTACTGTGCAAACCCAGGATGTAGCAATGCTAAGCTCTGAATAGCCCATCTAACAGTCGGTAGCCATATATTAGCTATTTCTGAGGCCGTCTTCATGTCTCCGGCACAGCGGGCCTTGGATTGCTGAAACCTGCCCCCTAATCATCCACCTGCCCCAATCCTCATTATATTTTTAGATGGTTTCTAAGAAACTTTGCCTGGATGGGATGCTTACAACCATGCCAACCATTTTGCCTGTGTGCTTCTGTGCCTTCCCCATATAATATTACTGAATTTCACATTCTGGGGATTTTTTTTTTACTTCATATGATAGAGAAGAATGCATTTGTTTCATTATAGCTCTCTATGCTGCTATTGACCATTTCACAAGACACAACCTGACAAGATAGCAGTCCAACAGAGTACAAAAACATCTCTCTTATTAATTGCAATTTACAAACACCTAAAGCCACAAAAACGGCCACTCTTTTGACTATGGGAAGAAAAACCTGAGAAACATAGGGTGCATGTAATTCTGCACATAGATTGGGAAAATTAACTCCTGTGCCTTGGAATATGAGACCACAGTTCTGTAATAGAACTTGTATAAAGAAAGATCTTTATACAGGTAGTACCCAGTTTTTTTCCTTATGATCTTTGCCAGTGATTTGTACATTGATGATCAGTAATCTACAGTATTTAAAATGTGTTGCATTGATTCTCTACAGATGTTTGTGGTTTTTAAAAGCAAATGTCTCCATCTGGTAGATAAACCCAGATGGGGAAGAAAGATCCCACAACAGATCGAATAGACTCTTCTTCTTGCACGCAAGACTACCAAAATATTCAACCATCATCTCATCAACAGACAAATTCTGCTCAAATAATACTGTGTTCATATTGTTCAGCTCCTCAAAAAGTTGACAAGCCTTAAAAAAAGGATCACCTCTAAGTTTCCTATCGTTCACCAAATATATGAAGACCATGATTCAAAATACCTGTTCCTTTGCCTAATTTATTTCTATTTTGTTTGCAATATCTTCTTCTGGAAATTATATGAGGCGTTAAGGATACAATTTTCATAATTGTTCTCCATGACTCATGTTGAGTAAGGTTAACAATGAGTGTTATGAAATTAAATATCAATGAAATTGAAATGTGTTTATGTTTGGTCTCATGGTGCAGTGTGGTTAACACCTGTACTATGTAGAGCCTGCAGGTGTTTTACTTTGACTTTTTTGTACTGTATAGAATATGTGTAATTTAATTGCGCTATGTAGCTAAGTAGTCATTTAAGGCAGTGGATCTTTGTGTTTTAGTTTAAAGTGTGATGGATACACAGTGGTATCTCAGTATATGTCCTTAATCCATACCAAATCCTTGGACTTCTACCAAACAGGATGTATACCAAATGATTTTTTTTCCCCATAAGAAATAAAGGGAAAATGATTAACCCGTTCCCATGAAAAAAAAAAAATCCTATTGTTATTGCCATGTTATACATTGATGGGCTTGTATAAAATAATTTAAACACTACTTAATACTAAAATACATAAATACAAAAGAAATTACATGAAATAAATGAAAAGAGAGATATAGCGCGGGTTGCTCACTGAATGGTAGCAGCTGGCGTACTGACGCTCGCGGGCAGTCGTGGCTTTGTCTCGAGAGGTAAACAAGGGTAACGTGCGGTGTCGTGACTCACTGTGACCCATACAAGTTCTCGCACGCGAGTCGTATTCCAAACAGAGGCCATATATCAAGCAAAAATTTTCACATTCAAACAGGACGTATACCAAGTATACCGCTTCCAAAGTGGATGTATACCGAGGTACCACTGTATATTGTTTCTTCTCAGGAAGTAAATCAATTACTCATTACTTATTCTTTGCATGAAATTGCTAAATGTATCAAACTCATCAGTGATGGTGATCAGGATTGGTGCAGAATAGAACATTAGTGTAAAAATATTACATATTAGAGTCTAATGACTAATTACTTCAGCCAGTTAAATTGGAGGTGGGCATCTACATTATATTATATATGCCATTCCCTGAACTGAATTGATCAAACAAGCTAGACTTTTGAGTCAGATATCCTGAAACAGTATCAGTCCTTGACTTTGATTCAAACAAGGTTGTTCTATGCATGTCGAGCCTCTGAGTCAAATCAGACAGTTATCCTGGGGTCCTTCATTTGAATTGGACAAACATGCTGACATTGTGTTATTTTTATCTCCTCTGCAATCCTGAGATCAAACTTGTTTTATACAGTGTCTGTGGATAATGCTTAATGGGCAGAAAGTGAATCCTGTGCAACATCACAGACCAGGATTAATGAGTCTAGTCAAATGTAAGGGAAGACTAGGAGTGGCCTTGTTCTAATGGCCTTCTTATTCTTTAAATGTATGTTCTAAATAAACCTGCACAATATGCTGTTAATTCTGAATCATTTTGTATGGCTAACTGGAGTTTATGATTATGATTATTCTCCATTAGCAACCTGTAAGTCAATTGCCCCTGAACTGCATGTCTCTGCTCGGTGCTTAGGAGGGCTGTATGTGGTGTCACACGGTACCCTCACCTCCGCGCCAAGCAGACGACATCATCCGCCATATTTGAGCGTAGTTTCCCATCTGGTGTGTGGTACTTCATATGTATTCTCTGTGTTTTTACAAATTGGCACCAAAATGGTGGCACAAAGTAAATGCGCGATACTATTAACAGTGCTATATTTAATTGATTTGTTTAAGGGCGTCATGTAATTTTTAACAAATAAAGTTTATTTTTTGCATTTGGAATAGTCTAGGTAGACAGTTAGGATTAACAAACCTCAGTTATGTTCTAAAGTATTCAAATTGTGAGGCATGCTCGGCTGGGGGCATGAAGGAATTACATTTGAGTGGAGAAAAGAGTTGTGTATGTGGTTTGAGGTGGGGGCAGACCTATTTTGAAATTGCAACCTTTAGAAATATTAAAAATAGAGAGACTTGTAGTGTCAAATATTTCCCCAAACTTTGATAAGCTCTGTACAGGAAAACAGACACAACTTTCCCACTGTGCTGCAAGCTAAAGTTTATTTGGGGTCAGTGTGTGTGTGTGTTGGGGGAGGGGGGGGGGGAATCAGGACAGATATATCAGCCCTAGGGGGGCCTTGTCAAAAGAAGTTTGAATACCACTGATTTAAAGTCAGAAAGATATAGGACGGTAGAGCACATATTTCTGAGTTCTCTTGTCAGCCACCTATATTACTGTTGCAAGTTCCTCTAGTCTGCTTTTCTCTCACTGTACAGCATCTCTAAATTGCCTTTATACTGTATGATTCTGCTTCTGGGTGTGAGTGTATGTGTCCTATGACAGATTTACATGAAATCCAGCATGTGGCCTATTAAATAAAGTTTAATAGTGAATTAAATAAAATAAATGCATATATTAGCGATTTATGCTAAGGGTTCATTGTTGAAACAATAGCTCTTTCTAATAATGATTATTTTATATGCATCTTTCCATGGTAGCATTCATCATTAGACCTACCGATTTCTCACACGCATAGTTTGCTTTTACTTTGTTCCAGCTGGACGAGACCACAAGTTGGAAAAATATTACAAAAAATAAGTGTCCCATTTCCACAGCTGTCATTCATTTCTGTGAGCACATCTATCAGTCCAGTGCCCAGATATATCTCTGGCCCTTTCACTGGCAGCTTGCCTGAAGCTAAAGCCCTTATAGGCTCTCCACAGATGAGATGGTATCTTGGCGAGCAGATCTGTTGTGTCCTGGTGTGCGATGTAGCATCTGGTGTTCTGGTTAGTTTATTTAAACAGTGCTTTTAGTCACCCACTAAGATTTTGGCAAACATGTGGTCCCACTTGTTAACAAATTACAAGCCTATCACACATGGAGCTTCAACAAGAATCTGTTTTTTATTTCTGAGAATATGGGGTGGGGGGGGGGGTGTGCATGTGTGTGTTTGTGTGTGGATTATGTTTATATTGCATTTGTGGGGAACAAATGTTCCTCACAATGTAATAAAAACCTGTTACTTAAACGTTGTGGGGACCGTTTTTCAGGTTTTGGGGTCACTTAGAAATTCCGTCGTTTTCCATGGAAACATACATGAAATGAGTGTGAAAGGGAAATATATATAGTTCTTGGATAATTTGGAACAGTGCTTGGGTCATTGTCCTGTTGTAGGACAAATTTGCTCCAATTTAGCGCCGCCCACTTGTCATAGCATGGCGTTGCAAAATGGAGCGATAACCTCTCTTCTTCAAGATCCCCTTACCCTGTACAAATCTCCCACTCTTGTCTCTTCACTGTTGATGCTGATCCTGGTCTTTTGCGGTACTATTTAATGAAGCTGCGAATTGAAGACCTATGAGGTGCCTGTTTCTCAAACTACAAACGTTAATATATTTATCCTCTCGCTCAGTTGTGCACAGGGACCTCCCTCTCCCCTCTCCCTCTCCCCTCTCCCTCTCCCCTCTCTCAGCAGGGTGAGTAGTACACATTTATACACATAATTGTATGAGATCATCCCTTTCCTGGCAAGAATAGACTGACAAGTTTTGGAATTAAGTTCTTTGTTTCTGGCCATTCTGGGCTTGTAATTGGACCCTCAATTGATGATGCTCTAGATACTTAACTAGACCAAAGGAGGCCGATTTTATTGCTTCTTTAATCAGCACAACAATTTTCATCTGTGCTAACATAATTGCAAAAGGGGTTTCTAATGATCAATTAACCTTTTGAAATGATAAACTTGCATTAGCGAACAACATTCCACTGGAACACAGAGCTAATTGTTGCTGATAATGGGACACCTATGCAGATATTCCATCAAAAACATCCTATGATAGTCATTTACAACAGTAACAATGTCTACAAAGTATTTCTGATCAATCTGATGCTATTTTAATGGACAAAAAAAAAAACAAAAAAAGAACATTTCTAAGTAACGCCAAACTTTTGAATGGCACTGTGGATGGGTTCCGAAGTGTCATGGACCGTCATGGACCTTTGTGTATTTGAATTCTGTACCAAAGTGACCTGCAACCTTGTTTTTAACAGCTCATAATTGTAATTCTGTTACATATTTTATGGTAGGTCTCATGTGCGTAAAGAAAAACATGATTTGCATGAGCAATTTACATGTTTTTGCATTCAGGAGTGATCAGTGGTGACTGCTTTGCTGTTACCACAAATAACCAAAATGAGAGCAGTCAATCATGCTTGGATGCTCTTTGTTGAATCCTTTCATCTATTCATTCCCTTTTACACCCTCCCTCCCAAACAGGATCCATTCCCAACATTTTACCTCTGAGATTGTTAGCAAAGCCCAGAAATGCAGTCTCCTTTGATCTACTGAAATCAAATGCTGCACACGGAGAATCCTTTCAGGTAAATGGGTGCTGGGAAAAATTGGCAAAAATTTCATGAGATCTTGCTTAACTACGCAGAAATGGCTGTTTGGACTTTGTTAATTAAATGTTCCATACAAAACCCATGCTTGCCTTGAAAAAGCATATGCAGAAAGTGAATAAAAGTAATACACTATACGTTGTTATAATTCTTGCTCCTGCTGAGGAGTTCACTGTGAACGGGATGCTGGTCCATTACAGCGTGCACGAACTCACGCTGAGGAGTTCACTCTGAACGGGATGCTGGTCCATAACAGTGTGCACGAATTCACGCTGAGAAGTTCACTGTGAACGGGATGCTGGTCCATAACAGCGTGCACGAACTCACGCTGAGGAGTTCACTCTGAACGGGATGCTGGTCCATA
>JAODUD010000002.1:7619192-7639560 GCA_026784285.1 Stomatorhinus walkeri | reverse complement strand
CGGGATGCTGGTCCATAACAGCGTGCACGAACTCACGCTGAGGAGTTCACTCTGAACGGGATGCTGGTCCATAACAGCGTGCACGAACTCACGCTGAGGAGTTCACTCTGAACGGGATGCTGGTCCATAACAGCGTGCACGAACTCACGCTGAGGAGTTCACTCTGAACGGGATGCTGGTCCATAACAGCGTGCACGAACTCACGCTGAGGAGTTCACTCTGAACGGGATGCTGGTCCATAACAACGTACACAAACTCACGCTGAGGATTTCACTGAGAACGGGATGCTGGTCCATGACAACGTGCACGAACTCACGCTGAGGAGTTCACTCTGAACGGGATGCTGGTCCATAACAGCGTGCACGTGCTCATAATGAGGGCCATTTTTGATCACCAGTTCAACTTAGACTTTGAACCACAGAAGCAAAGCTGAGTACCCAGAAAGCCCATATAATATAGGAGTACCATGCAGACCCCCCAGAGAGAGAGAGAGAGCGGGATTCCAACTCCCAGCTCATGAGGTGTGACATTGCTACCACAACAACAGCAACAACAATATGCTCATTTAATAATTATCTAATAATAATTAAAATATCGATCCAGACATACTTAAAGAGGTACCTAATGATTGTACTCAGTATAATGAACATACTGCCTGCGTCAGCCCGAGGTTTGGAAGGCAGTTAGAGCCCTCACCGGTCGAGGGACATCCTGGAGAGGATGGCAGAAAACTGGCGCTCAAAAACTTACGGCGGCTGAGAGGCGGAGTCACAGAGGCGGTAATGAGGCAGGTCCACTCATTCTTCACCTTTCATCACTGGGATTCCCCGCAGCTTCACTGCCTGCTTATTCCTTCCAGGGGATGAACTTTCCCTTAAAAGGGGGCCAGGTCTATTGGGTATGCCATTCCATGGATCCCCAAGATCCGTAAAAGGAGGTACCTGTTGTGTCGTCCCCTGTTCCAGGGCCCATGGTTCCTGCTTATGTCCCCATGGTTGGTCCCTGCTCCTGCTCCAGTTTCCATGGCCCCAGTCCCTATCAGACCACTGCTCTTCCCCCTTGAGCTTAGGACTCCTTGGGGATTTTCCTGATTGCCCCACTGAGCCCCTCCAGTGGGTCACCCCAGCCACCACCCCAGCATGGTAGATGGCTAGAAGTGCCCAGAAGACACCTATTGGGTGGTTGGATCCCACTCAACCTCCCCCCTGGCTTGCCTATTGCTCCTGCTCAGTGGTTTCCTGCGGTTCCTCCATATCCTGCTCGGCGATCGCCTGTAGTCCCCCTGGTTCCTGCTTAGCAGTTCAGCCTGCAGTGCCTCACCGGTCACCTGCACCTTCGGCGGCTGTGGCTGTGCCATCACCTGCCATGGCTTCTGCTTCCTCCTTGCCTTCGCCAGTGTCCCCTTCACTTCCCTCCTCTCCTCTTGGGGGAGCGGGTCCCTCCACTTGCCTCCTCACCCCCTTTGGCATTCCCTCCGGCTCATGTCTTGTGGTCGCTGAGAGTCCCTCCTGCTGCAGCCTCGTGGTCGACCGCTACCTCTGTGGCTTCCACCTTCCCCAGTTCCCTCCGGCTCATGTCTTGCGGTCGCCGAGAGTCCCTCCTGCTCCGGCCTCGTGGTCGCCCGCTGCCTCTGTGGCTTCCACCTTCCCCAGTTCCCTCCGGCTCCCAGTTTTCCCCTGCCCTTTATTTCCTTGCCTCCTGTGGCCTGTACTACTGTACTTACTGGCTTATCAACTTTGCGAGTAACTCGGTGACATTTATTTATTACACTATTTATACTATGTCTCAATTTATACTATGTCTCAAAACTGCTCCAAGCAGTTGTTGTTCTTGGTTAAGTCGAGGTTTCTGCTTAAGCCAGCCCTATATGAGCACCGCCCCTCCAGCTGCAATCTCTCTGAAGACAATGCCGGCATACCTGGATGATCCTTACGACGTTGGTGTGCGAATCGTGAGGGGCTCTCTTTGTTAATATGCATGAAATTGAGCAATGGCATATAATATGCATACAATGTATTAATTAATAATTGTTACAGAGAAAGTTATTCTGAAAACCCAAGGGGTGTGCATTGTTCCGTTGTCCACTGATCAAAGCACACTTCACTAGATGTGCTTGTCTTGTCTAGTTTTAAAGTTATTAACCCATTCATGTACTGTCCCATTGCACATTATATGGATACATTTGATCATTCAAAAATGAATTAAAATTCATATGTAAAGCAATTTGGCAAACAAAGGGGTGTGCAATAGTCACCAACAGCCCAAAATGCTAAACCACCATGTCATTACAGTTGAAAGGATCTATTATATTAGCTATTAACATGATTTGGCACAAATCACGAAATGTTTTGAAGCGGAAAACTTATCGGTGCACATCGATGTCTGTATACTGGACATTACAATTCTGTCATTAAAAACAAGTGTTTATATTTGACTTGCTGCCACGTACGTTTTCCACTACAATTGCATTTGAAATCAGATCAGTTATTGTTAACATTCGGTTTACATTATGAGTAACATTACAGTAATGGAACTTCAGGGAGCATTACATTACTTAGCAGCATATCATAGGTGACTGCTGAATTGTGTCGCATCTGTTAGCCTCTGTAATTATTAACAGTATTTCAATTCTTTTCAGAAAACACTTCATAGCCTAATACTCAGTCATGAGATATTTTAGACCACGTTTCATGACCATGAAAATGTACGCATGCATTCTCTCTGTCGGCAATATGTTGCCAACAAGCCTGCCTGCTTTTGTTGGCTGCAGTGGTATTGGACTTTCTTTACAGCGTTGGTTTAAACTCCTTATAACCCTGCATAATTAGCATGCAATCTTCCTCAGTGAGACAGGAGATCGTGCCATGAGTCAAACGGTGGCTCGCGCTGCTGAACGTGCTCCATTTATGTGAACTGCAATGCAGTTAACACGGATTTAACAAATCAACTTCTTAACTGGTGTCACAGTACTGATTAGCGCCGATTGAGTCAACCTGATTTTGTCAACCCCGCGTTCACAAATTACCTCCGGGTTAAGTCTGATTTGGTTAAACCCCCTTCGTAGTACAGGACACTGGTTATGTGTCCCCTGTGTTTGCTCCCTGTCCCTCTCTGCCTTTGTTCCGTCCTGTTCCCTTCACACCTCCTTTCGTTGGTGTGCCCTCTGCTGTTGTCACTCCGTTGTTCCCGTCCTTGGTGTCCCTCTTTGCATCTGCATCTGTTCAGTTGTTGTCAGGGTTCTTGTTTTGTTTGTCCTTCATGCAGTTGTTGTACCCCGTGCTTCGCTGATATTTTTTGCTTTTGTTTTCCTAGGTCCTACGATGTCCCCAGTCTCATCCTCTCGGTCCCTTTAGGCACTCCCGAAGTGCGCGCCTTTGGGGCGGAGGGTTCTGTCATGCCCTGCTCGTCTAATTCTCCCGTGCGCCACACACACTCAATTACCTCGTGTGGAATCCTGGTGTTTATTAAGTTAGTTAGTCCTGTATATTTAAGTCCCCATTCGAATATTCTTCCTTGTCCGGTCATTAACGTTTGTTCTTTGTTCTGATTGTGTGTGTCTGCTATTAAATCCCGTATTTTCCCGTTTACTGTACCTGATTCCCCAGTCTGTACCCAAGCAAGTTCATGACAGGAATGGTGACCCTTTATTCAAGTATTTATGCAATCTGAGAAAAACAAAACATAAAAGAAATCCATTAGCACTCATTCTACAATTAAACATCCTAAATCTTAAATGAAATATAGTTAATATACTTCCATCGCTATAGGTACAGCACAGTGGATGGTCAGCCAGGCTCCCCACAGTAGCTGGATCCCAGTGGTTGAAGCATTTTAATTAGATTATTACAGTAGTATGGAACTTTTTGTGGATCAGCACATGCAGATGTTCACCACCCTCAGAAAACGATGATGAACACCAGACCTCTTTTGAAACAGAATACTGGCCTATATCCCAGCTGCTAAACACCTCTTGACCCACTGTCCATGGTATCAGTGTGATGGAGACCTGGAGTGCAATGGATTCCTTAACATGCCTGACCCAGTGGCAGTATCAGAGGGAGAACCAAACCACAGTTTGAGGATGTCCCAGTGATGGACACAGACAGACTTTAAAACACACTCAGTCATCACAATTAACTAATGATTGAAAGTAAATTATTTAACCAGGATATTTTACATATATACACATATATATGAAATGTACATGTTTATGCATGTTCTGAACAAGATGGACACACCTTGTTCTGATTTTCAGCTGCCTTTAGCATGAAGTTGTGCTCTCATAAGTAAGATCTTTTACAATCGAGTGTTAACTTCAAAAGAATTCTCTGAATTGGGCAAATCATCCTGGGCTTCAGGCTTCTACATTCATTGCCTGTACATCTTGGTTTCTCCAGCTGTGAGTAAATGTTCTTCAGGTTGCACGGTGACTCCAGCTCAACTGAGCATCCATCCATGTGGAATGTAAATATAACTTGTCAAGGATCCGGGCGGGTTTGTAGCGGGGACGAGGCATAGTGCAGGCAAAAATGTGGATGACCCACTTGCAGCTCACTAGACAGGGGTTTATTTAACAAAACAGAAAACACTGAGAACACAACAAAACCAAAAGGACCACAAGGGGTCAATAACAAAAGGGGATAAACAAAGATTAAATTTAAACAGAATATTGAAAACTACACTAATATCCAACTATCACGAACAGTGAACAGAATGGGGAACTGAACAGAAGCAGGAACTAAAATACTAAGGGGTAACGAGACTAACACATGACAGGTGAGGCTAATTAACAAAGACCAGGAAAACAGGACACAGATGAAACTAATTAACTCAAAGGAACTAAAACACGGAAACTAAGATTGAAGCAAGGAAACAGAATCTAACACTGGGGAATTACAGACCGGTAAAGACACGAGCCGGGACACAAGGAACAAAACCAAATACAAAATCACCAGACAAGAACTTGAAAAACTCATACAAATGAAACACTAGGGAGCAAAATTTGAAGTGGGATTTGAATAGGCGACAGAGTGGTACCGGTAACCTCATGCTCGAAAAGTTGAGCCACATGGCTGACAGGAAAGATGGGAATCACTACAGACTGACAGCAGGGGAAGACTGACAACACGAAGGACGGGATGACCAGCAACGCCTACTGGCCAAACTGGGAAGGGACACAGAGTGGGAAAACAGGGGCTGACCCTGGCAATCACTAACCCAAACCATACCTTGGCATTAGTGAGTTCTCAGTTTCAGTTTGCCAGTATGTGAGGCATGTAAATGCTGCGTATCTGATATAGATTATAGAAGCCGTACGTTTACCTCCTGCACAGAGTTGCAGGCTACCCTGTAGTTCTGGCAACTAACTCACCTGCTACCTAGCTTCTCAAGATCCATTATTCATCCAGTTCAGTGTGTTCATCCATTTTATTTTATTTTTATTCAAATGTCATTAACTTATCCATTTCCCCAGAACAATCACACCTGACTGCCGCTCAAGCTAAATGCACGTTTTGTTTTCTTGTACTATTCCCCTTATACCGACAGTTGTGCAGTGCTCAAGTCCCCTGCATGATTCTGTTAATTCTGCACTTTTGAATCCAAATAAATATTCCATATTCCATTCATCCATACTTGTTTGGTGCAAATCTTTGAAGCGTATACATAACATATTTAAATAAGAAGGTGCAAAGTTGAAAAACATATTAAAAATGGCAAAATTTGTTAAGATATCAATTTTTTTTGCCAGGTTACTTGTAGATATACAGGTAAAATTAATTGTATATTTAAGTGATTTACATTTTTTCACCAGCCCTGAGCAGTCAGGCCAAACAGTGATAAGTGCTGAAATTTAGCGTCAACTTATCTTAGTGACAGTTTTAATGGATCATAAAAAAAGTTCCGTTGAACTTGACCATAAATCATAAAGGAGTCTAATCTCTCCAGTTTCAAAGAGGTAAATATTTAAAAGTATGGCAAAATAAAAAAAGTAATAGAATTCAAAAACAGTTAAATCAATACAGAGTAAAATAATCTATATTATACCATAACACATATGCCATGCCTAGTCACTACAATTCAAAATGTCATTAAATAGATTTTTAAAGGACCATTCTAGAGATTCCGTACTGCAGAAGTATTTATGAGTATCTTTACATACTGTACATGCTGGTAATACGAAAGAATGTCCTGAGCCACACGTCAAATAACACGGCGTCCTGCCTTTCATTTGTCTTGCTAGAAGGGCAGCAGAGAGGTAAATAGTTCCTAGTGACAAATTTGTTTTCCAAAGGCTTCTCTATCCTTTTCCAGCATGCGTGCACATCTTTGAGAAATACTCCGTGGCTGAAAATGCTGACTCAAGTTGGGTCCTTAAACCAAACTGAAAAATCTTTGCCTTCCTTTTGGTTTAGACAGCACTAAAAACCAAATAGATTTAGGAAGGAAAGTATAAAAGTAATAAAAAAAATGAATTTATGTATCTGCTGATTATATTTTGACTTATAGAGTAAATAAAATGCACACTAGAGGACCGGTGTGTCTCTTTTGCATGTGGAAAATATAAAATATAATAGAAAATATCTACATACTTGGTCATTTCAGTTTTTATTCAATGGCAAAAGTATCATTAACACAAATAAAGAAAATTAACCATTAATGGTTTACAGGAGTTGTTCTATAGTTGCATACCAAATATGGCCTTGAAAAAAACATTTTGATTATATTATTTTTGCATCCAATCATGCATTTTGTAACTGCTTTGCCAAATCTGCATTGTGGCATGTTTATTATTATCAGTAATAATAATATTAGTAGTAGTAATAATAGTCAGTGTTACTGTTTCATTATAAGATTATTGAGTTTCTTTGAACTGAGTTTAATGATATTTGTTTCATTAAAAAAAGGCAAATTTGAGAAGAAGGAGATAAGTGATGATTTACTGAATTCACTGAATCATGACGCACCTATAACTAGCACCTCAGGTGTTACGGCGCAGTATGATGCAGGCGAGAAAGTGCTGGGGATCCACTGGTGGCTCGAATGGGTTTTAATTTATGAAAACTAACACAAAATAAAGGACTTTGAGGGGTCAGAACTAAACAGGAGAAAATTAATAGAACCACATAAACAGCAGCTAAAGGAACTGGCCCACCACATGAATAGAACTATGCAAACAGAACCTAGGAATTTACAAGAGAACAGAAAAACACTGCAGTCAGAGAAACAAGCAAAACAGAACAGAAACAAGCCAGGAGCAGAGAACCATAAACAAGACAAATTAAACACATGGATAAACAATATGAAACTAACAAAATAACTAACAAATGGGACTCAAACCCACAACCACCAGAGAAGAGTGCAGAACAGTGGCCAGCCAATTAAGCCAGGTGACAGCCTTGGGGAGTAGGTACATATACTAAGGACTAAGGGCTACAGGACAGAAAAGGGAACAGGATAGGCAGAAAAGGGGATAAGACACATAGGACAAAGATGGACATGCGCCAACCCTGATACTCAGGTGCATCAGTAACCATGTTAGATGACAGCACTTTGAAGAGAAAATATTTTAAAGGTAGTCTATGCGAACTAGCACAAAACCGCAGCCATTAAACTGGGATGATGAAGAGATTTACTCTTTATTTTAAATTATTAAATGGATCTACCCATTCAAAACCTGTCTAGACAATGAAAGGATATATAGTTGCTTTTAATTAATAGTCGCAAGCATTCTCACCTATGCGTTTGATGTGCTTTAAATGTATACCTGTCTCTACCTTATTTTGACTGATGTCAGTTCAGCTGAAGCATACATATTTCTTGAATGTTGATGTGTCTGTAGGGAGGATGTGCTTGCTCTCATGGATTAAAGAGCCAGATTACTGGGGTTATTTGTGTTGATTCATACCTTTCGTGCCTAAACCTATAAACCAATGTTTTCTGTTCTTTCTCACCTCCACTAAACATGTTGCTCCCTAACGCCATTCTCAAATCTTGTTTCGATTCCCCGATGCTCACGCCTCACTTTGTTTCTTGCACACAAGCATCTGCTATATTTCTTGTTTTGATGTTGTGCTGATCTGCCCCTTACGAAGTCCCTTTAAACTGAAAAAGGAAAACATCAATCTCCACGTCACATGATTTTGTTCATGTTTCAAAGCAGAGAGATCCTCAGCTCTCATTAATTAGTCTACTTTTGTATCCAATTGGTTAATGATGAAATTGGCTATAAAATATTGTAAGAATACTAGCAGAAATTACCGTAATTTGTCAAATAACTTTTACACATCCAATCCATAACAGATCATTTAATACATCTAATATAACGTGAATCAAATATGTATTAATATATCAATATAAAGTACTAAAACATTTTTATAATGACATTAACAAGGCATTGTCTTACAACATTTATGTGAACTCAGCTGCTGAAAAAAGATCCAATAATGGTATTTCCTATGACATTTTGAGTGCGAAAAAATCGAAGAACAATACCGTGGAAGAGATGGTCTTTTAGTGAAAATCAATATTTTAGCTTCTAGATTTAGAAACTTATATGACAGACATATACATTATGTTGCCTTGCCCCACCTAACACAATGAAATTCTCTGCAGCAGACTGACACAATGCTGTTGGTGAAGAAAC
Source organism: Stomatorhinus walkeri (assembly GCA_026784285.1). Classification (NCBI taxonomy): domain Eukaryota; kingdom Metazoa; phylum Chordata; class Actinopteri; order Osteoglossiformes; family Mormyridae; genus Stomatorhinus; species Stomatorhinus walkeri. The sequence goes on along the minus strand of JAODUD010000002.1, from coordinate 7,630,916 downwards.
ACTAAACCGTGTTTAAATATGTGCCAATTCGGAATACACTACTGCAGAGTGACATTGATGTGATGCCTAGGGAGCAAGGTCTATCAAGTAGCATTCTTATCGTGTGAACCCTGTTAACAGATCTACACTAAGGAGGTGTCTCGCCTACGTGACCACTGATTAATTAACCCCAGCCTGCTCCTTGGACCTCCCCATGTATTTCAGTGCTCGATAGTAATGACACGGCTCACTTCTGCACCAATTACCAGCAGGTAAATGCCGTTATCATGCCTAGACCCGTTGCCATGCAGTTAAGAAAATGGGTTCCACCATTGTTGTTAGCAAACTTGACTTAATGAAAGGATATTGGAAAGTCGCATTAACTCCTCTGCTTTTCTGATTCCTGACCACTTTTTCCAGTATTTAGTGATGCCATTTGGTACGTGCACTGCTCCTGCCGGAACTCCAGAGCTTGACCAAACTGTGACACCGATTTTGACAACTTGGTTGTTTGTTAGCCTTTGATCACGCAAATCTTTATCATCGACATCCATTATAAGAAGAAACCTGAGAATGATCTAACAGATGTCTTGCCCCGCTCATCTAACTGGCCTGACTGGTACGTTTAGCTGATGAGTTTGCTCTTGTGGGTGGGGGTTTTATGGGTGCCATGCGTATTTTTCCTTCCTTTTTATCACTATGTTCCTCCTCGTCTCCTTCCCTCACTCCTCGTACTTTCCAGCAGGTGGGTTGTGCTAATGAGTCTGTGGGCCTATCACACTTCAGGACTGCTTAAGTGTCTGCCTAATTAGAGGATGGCACAGGAAATTTAATGAATGGCAAAATCCAAAATACTGGTGAGAGGCAGAGAGGTCAGGAGTTGGGCAATTGGGTTATTGGGCAATTTGTGGAGTGGTAATGCTTATTTTGGGCTGTATTTTTGCTTAATGTATGGCTTTGTTTGTCACTATTCCAATTTGGTTGCCTTTGTACATATTATGTAAATAGCATATTACTGTGTAACACAGATGCCAATGCTAACGAGCTCACGGTACCTTGCAGGACGTCTTTTTACTATTTACTATAAGAACAGACTCTGGTTCACACCAAAGGTGACATTCACCAGCACAAAAAAACCAAATACGAGCCTTGCATTACCTGAAGAAATCAAAGTCAAACTATCGACACAGAATGGCCTTGACAATCCAAATCAGATTCCAGTGCAACTTAATAAAAAATATTATAAAAGGGTATCTATATTTCCATCTGGTGATGACCCAAACCACCCTATTTATCTAAACACATGCAAATACTTTATTTACTCAGTAACCTCCTTCTGCAGCTCTACCTAGTGACTTGCTCGCTGCTTTTCCTCATTGTGTTTAGAAGGCGAGAATCTTCAAAAACAGAATGAGTGAAGCAGCAGGACCAGACCACTTAAGCACTGCTTTTCTCAGCTACGGCCATCTAGCTCTAATGTTCAGAGATACCTCCTCCGCTTAAGCTTCCACTTTGTTTCAAAGCATCCACCATAATCCATATTGTGAAAATACCATGACAATCAACCATAATCATTAAAGACCATTAAGGGACATAAAATTTTCAGATGCCAGCCCTACCCCATAAATGGCACCTTCTGCAATGATGGAACTACTCCAGTGTGCATTGGTCTTTGAAATACACTCACCCTGGACCTCCAGCACAGATTGTTCTACCTAGAGTCTCCCAACCATTATGCCTGCATCCTATTCATGTATTTCACCTTTGCCTTCAGTATAATTAATCCATTCAAGTCATCCTACTGATGATCAGTTCATCAATGTGCCTCTGAAAACTGGATTAACAGAACTCATTCAGTTTAGGTGAATGAGTATGCATTGAATATTCTGTCTATCAGCACCGGAGCAGCATAATGTACTCTCCCTACTCCTATTTATTCATAACCCTGATTTGTGTATCCCCCATGTGTATGTATTTTCATAAATACATATACCACACTCAATAATCATATCATTAGGCGCCCCACATTATTAATACAAACAAGCTGCTCCTTCAAACAATGAATCATGAGTCAAGGGGTTCAGTTACTAGTTACAGTTGCTAGAACAGTGAAATACACACATGATTCGGATTGTTGGTGGTTCCAGGATCTTACAAACAGCTGTGCTAAAAAAAAAACGTCTAGTCATAGGAAATTATGTGGGAGAAACAGCTTTTTAAAGAATGAGGTCAGGTGAGAATAGCTAAATTCATTAAAGCTAACAGGAATGCCACAAGTACAAAAATAATAGTTTAGTAAAACAGTGATGTGCAGAAAGGCCTCTTTGATTGCAAACCTGGGTCCGACTCAGTACTAAGCAGGAGTACCTAATAGAGTAAGTACTGTCTGTACTGTATGTGTGTACATATATACACACACATATGCATACTACATACTGTACATACACATCTGCATACTTCTCACTGAATGTTTGTTACCTTGTTCTTGTTCTCTCAGAGGGAATGTCCATGTTGAACATTCAAAATGTCATTTGCCAATACATGCTGAATGTATAGCATACTTTTTACAAAAATTGGTAACATTTCAAAGGGAACCTAGATTTATTTTCTACAGAAAATTACTATTTAAGCAAGGAGATGCTTAAATATGCTAGCGGGAGATGGTGCTTAACTAAAGGCTACGTGCGAGCACATTTTTATTTACATATACATTCTGTGCTGCCAGAGAACCTCATCAAGCAACCTTGCAACTCGCCTAAATGCAACTGGGACGCTATATTATGTGAAGCAACTGATTTACTCCCATGGGCAGCTCAGTTCAGCTCAGCTGGAGTGGCATAATCAGTAGCAGTGATTTGGATAAAGCTAGTTGGGCTTCTGGTTGAAGCCAAGCAGATTTTATTTTAATTAAATTACAAATTAAGGAAAAACGTTGCTGGCACAGCTGAGGCTAAACGGTCTGAGAATCAAGCCACAGAGCTCAAGCGCTGTATGGGAAAGGTTTGAGACCTGCTGCTTCTGTTGTAATTCATGGGATCTTTATTAATTCAAAAAGCTGGTTTAATGGAATAATATTTGAACTGCTGGACCACTCTATATATGTCATAATCAGAGGAGAAAGCAGAGAAAATGCAGTAGCATATAGGCAAGTGTAGGCTTGTATGCATAAGCAAACAGCCCCTGCACGAGAAGAGAGCAATAAATTGAAGACCAAAATCTTTTTATTCCATTACAGCTTCCTGCAATTAACATAGCAATTACAGCAAAAGTAATTAGCATGTTCTCCTGCTGATATTTTCATAATCAACATGAGCTCAGGCATTGTCCTAACATCTGAATTCAGAATGTTTTTTTTTTTTATTTATGCGGCAGCGAGGGAAGGACTTAAAATTAACCCTCCCCAGCCCCCACCCGCCCTTCAGGGTATAATTACGAAATATTAACGATTGGGACATTACTCACCTTCTTCCTTCCTGCTTTAAATGTTCATGACCAAGACCAGGATGTGTAACTTATGGGGGGTCCTTGGATAAGAAGGAGCTTTTAAGGTTGCGTCTGAGATGCTCATGGCCATTAACGTGTTGGGGAGAGCATCTGGCGATGACGCGGCAGAAGCCAGCGATGCAGGGACAGTGACACGCCACCATTATTATTCTTCCACCATTCCTACCTCTTGTCTGGCAATTCGTGACCGGATCCTTGCCTTAAGGTGCCAATCACACATTTACAGTTGTAGGTGCAGAGTAAAGCTCAGGACGGTCAGACTGTGCTGGATCACGGATTGGCCATATGTAAGCTTCATCTGGAGACCGAAAGGGAGGTGGGATTGCAGAGTTTGGAGACTGAGGCGATGAAGATCACTTCCGTATCCATGGCTGAGTCAGCTTCCAGAGTTCTGATGGCCTCTGATGGCCCAAGCTATCTTTAACAAAACAAACCACCTTCCAGGCGTACTTCAGCCAAGGAAGGTACATGAGTGGGATTCAGAAGATATTCCATCCAATGCCTGACTATATCCCCAGTTGAGGTCGACGGTTCTCCATTCCCACTGTAAACAGCATAGGTAAAGCCCTGCTTCCCCTCCCCGAGTTGCTTGACGGTTTGCCAGAACCTTTTGGAGGCCAGCCCCTCTCCAGGAGTTTGCTTGCAGAGTCTGAGGCATCACAGGTAGATGAATCGATCTTACCTCTTTGAGCTATGCCCAGTTGAGCATCATGGTGGTGCCCCCCCCCCCCCCCCCAACCACGATAAGGTGGCAAATCTATAGAGGGGGGGTAACATTTTGGTTTGTTATTTTCTTTTCTTTGGCACTATATGGTTTTGTTTCCCTTTATTTATAAAAGGAGAAGAATGCTGTACATATGAGTCAAAAGAAAATGCACATATACAAAAACGCTGGCATACATCTCATATTACATGTACTGTAGGATACATCAGCGGCGTGTTCTTGTTCCTGCTCTGTTCAGTACTTGCACAGACTGGGAGACTGTGGGAGTAGTCTGAGTGTGTAGGTTTGTAAATGTCCAGGCCCTAACCCCTAACCCTTAGGTGCAGTCATCAGCAGTGCATCTGTCAGTGGAGAGAATGTCGACCTTGTCAAAAGGTTCACTTACCTTGACAGTGACATCCATATCTATAGTGGAGGTATTCTTTAGTTAAATGTATAGATTGCAATGCACTGTATCAGTGATGACTGTCCAGTCTTCACCGTAGTCGACACTTACTTACCCATTGTTACTTTATTTTCTGTTAGCTGGGCAGCTGCAGGGCTGCGCACTAGTGGCTTGACCAGCATGTTGAGATTCAAACATACAGTACACACTCATTTACATCATTAACCAGAAAACACCAGCAACATATACATCATACTGCTGTTTAAATGTGTTTTTTTTCCGTTACTCTTTGTGCTCTTTTTGTGGAGCGCTCCTTCCTGCTGTTTCTGTTTCTGTTCTTTTGTGCACTTCTCGGTTCCTTTAGCTACACAAAGCTCCGGGTGCCTCGTGACACAAAGCAGGACTTGTTTGAAAATTCCCTGGTCACCCACGCATGCTGTGTCCTGGATGCACCATGTATAGGGGTTGGGGAAGGGGGATAACAGGGGAATTAAATATTGTTATTAAAGAAGTGAACGTAATTTTAAGAATTGTGAGAAATTACTAATGAGGATGTGACACATTGTTATAACGTTTATATGTTTGTTAGTAGAATATATGTCAGTGGTGTGTTTGGTGTACTGTGGTATGTGTGATGGGGGCAGGGTTAAGAGGTCCTGTGTACGAAAGAGGAACACACAAACACACACAATGTCAAAGGTGTGTGAAAGTGAAGACATTGTGGCCAGGTCAGGATGCTGTGTTCAATATGGCCATAAAATATCTGTACATAGCGTCTGTGTTTTTGCATTGTATCTTTCATTCGTCACCTGTGTTTTTTTTTTGTGGAAGACTGGGAGCACCGAACAAAACCTTTTGCACTGAAGTGCTAGCATGGCGGAGCCATTATTGCGTAGGTGTAGATGAGAGGAAAGGACCATTTAACGCCTCTACGTGACAGCCAACAAGGGATAATTATTCTGTCTGTTCACTTTGTTGTTCTTTGTGATATTCCAAAAATAAAAGGGCGTGAGACTATGGGTTCTCTCAGAAATAAATAAAAAATATCTATAAAAAACATGTGAAGGTTAGTGATTACCCACTTTCAGAATGAAACACCACCTTGACCAGCTGCTTTTCAAGTATTAATATTTTTGAAAGTTAATCTAGTTCCTCCCTCAGAGACAAAGATGCTAGTGTTGCTAGACAGAAGGATGGGAGGATCTTGTTTCTTGTTTTTTTCAGATTCAAATCAGCATGAAATATATTTAGTTTGTAAGATGCAGAAGTTGTGTTGAACGTGACCATGACTTGATTTGTATTCTGTGAGGTTGTGAATTAATTGACAATTAGAGGTGGCACGAAGTTCAATAGCTAAGGCTCTTGTTGTGGTCGCAAGGTCATTAGCTTAAATCTCACAGTCAGCAGGTTTCACTATTGGGCCACGACCCCCAGTTGCTGCAGGAATTCTTTGACACTGTTTTCTGGCAAAAATGTGTCACTCAGGCATCTACTCAATATTTGAAGTATAATATATAATTGTTTCAGGTTTGCTCTGATTCTAGTTTGTCTTTGTGATTATTTTTTCCTATTTTACTGCCTTACAACTGGGTTAATCAGTGTGTCTGTTTACACCCAGGGTGAAAAGTGTCACACAGCATCCATTGGGCTATTTACACCTGGCCACCTTACTCCCAACCTACTGGCTCCACAAAAAAATGACAAAACTCAAAAAAAATTATACATCTCATTACACAAATTGAATGTTTATTGTGGAATACATACAGTCAAGTTGAAAGATTTCAAAACATCTTATCTGTTTTTGTGTCCTATGAATTTTGATGTACTGCTCCTTTAGCTAGCTATCTACACCAGGATTACGTGACGGCTGTGAAAGCTTCTATAGGGGTCTGTTGTGTCCCATGGGATTCGTAGAATCAAGGATGGCACGACTGGAAAATGTGCGACCAGGGAGAGTGTCTCTCAGCGTCGGAAAAAGCCAAAAATCGTTATGCACAAGTTCACGTGAGTAGGGAGCATAAGGAACCATTTCAAAGTCGTTGTTGAGAAGAAACCTCTGAAGAAGGGTTGCCCGAAGAGCAGGAGTGTTGTCTTGATGGAATAGAACACGTGCAGCCTTTTCCAGCTGTTTTTCTTGCAATGCTGGAAGAACCATCGTTTTCAAAACATGTTCAGAGGATGCGTTTGCATCGGCCATGCGAATGGGGTCTGAACTTTGTGAATAATGTGTACATCTAGGGGGTGACTATGTTGAAAAGTGACAGAAGTTTCAGCTTTCCGGTCCTTCCTCAGAAAAATATTAAGAGACCACAGAACTTGAATTCACCTCGTGTGAGTCATTCTTAAAACTAATATAAAACTTTGAGGAAGTAAATACGCTGCGGTTATAAGTTTGTGACAACGACCTATGTACCTCCCCTTTGTGTTAATTCTTCATTAATTTGGGGATTCAGCAGATATATGTTTCAGATTTTAATATTAGGTGCAATTAATCACATTGATGTCAGAAAACTGCACAACTAATTATTATTTTTTTATTGATTCCCAACCCTAATAATATGTATTGTTTATAATTATTTAATAGTGTCAGTTGCTGACTTTGAAAAGTTGAAAAAATAAAAACAGGGGATAAATATTTGAAAAAGCAAGCCATACGTAATCACAATGTCTATTGATTCGATCTATAATAACATATTGGAGCAAGAAAAAAAAATAACCCATCCTTCAATTTTTAGGACAGAAAGGTCTGCATATGAGCCTGGGACAGAATAATAGGATTATACTGAGAAACTGTGTCCCTACAGCCACCTTGAAATAGTCCCCTTGAAGAAATGAGTTGTTGAATTATTATGAATTGTTAATTATTATGGAATTAGTATTGCACTGAATTTTTCTTTTGGCATTTTAATAGTAATTGAATCTAGTAAAAAGACAGCAGGTTTGATTTCTCTAATGTGGCCAGCTGTGTGCCAGCGTGGCCATATGAATCGGATGCAGGCAGAGCAGAGTAATCAGGCCTATCAGGGCCAACTGGAGCCCATTGACTGAGGAGCCTGTGTGCAATTAATTAATTATGTAACCAAGCCACATTCCAGCCATTTGTCATTGTGGCACCTCCTACTGGCCTGCAAATCAAATTCTTAAATAATATGATATGTAGGATGATCTAATGGTTCAAAGACTTGGTTGACATTTGCTTGTTATAAACTAATAAAACTATTGTAAAACTATTAAAAATCCTGCAGGTAAAATAATAACGAATTCCCAATGTAGTATTCTTTTATTCTTTTGAACCTTTTTCTTTATTAGATAAAATTAATTTTACAACATAAATTAAAAATGTCAACATTTTACACCATGTAATTGTATATCTATTTTAATTGTTTTTAAAGAAACATTATATTACAGATACATGACAATGTAAATTATTATACATTACACACAGGTAAATAATTAAAGGCAGTACACTATTGAAAATAAGACATGCATTAAAACATAGTTACATTTAGTATAGGTACAATGATGCTTTTAGAAAACAAAACGGGGAAGCCCTTTGGATTGGTATATTAGTATTGTTATATCTCTTCTTCCCGAAAATGTTGGTTCTTATTTTATCACTTCATTTAAAAGGCCTACAACAGTGCAGCAATGAAAAAATAAAAACTACACAAATATATTTATTTTTCTTAAATTATGTAATTGCGGTGGATGTATTTGTTAATAGTCAGGGGCAGTGCGAAGGCTTTCTCTTTTGAGAGGGGATGCTCAGGGGCCCCATTATTTCACTCTCTTTGTATAATAAAATTTTAGTGGCAGTAAATAAATCCTCTGAAGCATTAATATTGCTGTTACTGTCAGTAGAGAAGTTCCCCTCAGACGACTTGCAAATATATTACATCATAGGGACACAACTAAGCGTAATAAAATAATTCCTCCACCCTCTCTCACCATTTATGCACCACATTTATATTTTTCTTCTTTTTTCTCATTTCTGTAGGTAAATATATAGCTAGCTGATGTCACACTACTTACTGAGCTAACAGGAAATGACACAACCATGAACAAATTCCCCTTAACATGATATTATGGCATTTTAACCAAAATCATTACGTAACTGATTGACCTAACTGATTTGTAACTAAACAAAATAATACAATAAAAAAAAAATAGAGATCAGCAGGGGGCCCCTAGAGTGTGGGACCCGGGTGTTTGACCTTCCCCCCAAATTTTACTTATATTCACAGTTGGTGACCCTTTATGCTGAAAATTCCAAACATTTTCAGGACAACAGTAATAATTTCGAGGTTGCAACATGGAGAGCTGGCACAAGATTACACTTTATATAACACATAATTATTGATAATATTTACATTTTATTTTAATCTGTATTTATCGTTCCCTTGGCTATGATTTATTTAGAAATGAGAAAACCCAAGCGAGCAGTGGGTCCTGCCGTCATTCAGCAGTGAACAGCTACCGCCGTTTCCTGTTTGAATTTCCCACTCAGTGACCAATCATGGGGAGATTGTACCTTGCGTCTGGCTCCAGCGCTGACATTCGACAGCGCCATCAATACTCATTAGTATGTGGTAATTTTTCAGCAAGATGTAATTATTTAAAGTGCCGTGATTGTATTGTTTGATGTAGCCTAACATGTTAACATGCATTGTGCTTGATTAAGTTTACTGTTACTGTCAATGAATTTCCATTTTTTTTCATTGTGGCTTATTAGTATGCCATATAAATCGACTGTCCAGAACAAGGTCACTGTAAGGCAGAAGAAAGTATATCACGAAAGGCATACTCTGTGGAAAGGTTAGAGTAACCAACTAATCTAGCCTAGATTTTTTTCGACTGTGAGTAGAAACCAGACACCCTGAAAGAAGCCAATGTGAACCTATGAGGATATCATGCACTTTTAAAACAATCAAATCTCCAAACCCGGAATTGTGATGCCGCAGTGTCACTCACCAGGATCCCCTGTCTTATTTCACATTTGCATAATGTATTGTTGTGAAAAGTATTGCTTTTCTACTAGATACTGTCATGTGTCTCGTTACCCCTTAGTATTTTAGTTCCTGCTTCTGTTCAGTTCCCCAGTGGTTCATTGTTCTTGCTAGATGGTAGATGGTGGATGTTTTATTGTGAAGATTCTGATGTTTGTGGTAGAGGATTATTCCCTGTGTTAGATGTTACCTGCCACATTGTTGCAGTTGTCTTTGTTTACTTTGGGCCTGTGTCATGCCACGTTCGCGCACCAAACCCGTCCGGGTCCATGACGTAAATGTATAGTTAGAGAAAAAGCTTTAAGCATTTTCTTCAACTGCCTAAGCCTTTTGCTTAGTTCTGTATATGCAAACATCTACCCACCGTATTTCAGCATATTTTCCTAGTCAGGGTTTAGGGCAGTAGGGACGTCTAGAGGAGCCAAGGACAGGAAGCTGGACACTTTTGCTAAATCATTTTTACCTATACAATTATACAAATTTTATTCTTTTCAATGCAATGGCTTCAAGGCTGTCTGAAAAATTAAATTGAGGGTATATCTATATTTTATAGCGATCAATGTGGGATATAAATGCGTTCAATGCGTTTTCCATTTTAATGCACTCAAGTTCAATTCAAAGGCAATGATATAATTAATTATTTAAAAATAGTATTAAGTATTGAAATGAATAGAATTTTGCATCTTTGAAATTGTTGCCCCAGAGGTTGGAAATTAGAAGGTGCTTATACGATGTGCTTCATTTTGTTAACATTACATGAACCATCAAAAAGTACCTTCACCTGAAGGTATTTTTTTTTTGCTCCCACCACTGACTTTTTTGCGTTGAATATTCATTTACATACCATTAACTTTGAAAAGTTAATTGTATTACTAATGCTAATTTCACAATTTCTCCTATTGTAATAAAATTAAACATGGCATCCAATTCAGGGCACCCCCTGCATTCTACCCTATCATTTCTGGAATAGCTTCCAGGGTCATTGTAACCTTGTACTGTGTATTAATAATCTGGTATACTTAGTGCCCCCATATCCTATCCTTTATCTTTCGTGCATTTTTTTTTAATGCTTTGCCGTGCTGGGAGCAGAGCCAAGGTGATGCCCTTTGCCAACCCTGCTGTCCCTTCATGCCAGTGTTTTCCATTCCAGTCCTCAGGATACACAGACAGTCAAAATTTTTACTCTCTCTCAAATCGCAGCAGGGGCTGGGGACGAACAGAAACGTGGACCGTCTGTGGGTCCCAGGGGACTGGATTGGAAAACGCCGCTTTAATGCATTGGCTATATCGCTGTCACACCCCGCAAAAAGAATGATAGCCCTGTTTGAGGAGGAGGGGGTCAGGCTGAGCTGGAAAGATCTGTAAATTCCCATGGTCACCCATTGGCCGCTGGTGCTCCACACTGCATGCATGTGTCTGCCTCCAGTATACCCAGTTCAGCAGCACTCACATCAATAATTCAGAAAAGTAAACTCTTGGCATGAGTTTCTCATTGTAGTTGATTTATACAATTCCTCAGGGGTATGGAAACAACTTTTTTGTTCTGTATTTAAAATCAGTTACTTTTATTACTGATCCTCCAAGCACAATTGCAGAGCAATGAATTTGATGGAATTTCAATAAAAAAATTGCAAATATTTTTTTCCTAAATGCAGCATTTACACAGAAAAGCATCTACAGTGAAAACATGCATCACCCTATAGTAACAATGTGTTACATTTCCTTTACATCAAGGAATCATTGGACATTTTCAGTTCAAGGTAAAAATAGCAAGAGGACCTTCATTAAGTCTTGGCTTATAAAATGATACCCAGATATTACTGTTGAAGTCTTTTTTCGAGATGCAGACAAAAACTGTTGACATCATCTGACTATAGGCTGTAACCTCGTGGAAAGTTCTGAATTTCAGCAAGCAATTAATAAAACCACACACCTTGCGCTTGATCATTTGCATTTAAATTATATGTCGAGTACTTTGTGACTTACTGTCATTTGTATTAACTAATGTAAGAGTCGTCCAGGATTAGGTAAGATAAATCATGAACTTCTGCTACTTAAATATTTGAGCATTAATATAATGTGGTAAAGGGGTTACAAAAAATAATCTGCAGGGGGTGATAATAGTT
>JAODUD010000002.1:7508231-7531276 GCA_026784285.1 Stomatorhinus walkeri | reverse complement strand
CCCCCCCCCCCCCCCCCCCCCCCCCCCCCCCCCCCCCCCCCCCCCCCCCCCCCCCCCCCCCCCCCCCCCGAGCCCACTCCAGGGAACACAGGGTACAAGGCAGGAGTATACCCTGATGGGATGAGGCCATCACGGGAAACACGCATGCACACACACACACACACACATGCACACACACATACACACAATTATACCTCAATCTATAAATGCTCCAATTGATATACTGGTCTCAATAAAAATTAATACTGTCACATTTATAAGAAGGAGGGATATCAAGTAGGGAATTTATTTTTTTTTAAGATTTTTTTTTTTTTTAGTCATGAAGGAATTCTTCTTGGTTGCCATGGAGACATTTGTTCCATGGTTCAAAGTGGCGAGATGTCAAAAGCTGGTTGTGCTTAGTTTGACAGTGAAGCGCAATGTCACGAGGTGTGGGAGAATTAGACGCCATATGTCGACCACAGTTAAGTATGCCCTTATTTATATCTTGAGAAGTGCTGTCTCAGTCGATGTTGATTGAGGGAGTCATTCTAGATAATTTTCCAGAATGAAAAAAAAGATAGACTGGTGTGGCGCTGAGTGGTATTCATGGAGAAAGGGCAATAAGCATCTATCTATTTAAAACGTCACACCTCAAGAAATTAAGACTTTAAATAGGGTCGAAGGGTTAAGTTACATTTCTCACCAATACTATTGCAATATTAATTCTGAGCCATTTATCAAAATTTTATGAAGAAATGCATATATACAGATTCTAAAAATTTTAAGACTTTTAAGAGGGTCAAAGGGTAGCGAGATACATTTTTCACGAGTACAATTGCAATATTAATACTGAGTCAAATATCAAAATTTAGTGAAGTAATGGATGTATACAGTGCAAGCTGTAGAAAGGGCCTTCAAATTAATATTTATATTTATCTAATATTATATTCATATTTATGTAATGCTATTCAAGAGGATAATATGTCATTTTTACTATATAATATTTTATTTTTTTGATTAAAAGTTCATTTCTTTATTATACTCTGTAATGGGCAACCATTTATCAGCTTCTATAAATTACAATGTAACAGATGCTTCTGTCCAATTGAGAATCAAAGAGCAGAGTCAGGCATCATCTGTGGAGCGATAGAGGTTAGGGGCCCCGCTCGAGGGCCCCATGGTGACATCCCCCTATAGCCAAGCCATTTAAAACGCCACCCTCCCACATGCATATTTTTGGTGCTGTGTTGCACTTCCATCAATTAAGTTGTGAGGTGATTTCTCTAGCTGGAAAAAGGTGAATTACTTTAAAGATATCCATCCAATTTCCAAAACGCTTATCCTTCTGGGTCGCGGGGGAGGGGTTCCGGAGCCTATCCAGTAAGTTACGGGCACGAGGCAGGGAACACTCACACACCATTCACTGACACATACACACCTACGGGCAACTTAGTAACTGCAATTAACCTCAGCGTGTCTTTAGACTGCGTGAACCCAGACGAAACCCCGTGATGACAAAGGAGAACATGCAAACAGAATAAAGACATGTCAATATCATTCATATTTCAGTTTACATACATGTAAGCATGCATTCTTTCTAATTGCCGGAAAACGTTTTAGCCAGAAGGCGATGATTCCTTCAGCGGCGGACAGGAAACGTACTCAGACCGCTCACCAGACAGTGACGCCCGGCTGGGGTTATCGAGGAGGATGAGCTGCCCGGGAGAATTATCCCAGGAAGTGCAGTTTGTTACTCTGCGTACCTTAAAATGTTTGCCTGCCAAATATATACAGCTTAGCCGTGTTCTGCTGTTGCTTTGTCACAGCATGGAAGGTACCGTTCAAGTCTTTTTTTAGTTTGGAGCTCTGCCGCTGATTAACACCTCTGCTCAATGACTATCTGCCTCAAATTATAAGCCTCATTTGTCAGTAAGTGTGTGTGTGTGTGTTTTATATATATATATATATATATATATGGGGCATCCTCAGATAGCTGTGTGCTTATATTACATGGGTCTTTAACACATTATATTTACATACATACAGCTCTGGAAAAAATTAAGAGACCACAGCACAATTTTTTTTCACTAATTTCTCAGTTTATGGGTGTGCATCCATGTTTTTTTTTTTCTTTTTGCCAAACTGCGGCCTGGTTCTTCCCTGTTTTTCATTAATGAAGGGCTTCTTCTTTGCTTTATGGGACTTCAATCCTGCTTCGTACCTGATACAAACTGAGCTAACAGTGCACTTCACACCTGCACTTAATGTTTCCCTGTCCTTTTGAAGGTCACTTCATGTCATCCTCCGATTGATGACAAACTGTCAGATAAGTTAACGGTCGTCTCTGGCATTAGAACGTCGCTTCCGGCCTCTACCTGGCTGGTTTCTGGTCGTTCCCAGCGTTTCCTGCTTCACCTTATATTTGTGTACTGCCGTCTTAGAAATGTTGAACCTGAAAGCTATGCTGCTCAGCGCAGCCTTCTGCCAGAACCATAACTAAACCATGATTTAAAAATGCAGATTTTGTATGGTCTCTTAATTTTTTCTGCAGCTGTATATGTCTTTCAACGGTGTGAGGAGAAAATGCACACTCCACACAAGGACTGGGTGTTTCATCCCCAAAGCCCAGCGCTCGGGGATGCCCTAGCTGCTGAAGCGCTGTGCCTTCCTGAGTGAATTGTTGATACATTTTTATCAGTAATCAAACTTGATCAGTCGGGGCAATTAGCAGATTGGCTTCATCATGCACCTTTTCTTCCATCCAGCTGTGAACCTGATTTGTTTTATACATACTAAGAGGTATATAATTTAATGATTATTTTGCTGAATCGATAAAATGTGTCTTTGATTTACTGGTAAACTGGGGTATATTACACAAATATATATAAATTAAATGGATGCATTACTTTTTTGAAAATAGATGTGTGTGTATGTGTGCGTGTTTGTGTGTGGTCCAGGTATACCTTACCTTGTGAGGACCAAATGTCCCCACAACGTGATGAATGCCCATTTTTTTTACCTTATGGGGAATAGGAAACTGGTCACCATATGGGAAAACTCAATTTTATAAAAATCTGTGACTGCAATGAAAAAACTACAAATGCAAAAACTCTTGTATTTTGTTTGGTTACTTATGGTTATGGTTAGGGCTGGGTAGGGGTTAAGGTTGTCATAGTTAGTATTAGCCTTTTATACCCATAGAAATGAATGAGCGGTCCCCAAAACGATATGCTTATACGACTCTATATGTGAGTGTGTGTGTGTGTGTGTGAGAGAGAGAGAGAGAGAGAGAGACATAGAGAGACAGAGGAAGGGACAGTTTTTACTTATTCCCAGGACTGCAAAATAACAAGGGCTGGAGGCACAATCAAGTGAAAATGAGGCCAACAGGGAGCTTAGTAAGGAAAAAACTTTCTGTTCCACTCTCTTGAAGCATCGAGTCACAGCTGTACGAAAAATCAGCTGAAGGAGAACTGCCTTTACAAGCTCTGCTACACTTAAATTTGACAAACATGAGGGTCAAGTAAGGCGTCAAACATAGTGCCCAGTGGAGGAACTGACAGCAGCGATAAATAATATCAGACATCCGTTATGCAGTAGTTTAACACCAGTAACCCAATCGCATAACTGACTAGTTATTAGGCATGTGAATCATAATTCATTTAAAATCAAAAGGAAAATTTTGTATACATATATGTATATATGTGTGTGTGTGTGTGTGTGCGTGTATATATATATAAGTCTATATATGGTCTGATCTGGATGTAATTTGGTGCATGTGCAGACCAGCTATGGGTATGTAAATGATTCGATTTGCAAGGAGCTGGCATGTCCAGGCACCAGACACAGAGAGGGTCTCGTTGTAGATGCATTAGATGGCATTTGCATGAGGCCAGGTGGTCATAGGCACCCGATGTTGGAACCAATGAGCAAATGAGGACACCCACATGCGTCATGAAGGTTCCGGTTGCCCAAGACAGACCACACAAAGGGAGGATTCTTGTAAGGTGCATTACAGAAACCCATGACATCTGCACCTGTGTGCACGACGGCTGGCAACAACCGGACTAGGAGTTGACTATCCCATGCTCCCGTTAACACCAGCGAAGAGACCACTGCGTTTGGAATGGTGCCATAACCGAGAGACAGGTACTGATGATGAATGGCATTGTACCATGTTCAGCAATGAATCTTCGTTCTGTATTACTTACCTTCAGAAGGGTCCTGGGGTTTACCCTCACATGGGTCCTTTGGTTTACCCTCGCAGGGTGCCTGGGGTTTACCCTCACATGGGTCCTGGGGTTTACCCTCGCAGGGGTCCTGGGGTTTACCCTCAAACGGGTCCTGGGGTTTACCCTCATACGGGTCCTGGGGTTTACCCTCGCAGGGTGCCTGGGGTTTACCCTCACATGGGTCCTGGGGTTTACCCTCGCAGGGGTCCTGGGGTTTACCCTCAAACGGGTCCTGGGGTTTACCCTCATACGGGTCCTGGGGTTTACCCTCGCAGGGGGCCTGGGGTTGACCCTCGGAGGGGGCCTGGGGTTTACCCTCGCATGGGATCCTGGGGTTTACCCTCACATGGGTCCTGGGGTTTACCCTCGCAGGGGGCCTGGGGTTTACCCTCGCAGGGGTCCTGGGGTTTACCCTCGCAGGGGGCCTGGGGTTTACCCTCACACGGGTCCTGGGGTTGACCCTCGCAGGGGGCCTGGGGTTTACCCTCGCAGGGGGCCTGGGGTTGACCCTCGCAGGGGGCCTGGGGTTTACCCTCGCATGGGGTCCTGGGGTTTACCCTCGCAGGAGGCCTGGGATTGACCCTCGCAGGGGTCCTGGGGTTTACCCTCACACGGGTCCTGGGGTTTACCCTCACACGGGTCCTGGGGTTTACCCTCGCTGGGGGTCTGGGCCTGTCCAAGGCATCACAGGCCAGATGGATGAATGCCACTCAAAGGGACACACATTTATGCACACTATGGGTAACTTAGAGAAGACAGGTGGCCTAACTTCATGTCTCTGGGTTCTCAGAGCAAACCATGCCATGGTCAGAACATGCAAGCTCCACACACAAAGGAGCAATGGTAGGATTGTAGCTGCGAGCCCTGGAGTCCTATCCACTTAATTACCATGCTTCAATGTGCTATTATACTCTTTAATTCCAACTAATGTTACTTAAAATTCCAGATGTAGAACACAACTTAAATTGAATAGATACTAATCATGAAAATTTTATCTGCGGTAGAAGAAAATAGTTCTACTAATAAATATGATTTCTGCTCATAGATGCAACATATTTTGGTATCATCGTTCATGTACATAGGTATAAGTGGGTTATAGGTGTAACATAGGTATAAGTGGGTTAATGCACTTCAGACATACATCTTTGAACTCACTCCATTGTGCATCTGCTGGTCCTTTGTCTCCACAGTTATGTGTTTTACGTATAATGCCTAGCTTGTTGTACATTGAGCATTGCTTAGTGACAGCGAATACATGTCCTGTAATGGACTGGTATCCTCTATTACTCAGGACTTACAGTAGTTTATTACAGACATCAATCATTGTAGCCTTAGCACTATCAATCTGTCATATTTAGCTTAAATCCATATGGGTAACACTTTACATGACGGGGCACAAATACTGGTAATAATTCGGTTATTGCTGATAAACAATGAACAAATCATGAACAAATAGAATCGCTACTTCAGATAATAGATGCATCAGGATTCATTAAAGATGAACAAACACAAGATCAGTATTTCACTTGATTTGTTATGAAACCTTATCCCTGACCCAGCCCTAACCTTAACCATATGTAATAAAGCAAACTATAACACGTTTAGCAGATTTAGGTTTTCATGAACTTGAGATTATCCTTGCGGGGACTGAAGCAAATGCTCCACAAGGTAAAACATTACAGATTTTATCACATTTTGGGGATATCTAGCCCTGACAGTGTAATAATTACAAAAACACACTCTCTTGCAGAAAAACACATACTATCGCCACAACTTTTGGTACCAGAGAGGTAAAACTCACCCGGAAGCTGCATTAATTCCACTCCATATAGTGTTTGCTATTCCAAGCAAATACATTGTATTCCTGTCCTCTTTTTATTTTTCCAGTTTTCTGCAAAGAATGTTGATACATCAGCACTATTGCAAAATGACACTGTCCGCAAAAAGCATGTGTTGTTTTGGCTTTTAACCAAAGATTGGTATCAGTGATACATATCTATAATGTCTTAGCTGACAGCCTACATCTCTTTTCATCACATAACTTTTTTCTTCCTTGCTTTGCTGCTGAAGCCTCTGGGATTGGCTCGCCACCCTGAACAGGGCAAGCAGGTACAGAAAGTAGATGAATGGATAGACATTTTTTTTCTGACATGCCCCAAAACAGCGTTTATATAAAAACAAGGTCGCATGAATAGAGTTTTGTGCTACACTTTATTCTGCCTTGAATGTGTTTTCTTTAGTTCATTAAGCACAATTGATTTGCTCTCACAGTGTATCCTTGTCCAAAGACATTTCCTCACAAACAGGCCACTATTACTGTAAGAAAATATCGAATGTACTTCAATCTGTCTGAAAAAAAATAATATTATATTACAGGAAAAACTGCAGGCATAATAATTGAAACCTGCAGGAAATGAATCATAACGATAAAGAAAAAGATTTTATATAAGCTCATGATAAGATGGACACTATAAACTAATTTAAGTTTGCTGTGAACGATATTAAACATTTTTAATAGTGTAAAGTTGTCTTTGGGGTCTTGAAGGCTTTCTGACTTCTGAAGGTTCAATGAAAATATAAAGCTGGCCTTTTATTGAGCAGCACTGATGCTAATGTCAGCATATCCTTTGCAGTGGTTTAAACTGGTACTCAATCACAAGGTAAACTGTTGCCACTGAAGACATTTTGAAATGAGCTTGCTGTAAATGTAGTATCTTGCCATGTTTTTTAATATTCTGTAATTGGTTTCCTTCATAAATATACTACAGTAGAAAGACAAATGACATCCATATCTAGTGTTATATTATTAAAGCAATGAAATCAATAAAAAGGCACATGTATAATTTATTACCTCCGAACTCCCATTACTGTCACCCTCAGCCCACGAGGAGGAATATTATAGATGCTGGAAGCAAAATGAGACCTATTTTAATTTAAGAATTGTTAAGGAGTCCATAAAGACCAAATGGAACCATGCGCATGTTTTCTGGCACCGATTTAGGTATGATGATGATTTGACTGCAAGAAGTAAGAATCCCTTAAGATTTACTCTGGGTTGACAAAACACAACTTACTGCTATGGTGCCTATTTCAACTAATAAATCTGTGTGAATATCTATGGCAAGGTGACGTTACTGGATTCAAAAGCTTATAACAGATGCAATCAACAACAGTGTACCCGCATGACTTCAGGAGGAAGATGCACTGGAAAAGGACTGTAACTGAGAGAGGAAGGGGTACCTATAATCAGAATGGCTTCCTGAGGGTCAGAGATCAAAGCAGTCTTTTGGTGTTTTGTTTATAAGTTATAGATTGATATTTCAGTTTTGTGGAAATCAATTGTTGTGGAACTTTGATGCAACTCAGATACGAACTGTACGGTTCTGTACCATATGGGTGAACAAAAAAAAAACTGACACAAGTGCCAACCATAACACTGAATAGTTGCACAACATTGCACAGTAAAGGACTGAAACTTCCTGGTTGGTCTTGGCAGACCGTATATCCGACTCCTCCGCATCCCAGGTGGTCCCCCCTGCTAACTTGGCCCTCTTCAAGTGCATCATTACATGCACGATGCACGCAGGGTGCTGCACTGATGAGGATGCACTCCCCAGTGTGCCAATTCACTAAATAGTGAATAATAACTTGGGAGTATATAACATGCAAGTATGTGTATTTGCATGTACATAAAATCCTTGCTAAAGAGCTGAGCAACCAAAGTAATTATGATTGCTCTCTTCATACGTGGGGTTGTACCAGCATGACAGATCAATAGATGAAATAGAATGTTATGTGACCAGAGAGATCAGCACCAGCAGACTAACTTATCAGTCTGCCGGCCCACTGGAAGCAGCGACGTCTGAACTTTCAGAAAGCAAGTCATTCAGTGTGAGACTCAGGCGCTGCACTGTACATATTCCATTAGTGTCACTGGGCACGGCCTGGGCAGTGAGCAGGCTCATCCACAGCACTCAGACTAAGCATGGTTTAACTTGGGCTTCCCAGTGGGACTCATATAAACCTGTGGAACCATGAGTAAACTATCAAGTATGGCAGAAGGTGAAAATGTAACAGAAAACTGTGTGAACTGCATAATGCAATATAGCAAACATGTTGCCAAGGTGGCGGAGAATCACAGAGAAAACTTACACCACCCACATTTCCATAACTCAGAGGACAGCGGGGTGTACTGCCATGTCTATAGCTCAGATAACAGGCAGCGTGCCACAGTGCAGCCGAAGCCTAAGGACTGTGACTATGACAGCATATAAAGTAATGAAATGCAAAGGAAATAACTAGTAAATGCAACAACAGTTTGTAGTGATCTGAGTTTAGGCTGACGTCATTCAAGATCACAGCCACCAGAGAAAATGCCACAAAAAATTAGCAGGGTTTTACCAGTGACACTGTCGTCTTAGATGGGTGTGGAAGAAGTCGACGTGTAGAGACTTGAAACATCCAGCCATTCATATAGTCATATAATGCATTTAAGTCACATGAGTTTTTATATATGTTTGTTGCCAGAGAAGGCAGCCGATGTCACATAGTACAGCACGCAAGAACTGCAAAACTTAAGGACTGTATCCGCAACAAAACACTAAATTTATATTGGAATAGGGAGGCTTCAGTCAAGAAATGCAAATTTTAAATGACATGCAATGTTTTATGTTACTCAAAAAAAAAACAGCAAACTGAGTTTGTGCGGATTGGCTTCAAATGAATGGCTAAAAAAGGATGGACCAAAGGGTGAAGACCAGGGAGTTATTCCGTCAGTGAGCAGAAAGGTTACAGACAAGGCAAGAATGCAAAATAATTAGGCAGACATTACACATAATGTTAAACTTCCAGACGAGAAGAATGCAAGAATGCAACAAACTTGCATCAGAGGATTGGGGAATAAGGGAGCAGACAGGAATTTTTGCTGAGGGCAAAGTGAAACACCACTACATTAAGAACATTCAGGTAATTCAGCCGAATAACATAATAACTTTGAATACATTAAAAACATGCCCATTAATTGTGTTGCCACCTCATTTACAAAGTGTTATGGTAACCAGTATACATGTACAATGATCACAAAATATTATGTTAAAAGTATTATAGTAATATGGTGTTTCCTCAAAGTTAATTAAACAACCAGAAATACATTTTTAAGTTGTGGAAATAGGCAAATTTTAGCACTGTATTTGCGTGGTGGTGCAGTGGTTAGCACTGTTGCCTCACACCTCTGGGACCTGGGTTTGAGTCCCCGCCTGGCTTCCATGTGTGTAGAGTTTGCATGTTCTCCCTGTGTCGTCATGGGGTTTCCACTGGGCACTCCGGTTTGTATCTATCAGAAGATTTTTTTTTTTTTCAATAAAAATCTCGTAAGTCAAGTGGCAATTTATTTTACGCAGAATTCACACACTGATCACAGGCTATGGGTCTTTATTAAACAGTGCTTCATGTCTCTTGCCCAGCTGCTGGGGAGCTGGCCGCACAGTGCATATTTTTGTTTTTTATTGTCGGAACAGAAACAGTGGGACCCAAAATCAGTGATCTGGGGTTTATTAAGGGAAACCAGTGAGCAGACAGTAAATCGGCTGGCAAAGATGGGGATTCGGTTTTACAAACACGCGGAGAACAGGAGGTAAGGACGACGGGGAAATCTGGGGGAGGCTTAGGTAAAGGCGTTCAGGAGCTAAGGACAGGTCACCAGACAGAGATAGAGCTAGAGCTCTCAGGAAGCGCCATTCCAAGAATGATGTAGCACCGACTGAGTGCTCGGGCAGCCGGCTTTAAATCAGCAAGGAGCAGGTGTGGTTAATCAAGCCTGGCCCTTAGCTCGCCGGTGCACGTGGAACACGACATTTGTTTACTCTCCTCGTTGCTTTTTGTCATTTTTCCTCTGAACACCTCCATGGTTGCTTAGTAAGTCCCACTGTCATGCATATGCATAATGGTCCAGTTTCGCCAACCGTTGTTTAGCAGAAATTTCTTCCTAAAATGCACTTATACAGTTTTCATGAAGATTGTAACATTCATTATTGTTTGCATATTTGGGTCTTGTTACTAAGATATAACACAATCTATGCATATTCGAGGGTACACTTACACACATTTGAGTGCTGACAAGTTTTTGCTAAATAATTGCTTCTTGTATTTTCTTCGTCTGCAGTTATATAATACAGGATTTAAATTACAATAATATTTGGTGTAGCATTAACTGCACCTTCATGATGCTTTTTTTTTGCATTCATAAAACGTTCGGTGCACATTCATAATGTATTCATTAAGTATTCATAAAACATTTATAAACATCATGTATGTGTACCTTAAAGTCATAACATCCCTTAACAGCTATTTAATGATATATATTTTTTAAATAATTATTAAGTTATTAAAATGAGTAATAGTCTCCCATGCATCTTTTTTGTGCGACTTCATCGCCGCTTCAGAAGGCAGCTCGTTTGCTTTTGTGCGACTTCATCGCAGCTTCAGAAGGCAGCTCGTTTGCTTTTGTGCGACTTCATCGCAGCTTCAGAAGGCAGCTCGTTTGCAGATCCCACCTCCCACCAGCCCCACTTCACAACTAATTAAGTTTTTCTTATGTTTGGAGTCCGGGTCTCCACCGTCTTTAGATTATATATTTATACATTCTTGCCTTCTTTCTCAACTTTTCTTCTTAATTTGTGTGTGTGATTTCTTTGTTTGCTCACAAACAGGAGCAAAGGAACGGTTTTTTGTTCAGGGGTGCTGCCTTACAATTTCCGTAACTACATTTGTTACTACATTTCATTTTATTATAATTCAAAATCCTAATCCCCTTTGACATTCCCATAATACATTCAGCTATTAAAACACACACACACACACATGTTGGTGTACCTGTCTAAATGGGGACCGCCCATTCATTTCTATGGGATTGAACCCTAATCCCAATCACGACACCCTTAACCCCTACACGCCCCTAACCTTAACCATAAATAACCAACCCAAATACAAGACTTTTGGCATTTTTACTTTTTTATTGCATTTACAGATTTCTATAAAACTGAGGTCATCCAAAAGATGTCCCCAAAAGTAGGGAAATGTCAGGTTTTACTACACTTTGGGGACAATTTGGTCCTCAAATGTGATCTACGCAAACCCCTCCCCCCTCCACACACACATACACACAGCTCTGGAAAAAATTAAAGCACCACAGCACATTTTTTTTTTCACTCTACCACAAAATCAACATTTTAGACAATGAAGGTGTTTTATTTGAGTCTGCATTCAAAGTAATTTCAAACATTTGAGAAAATCGATATGTTACAGTAATTCATTTTTGACGATGACCCATATACTCCCATTTGTGTTAAATCAAGATTAATTTGGGAATTCAATGTATAAATATTTGTGACTATAAGTTTTAATATCAGGTACAATTTAATTGCATCTCATGAATCTGACATAGACCTATCTTCTTAGGACCTTTCTCAAGAACAAGTTTAAAGAAAAAAACTGATGATACTGGTAAATGAGGCCCAATTTTCTTAAGGCTTTCGCAATCAACTTGTAATGTGTTCACTAAATCTTCAGTGCTTTGGCGTAGGGACATAGCGCCACTACAAATATATTCAAAAGTACTGGATAGCACTGAATAGAACAGAAATTATTCGATTTTTTCAGCATTAGGATAGCTAACCAAGAATTATATTTTGTAGCTTTTGTTTTTCTTTTTTATAACTGATGACACATTCTACAAATGAATGATTTTCCCCCATTTTCTTAAGCTGACACAGAATCAATTTACCAATAAAATTGAGTTTTAAGAAAGGATGTTTTCAAAACCTACTGTGATTGCCATAGTCTCTCTAGGTCAAAGAAAATAACGTTTCAGGCAAAAGTAGCTAAAAAAAACACAATTAAGTCCTTGGACACCTTTGCTATATGCAATAAGCTGTTGTCAAGGACGACTGCATTAGATTTGTGAGTTATTGTTCAAGTTTGAAGAAAGGGAACCAAGATATGTGATTAAAATTAAGTATATGCATCTTACCTCCATGGATGTCTGATGAATATTTTAGTCCTTTGCTTCTAAACACTGTTCTGTTACTGACACACTGTCTGTAGATGATTCCTTGGTTTGTATAGCAATTAAAAACCTACTTTGTGTTGGCACGTTTTTTGCTTCTTCAACTTTTTTCTCTTTCGGACATAGCTTTTCAATTATATGTTTATAGATTTATGGTGTATCAAAAAATGTGAATGGTATGCTGATTTTTGCAAGCAATGCGTTTAAATTGTATTCACCATTAGACAATGTTCATTTTGAAGTAGAGTTTAAAGAAGTTACTGTGTTCTATCGTCTAGCTTTACATGTACTGTATATCTTCATATGCCAAATATAGAAATATACTGCAAGGACCTGTCCTAACTTTGGAATTTGTGTAATATTCTTAATCACATTTCCAGATATTTATTTGAACTGTTTGTGTGTTTTGATGCACTGCATCTTACTACAATTGCTTTTATTTAACTTTATTTGAAGCTTTAGTTAATGTGTTAAATAATACAATTTAGGCAGGTTTCTATGCACTAAGATGTACCAGGTATTATGGAAAATAACTGAAGTGTATTGATATCCAATTTACACTGATCAGCCATAACATTTAAACCACTGAGAGATGAAGTGAATAGCATTGATTATCTCATTGCAACGGCTGCTAGTAAGGATGCCATTGTATTGTGTTGCCGGCTCGATGCTGACTGTACATATTTGAGAAATAAATGTTGTAAATATCTTGTATTGTACTTGTACTGCGGTGTGTGTAAAGTGCTGTGTGTTGGATGATTGTGTTAGCAGTGTGTACATGTGCGTGCGTGTGTGTGTGTGTGTGTGTAGTTTATGAGGGTAGCATGGCAGGCACTGTCTGCTGTGGGTTGACGGAAAGCTGGTGTTATCAAAAAGCCATTTGTGGTTTTCCGCAATTGGAGTCTGTATCATGTATAACTAATCGCTACAATATATTAGGCAAGTGATCAGTCAGTTCCTGAACAGAACACTCAGTCTTGTGGGGTGTTCCTGGTATGCAATGGTCTGTATGTACCTAAGGTGGTCTGTGGAAAGCAAACTGCTGAACTGCACCCAAGACTCACTGTTGCATATGGGAAGTAAAGGCTAGTCAGCTTGGTCCAGCCCACAGGAGAGCTACTGTAGACAACAGAAAACAGAAAAGGTTAATGCAGTCTATGATAGAAAGGTGTCAGAACAGACAGCGTATCACAGCTTCCTGCATATGAGACTTAGCAGCACCAGACTGGACTGCGCATGCTGTGACCCCTGTCCACTGGCAAATGGGGACGTGAGTGTTGGAAATGGGCCAGGGAGCAATGGAAGGAGGTGGTCTGGTCCGATGAGTCACATTTTCTGTTATATAAGGTGGACGGTTGGGTGTGTCTTTTACCTGGGGAAGAGATGGCACCAGGATGCACTATGGGAAGAAGGCAAGCCGGCAGAGGCAGTGTGGTGGTCTGGGCAACGTTCTGCTGGGAAACTTTGGGTCCTGGCATTCATGTGGATGTTGCTTAGACACATACCACCTACCTAAACACTGTTGCAGACAAGTACATTGTTTCTTGGCAACAGTATTCCCTGATGGCAATGGCCTCTTAATGTGCCATGCCACACTGCAAAAAAAAAAATGCTCAGGAATGGTCTGATGAACATGAAAAAGTGTTCATTGTGTCGACTTGGCCTCCAAATTCCCTAGATCTCCATCCGATTGAATACCTGTAGGGTGCGCTGGACAAACACAGTATTAGGAAGGTGGTCTTAATGTTATCACTATTCTGTGTAGGTAATTTGAGGAGACATAAATATTTTAAGAAGTTGTTTAAATATACAGTGTGGAAGCTGAAAGACCATCTGCATTCTGAAAAAAATGCTTTTACTGATATACACACTAAAATGCCATCTAATTATGCATAAATCATCTGGCATAATCAAATGTTTCAATAGATTTTTCCCCAGGTGTGGCCAGTATAAATGAAGGTATTCATCTGGCTGTAATGAGAATATCTATTCACCCTGATAGAGAATTGACATTTGTGATTTTTATATAAGTGATACAGATCTTGCTATAAACATACTGTGGAAGTCCTGATAAGGGAAGTATTGAAAAGCAAAGGAATGTTAATTTCACGGTACCTGCATCAGCAAATCGTAGATTTGAAGCTACATTTTACTTGTAGAATTATTTTCAACAATGTGGCAGAACATTCTGTAACACTGCGTTTAAAATATTAGTTATTTTCCACAAAATAGCCCATTCTTCTGTTTTATAAAAAAGCAATGTTAGTAGTCAGTAGAACCAGCCACAGTAAAATGGGTAACAGATGATTTTAAATCAGTAGTCTTTTATTCTTTCTTGGGAAATTTAGTAGGACACTCATAAGAACAGGCATAAAAATAAATTTAACTTAGAAAGCTTTGAAGCTTGACACCTCTAAGTAAAGAAGACCCCTACATTTGATGACCTATCAGGTCTGTAGTTCTCGTAAAAAAATATGTATTGGAACACATAACAAACACATCATATCCCTTTCACGTCTGCCATTTAACGGTTATATTACGTTCATAATTACGTGAATGAACGATCAAGCAAGCTAAGCTCAACTAAGCATGCTGTCTGTCGCACTGACAGAAATCTGTCGTTAAACTGAATGACACGTTTAGAAGATTTGAATTAAGTCTTCCACCACATTAAATATGAGTTATTGCTGTATATCATCATAAATACTTGCATGCACTGAATAGTCATTTTAGAGCAAGTAGTACTCCAAATAGTGTAGGCAAACATTTGCATTTACTGGTTTCCTGATAAATGCAATTTTCCCCCAAGTCATGAATACCAGTGTTTTCTACAGCACCTGACTGATCTATGTCCTTTGTACCATGCTGTAAATGGATTACACATCCATATAGGATAATAAATTAATCTGGTGTCTTTATTGTATGTTTATGTGTCTAATAATTCTCTTCCGCCATCACCTCTCCAGCCATGTCCTTATCAAATACACTGCAGCACTTGTAATTCTTACATCATTTCATCTCACATTCCATCTACTGAGAGAGAATATTGAACAGGTGCCCATTCACATCACGGTGTGTCTAGAGCAGAAGCACAGAGACTTGTTTTAAAATATATATTTAATCATATTATATTTATACCTGTGCCTATTCACATTTGCATGGCAGTTAGATGTTAATGTTTATTGACTAACAAGCATAAGTATAAATATTGAAATGCAAATTAGTTTACTTTGTTAACAATTAATATAATGAATATTTAATAATAAAGCTTCCTTTACCTCACAAGTTAGCCTTGTCCTTACGTTCTCCCCTTATTCCCACACATGAGTTTTTCTGAAATGGATATTTGTCTGATTTCTATTCAAGTGAGTATCCAATTACCAACATTTTAAATTTTCTCTAATTGCCAATCTATGAGTGTGCAGAGTACAACACATGGGATAGAGAGATGGAGAGCGCATTGCTTATCATAACCCCCCCTCCTACTGTATGTAATCCCTACAGCTGCCACACCCCCAACCTCTACAATATCTAGCTCCCCTGAAAACGCTCACCACCTCCCCCCTACAAAGCCTTTATTAAAAGCCCAACTCTTTGTGACTTATTTCAATGTAATCAGGTGTGTGGCTGTCCTTTCATGTGTCACCACTAAGTGACACTGCTTCAGTGTTGGAGCGATTTGTCTCTCAATGAAATCACAGACCAACATAATGGCAAATTGTGACAGATGTTGTGATCAAATTGCAATTTTACCGGAGACGTGATTTTACTAACATAGCCTACATAGTGTTTTAATATGGACACAGGAAAGGATGACAATCCCTGGAAATTACATGTAGATTTTCATCCATATAATGCTTTTCGAAGTGGTAATAAGACCCATCAAATATTTTTTTCAGTTTTCATGTCCACAAGGTCGAAAATATTATGTTGTGTCACTTCCCATTGCTGTCACTAAGTTGAATTGCTTCCATTTTGGGGCAGTTTGTCTCAGACTATTTTCAGTTTCAGTTCTTTAGCCATATAATGTGTTTAGAAAACTTGAAGAAGTCTGACAAATACTTTTTGAGTTACCATGATAATGGAATCAAGTATCTGAAACCACCCTTCTGTGCCACCTTTTTGTGGCACTACTTTAAATTTTGTGCAGTTTCTCCCAAGATTTTACCACTTCCAAATCTTCTCCTATATAATGTGTAAAATTAAACCCTTGAATACTTTTTGTGCTAGTTTGACAAAACTTGTAATGAGGTGTAGATTTTCATAATATTCTTCTGAAGTAGTAAAACATACTTCAGAATGTAAAACATAGCATAACATAAGATATAACATAAGATATGTCAAATAGTTTTTGAGATCACAGTTACGATATCAAATGTCACCTGCAGCCACCCTTCTCCTTGCTACCACTATGCATTGTTGCTTCAATTTTGGGGTGATTTGTGTCAAATTTTTTTTCAGTTCCAGATCTTTACCCATATAATATGTTTTCAAAGTTTTAAAAAGATCCACCAAACACTTTTTGAGCTACTGTCCTAATTTGGCATGGCACTGCTTTGACTTTGGTGTGATCTGCCTCAAATTTGATCAAATCTTTACACATATACACATATAATATCTTTACAAAGCTTGTAAAGATCTGTCAAATTTTTTTTCAGGTAGCTCCAAAACCATCCAGGGATCTGGTATAGGACCATCCAGGGATCTGGTAAAGAAGAATGAAAGTGAAAGACGTCTCTAACAAATAATCTACTCTGCCGCTATTCACATGCCAGTCCTACAGAACTTGCACAGAACAGAAAAATCTGCACCTCTGCCTGTAACCAAATGTTATGAAGGTAGTGACTATTTTGAAGCACATTATATATTAGGAACAATTTTCAATTTTCTTGAACGCTTCTTCAATTCTCTTTGTTTTGTACATTAAGTTGTTTGTTATTATTTTTTTGACATTTGCAGAAAACATCACAAAATAACCTAGTTTCCAGAATGTCATGACCTGCTCGTTCGATCCTTCCTTGTGCCCACGCCCCCCTCATTACCTCGTGTGAAACCCCGATTGTTTTCAACCGTTTCGTTTCATTCCTGATTAGTCCTGTGTATTTAAGTCCACGTACAAATCTGTTTCCCCAGTCCGGTCATTAATGTTGCTTGTCTTGGAGTTTAACCCGTTCAATAAAGTCCTTCGTTCATATCCACGGCTTCGTTCGCCTGCTTGCCTGAACCCGACGTGACACAGAATGTGTACAAAATTTTTAACTGGTATTTCAAATATTATACATGCTTATACCACGGCTTTGATAAATACTATTTTTAAATAAACATTTTATTAAACATGCTCCAACATTATTAAATTTTACATAAAAAAATATTCTGAAAAACATATGCAGGGGCCTTTTTTACTCAGGGGTAATCAAGCTTTCAAAATTTAAATTTTGTAAATATTAAGTGTTATACTCTTGTAGTGTGGAGTGCATGGGTTTTTGTTAGCGCCCACAGCAAATGTCAGTATCATGTCAATCGCTGTCTTCCCTGCGTGTGCAGCTGCTAGTTCTCCCTGGCACTGCGCTGTAAATAAATTCGGAATAAATGTTGTTCCTTTTTACAAAGACCTGCCTCCAAGTCCTATTTATTAATAAAACCATGACCCATACAAAACCCGTTACAGTATTTTTAAATTTTATATATTTTAAATTGAGAATTAGAATTGGTCCTTAGATAACACTTGATTTGCTTCGAAGATCCAGGGTTGTGTGTTCAATCCCTGCTCTATCTGTGTGTGTGTATGTGTGTGTGTGGAGTTTGCTTGTCCAGACATTTGAGCTTTCTTCCACTGCTGACATGCTGCTCAGGTTAATTGGTGTCACTAAATTGTTCAAAGAGTGTGATTGCATGTGTGCGTGAGTGCCCTGTAATGGATAGGCTTCTGTGTCAGAATCAGAATCTCTTCTGTCCCTCGTCATAAGCTTCCTGGGACAGCCGCCAGGACCAGAAACCCAGAACTGGATGAACGGTTCTGGTAAATGAATTAAGTGTGCAGTTCTGCCCAGCATCTCACTGAACAGTTGGTTAAGTCATTCATAAGAAATGGAGCGTATTGAAGAAGGGAGATTTACTAAAAGGCTTACGTCAGTGTTAGTGAGTGCTAAATCAGTAAGACAAGTGATAAAGTATGCATCTGCATTTTACAAAAAGAAAATAACGTGAGTGTGTAATGCGGGGGTGTGGACATTGTATACTACAGGTTTGGATTAACAAGTATGTAAATCATGCTCTTCCCAATCTTGCCTACTGACTCTTGGGGGAAAAGTGCCAATAAGTGTCTGGAATTTGCTACAGTGATTTTAAAGGGGATTTGCAAGGTCTGTGCATGAATTAAGAAAAAATGTCAATTTTTGCAATGAATGTCAAAGTTTAATGTAAAGAAAGTATCCAAAATGTGTCCAACATGAGTCCAACGAATAGTTCTTCGGAGCTTTTTCAGAAATTGTCTTTTGTTTCATAAGTAGTGCAAAGTACAAAATCCCTCATAAAATTTCATTGAAACAATTTGTACTAATAACAATATTGCCAGTGACTGATAAAAAAAAATATATTAAATGTGTTAATGAGAGAACATCGAATTCACCTGGTTTTAACCTTTTCTAAAACTTTTCTAAAACTGATTCAAAGGAACCCAAAGAAGGTTGTCATTGCGATATTTTTCTCATGTATTTTTTAGGTAAGATCCTGTGCATCTTATTTAGCATATAGCAGGATTTCAACATTGAATATTACATGTTAGCTGTTTAGTTCTTACAGTAAGGGGTAAACAATAACATATACGGCTGACCAGGAATCACTATATCTGCAGAAGGCAAAGTGACAGGGAAGTTTTCACAGTCAAGCGATTCTGACAATTTTCCGTTAAAAAGCCATATCACCACTGTGAACTGACATCGCTGTTAATGACATTGGTGTGGTGTGAAAATGAAGCCTTGTATAGTGTGCCCGCTTCAGTATTCCTTTATGCTCCATGGCATTTCGGCAAGTAGTGTTACATTAAAACTATTACTAGAAAGAAAAAAAATAATAATTTAGTCAAAATAAAACACTGGGAAGTGTGAATAAATGATTTTACATAGGTCATAAAAGTTAATCCTAATGAATGTAATTTAATTTTAACGGACAAGTGATAAAAATAGAATCAGTATATTTATTTCATCTTAATCTGGGTTGATGCCACATTCATGGGTTGTTCCCTGCCTTGCACCCCTGGGATAGGGTCCTGACCCCCCCCAACCCAGAATAGGTCAAGCAGGCATAAAAAATGGCTTGATGGATGGATGAATAGATGGATGGATGAATGGATGGATGAATGTTACTGTTGCATGCTTTCTTCTTATGTCATTTGTTTTGGTAAAAAATAAAACAGTAAACAGTGTTCATGATGAAAGCAATTTTACAATGTATCAAAATGATTTCAGAAATACTTTTTTATATCTACATAAACATCAAGATATTTTAAAAAGCTTACAAAATAAAATGGAACTTCCTCAAATATTGCGAGAGTGTTCGCTTTCATCTAGCATTTTACCTAAAGGGTAAAATTGAATGTCCAATTTAAATGAGTGGCATTCAGTTGCATCTAGCTATGACTGCTTTAAAGGATAACATATAATTCTCTTTGAATGTTCAGTCAAAGGATACATATCATTTTGAACTACTGGACAGACTTATTTAACTTCATTTTAAATGTTTGTTCTACTCCTATATGAAATACCTTGCATAATGGAATAAGCTTTCTTAAGTTTAGGAGTGACTGTATTTCCTAAAGGTTGACTCATAATAGTATTATGCAAAGCTTAGCAAGGGAAAAAAATTAAAAATGTTTTGGAATCAGGTTGGTTCCAAAGGTATTAATTAGTTATGCATCAGGGGAAACTCCTTCAAAGAGGTTTGGATTCAAATTAATTTCAGTGGGTTCAATGAGGTGCGGTGATTTTATACATCTTTAAATATACTTTTAATATTTATTTCTTATAGTTACTGCATACGAATTAATAAGAAAATGCCTTAAATAGTAAAATTGTACCCCGGCATTACTTAAAGGCACTGTGCAATCCATTGGCAGCTGAAAGTACCAGGTAACGTGTAGCATATATAATTCAGGAGCAAAAATCACCCATTCGCTTTTTAATTCATTAAATATTACATTTAATTGAACAAATAAATTTAAATACCCACATTAATAATTAATGGCTTAGTGTCACATGCACAGACATATCATTTGTAAGGAACTTCTATCTATCTATCTATCTATCTATCTATCTATCTATCTGTCTGTCTGTCTGTCTCTCTGTCTGTCTTAGATTGCATGGTACATTTTCAGAATGAATTTTGATTTAGTGTACTGCTTTTAGTCAAGAAGCAGAATTACTGTAGGAACTGAAAAATATTTCCTTACATTTTCAAAGAAGATAATGAAATCTACTTCTGGAGAGTACTGTCTATAAAAGTGACAGATTCAGTTAAACAAGTTTATAAAACGGCATTATCATGGACGGCAGCGAATTGGGTTGAGTGACCCAGCCGTGGAAAGCAGGTCACTGTGAGTGGGCTGATACTGTGTCAGTACACTGGGTCATGCCATCAAATGAATCCAACCTCTACACATTGCTGCCGGCCAGCCGTCTGTATCTGGTTAGCGATAAGGTATCTCGGGGTCGAGTGAGCACAGGTGAGAGGCAGTCAGGAAAGAAAGCTGAATATGTATATGTCATATATAATAGTCCTGGAAAATTAAGCAATGATACCAGAAAAGTAGCCATGACTGAGACCTAGTATAATCAGCCGTAATACAAGGGAGGGTCAATCATCTGAAATGTTAATCATTTTCAGAACTGACATCTCCATCCATCCACTGATTTTCTGTACCCACTTGTCCTGTGCAGGGTCAAGGGAGTCCGGACCCTATCCCATAAGCTATGGGTGTAAGGCAGGGATTTACCTAGGAAGGGATCCCGACCCATTGGAACACAAATAGTTACGATATAAATTTACCCTCAACTCGGCACTCAGTAAGTCTGTACAATCTGTAAGAGTGACGAAAGGCAGACTTTTATTCTACACTTAATGTAGAGAGTGCATTGGAAACTGAGCAGGTAGATTATTCCATTAAACAGAGCCTTTGTATATGATGATTTCCATTCATCTTCCAACCACTTATCTTCCTCATGGTTGCTATGGGACCAATCTTAGGCAGCACAGGGAGGAAGGCTGGAGTACATATATTACATAATATTCATTTTTTTTAGGATTCTATCTGTGTACTGTGAACGTTTTCAAATTTTGTGTCACTATGTTGACTTGTTTGCACTGTCTATACTGTCTTTGCACATTGCCAGTTTTGCATTATACTGTATGTACACTACTGCTGTATGCACGAGAATTTCACAAGGGGCAATAAAATTGATCTAATATAATCTAATCTCTAATCTAAATCATCTACCTGCCGTATGGGCTGCCAGTCCCTGCTGACATTTGAATACTTATTTATATTTTATATGTTTCTCAGAAAATCCATAACAAACAATCATGGGAAATAGTATTTCTCTGCATTTTTTTTTCCATCATTCACACATGGCTTTAACCTGGGGAATATTTTCAAATAAAATGCAGGCACATTCAAGATGTTTCTAATTTATGACTCACTTATCAGAGCCTTACAATTATAAACCTACATTCTATCTAATTGGACTGCAGCAAGAGAATATGTTACATTTTAAGTATGATTTAATGTCCTGTATAGAGGTTGAAGCATTACCACGTTTAAATATTTCACTCAGTATGACAGGATTCTGGAATTTAAGAGCAAATGTCCAAGAATCACACAGTCACGAGGATACGATTTACAGGAAAATTTTGTGAGTTTTGGAAATTTAACAAAAATTCATTACTGAATTATACAGAGTTCTGGTTCCCAATACTGTAACGTACAATAAGATTATAAGATAATAAGATAATAAGAAGCCTTATTATCACTGTCTCACCTCAAAAACTACAAAAAAAAAACTGATTTTTGGAAATGTGCGGTTCAATTTAGTGGCACCATCATAGTATTGGTAATTAACACCAAGCTTATCATTAATATCCCTAAGGGAGGCTTATATAGCAATAACAGTAATGGGAACAATGCTAAGCTCTCTATATTTTAAGCATTTTGAAAATCAATTTTTACTCAATCTGTTAAAAGTCTGACAGATCAGACAAAATAAAAGAAAGTGCCCGTCAATCCAGACCAACTGTTTTTTAGTCTGTTCATGGGCATCTATTGTGTCAAAAGTGTCACTTAAGTACAGATGCAGAAAAATATTGACATTACCATAGACAGACGAGAGGAACTAGCCATTCATTACTCTGACAAGTGGTATCTCAGTGCTATAGTGTCGTCTGAATCCAAATTGAAACATAGCATAGACATTGTTGGATTGTTAGAAGACACTTCTTGTGCATCACGGAAAATCTCTCATGCCTTATTCTTTCACTATTGATATGTTTTGAAAGAAACTTTTTGCATGTCTTTGAGGTCTAGGCGTGAGTCACTCTGCCAGCCCTATATTTTTAGTATATGGAGAGAGAGTTAAAATAGCACATAAAACATTCAAATACTTCTTCTTAACCTATGCTCTGCATATGCAAATCCCCTTAAAAAAATCACTGGACTATGTTGTTCCAGAGACTCCAGATACAGGTTCTCTCTCTCTCTCTCTCTCTCTCTCTCTCTCTCT